>JAWQUT010000228.1:1166261-1188430 GCA_033807755.1 Ellobium chinense
AAAGCGTTGCACCGCTGGCGACCAGCGATAGCTTTGTTATGCATTTCATTTGTAATGTTATGTATTTCCATGTACGATGTGTTATTGATCTGTATGTATTATGAATGAGATGTACAATACTGTATGACATTGTAAATCAATTTTCACTACGGAGTAAATCAAAGTCGTATTTTCATTTTTCATTTAGTCTACAGATTATTTGTGCTGCTGAGCAAACGATCAGAGTGTTCTTGCTACCAAAGAAATCAGAGTGTTCTTGCTACCAAAGAAATCAGTGTTCTTGCTACCAAAGAAATCAGAGTGTTCTTGCTACCAAAGAAATCAGAGTGTTCTTGCTACCAAAGGAATCAGAGTGTTCTTGCTACCAAAGATATCAGAGTGTTCTTGCTACCAAAGAAATCAGAGTGTTCTTGCTACCAAAGAAATCAGAGTGTTCTTGCCACTGAGCAGAACTATTTTGTGTCAGTTTGTTCAAGCTACTGAGCCACGGAGCATTGTCCGATTATTTTTGCAACTAAGCGTAAAGATATACTATGCTTGATAGGTTGTGCTATTATGCTTAAAGATATACTCAGTTATTCTCTCTACTGAGATTAGACGATAATATGAATTGCGTTTATTATGAGTATAAGTATTTTCCAGGTTTTTCTCTCTGGTAATTGTTACCGTGAATACGGATATTATGTAATATAGTAGATAAGATATTTCTTGCTGTTCAGACATTGGATATGCTGATGTTATCTCCTGTCTCTGGAAGCATGTAAGTAACAGTATGGGATCTCATACAGTCATTAGGAACTCACATGTAAGAAACAGTATGGGATCTCATATAGTCATTAGGGACTCACATGTAAGTAACAGTATGGGATCTCATACAGTCATTAGGGACTCACTATAGAATTAGTGCAGTCAGTGATGAAAATGCTACAATTACACTGTAATGTAGGATGGTTATTACACAGAGTAATTGGTGTGAATAAGCTCGTTTTGGTTTGTGTGTTTATTTGCTTGTTTGTTTTTGTTTGTTTGTTCTGAAAGACGGTGGGCAGGATATGGAACCCAGCTCTTCTTTTGGATCTAAGCTAATTGTAACATCTTAATCATGTAGGTCTTTTCATCACGGGATACCTATATCCTTCCAGCTGTGGAATGGAAATTCACAGCATGTGTGAGACTTCTAGCAAACACCATCTCACATCAGTCGAATGGTATAAACCACTAAGAGTTTAAGGACTCGTATGTTTTTGGTTAGTATCATCCAGTCACGTGAGTCAAAGTGCACACCAGTTAGGGGCATGATAGAATTGGTGACATCTTTTGAATCACCGATAGAGGAAGCTCGGCAACATGGCGGCAACCATTGTCGGTTTCGAATTTGCTAGTGGAATGTCTTATCAACAGCCTTATGTTGGTGGAGGATGTTACACGATCAGCAACAAAAGTACTATGCGTGCTAATGAGTGAGGCAAAGATCTAAGCATAGCAAACACCACTTGTTGGTCAGTGCATTGTTTTCTGTCTCTTCCGCACTAGTAGCAGCCATCTTGGCTTGTCTAGAGGTATGAAGATGCCAATGTATTTTTGCACTGTTGGCTATATTAGGTTTTACACCTCTCATTAACTTATCCTGGGGTGCCGTTTCAAAATACTCTCCAAATATGTTCTTTAGCTCTTCCTCCAAATTTTGACACAAAGAAAAATGCACCTGAACCAGTTAGATTTTGAGAACTTAGGCAGTGAAGCAGACAACCTAATATTTTAGGCCTTTTCACTCAATAAGCAGGGTAACCTTACTCACCTAGCAACAACCACAAATTTTATACCTGAGTGACCAAACCTCACCTATTCTGAGTCTACACATATATTTGCACCTATCTAAGCCTTTGNCTAATATTTTAGGTCTTTTCACTCAGTAAGCAGGGTAACCTTACTCACCTAGCAACAACCACAAATTTTATACCTGAGTGACCAAACCTCATCTATTCTGAGTCTACACATATATTTGCACCTATCTAAGCCTTTGAAATTAAAATCCAACCCCTTCCCCCCCTCCCCATGGCCAATTTTCTGATTTTAAAGGGACTATTTAAAACTGCATATTTTTATGCCAAGTGCTATTGGCATCTTCATACCTAGAGACCGATACTTTCATTACTAAGGACGAGGTGCGACTTGCCCTCTCTCCAAATTGCAAGGATCAAACAAACACAGCCCTGTTTTACCACCCAAACTCGTCTTCCTCGATACGCAGTAACCTCTCATCTTCCATCACTAGCAGTTTTCTTACACGTTACTGTACCGTTGGGGGGCTTGTCCGGGTTTTCGCCTCGATAAACTTGGGAAACCATAAAAAGCTTGCATGTGGATATTGGACCATAAAAGCGAAACTAGCATCCCAGTTCCTTGGCTTTGGCTATGGGCCGGCGGGAGTAACTATGATTATTTTGTGGTCTTCATGTGAATAGGAAAACGTGTACGGAATATAGACATTTATTCTTTTTCTGAAAATATTATGGTATGCCGTGTCCCGAGGGAGCCATGTTGTCTTGCTGGATCTTATTCGGAGCAGTAGCTTTTGGGGCTGGCGATAAATGGACATATTTAATGACAGCGAGGGAACAAGAAATAAAAAAAGAAGAGAGACAAGAAAGAGGCGGAAAGAGAGACAAAAAAGAAAGAAAGGCAGATAGAGGGAAATAAAAACAGGAAGAAACTAAATAGAGAGAAAGATACAAGAGGAAAAGAAATTTCTGCCTTTGAGAAATCGCCCTAGAGAGTCCCATGATATTGTCCTTATATTCTTTGGTTGCCTGACATTGGTGCCGGATGCATCTCACTGTTTCACTTTCTTCATGGCAGGACACTCCTGCCTGGTTTGGGGCTAAAAGAAGGATATGAAAGAAAGACCACAAGAAAGAAGTCTGAAGACTGTTCCAAGTTTGTTTATTCTTTCTCAACCCTATGCCTAACCCTGCCCCTTAACCCTAAAATCTTAAACCGAGCACTAGGCTGAGACTCCCAGGATACTGCCCACGAAATTTGCCAAGGTTCCGGGTTCAGCTGAGTTCAGAGCAGTGCCACCTGAAAATACACAACCCTCTGTTCTATTCACGAGACTCAAACATCTCACAAACTCTCTCAACCCAAATGGTTATTGCCAGATTATGCATGATTTTGGGGCGATATCCTGTGACTCTTCTAAGGTTGTATATACGAGGTAGGCTACAAATCATTCGAACTGCACTAAAACAGGCAATAATAAACTGAGAGTAAAAAGGTCATAAAACTTTATTGCAAATTGTCGAAAGCTTAATATTATGCTTTCTTCATCAGGCAAAATAATGTGAACTTCCAACGGCTCATGCTGACAGTAAGGGGTAGGGGAAGTACAGCAAACTTCAAAAACGAAATGAAATGCTAACAAACCTTCAATTTGGCTTATGCTGATTGACCGAAGAAATAATCTACCGCCTTCAAATACAGCTCTTTCTTATGGCCTGGTACAAGAAATTTGGGCTCTCAAAATTCTACTTTGAGGTGTGGAGATGCATTTTTTTTTCAACCGTTGCCAATATAAGGTTTTCCACCCCCATTAACTTATCAAGGGGTTCCGTGCCAAAATATTTTCCATACAAATTGTTTAACTCGTCCTCCAAATGTTAACATACAGAAAATGCCCCTAGACCAATTAGATTTTGAGAACTTTGGCAGTGAATCAGGCTATCTGATATTTTAGAACTTTTCACATAGTAAACAAAGTAATTTTACCCACCTAGCAGCAAAGTATGTATTTGAGTGGCAAAACCCCACATATTCTGAGTCCACAAAAGTATTTGCATCTATTTAGTCGTTGAAATTCAAGTGCAACATCATTCTCCCGTTCTCTTGGCCTATTGTCTGATTTTATAGGGACTATTTAAAAATGCATAGTTTTTTATGCCAGGTACTATTGGCATCTTCATACCATAATATCTATACCGACCAGCATTGACCAAAAAAAAAAAGTTACTGCTAAAAGAGGATGCTCCGTTTTATGACCTGAAAATAGCCATAGGAACAACATTTTACACACATTTATCTAGACATAAGGATTTTGCTCGTCAGGAGCAGATGTACAACAGTTGTGGTCTGGGCTAATCCCTTATAAACTTGTTAAACCTATTAAAGCATATACTTGGGTCTGAAGTTAAGGATGTGATTTATTAAATTTTACAACTTATCCCCTTTTTGAAGACAGTTCAACAAGTACATGCACACCTGCCTCTTTCTTCCAGTGCAATAGCTTTAGAGGGGAAAGTTTTTAACGGCTGTCGGTATACACTAAAAAATCAACGACAGATAGTAAACCCCATAAAAAATACCGGATCTGCAGCCACCGGAAGAGAGGATAACAAGCTAAGTGGCTGTGGGAACGGACGAGGTGTGGGGTGTGAGCGAGATGCGGCAAGCACCAGCTTACTTTCTGCGTGAGCACCGATAGCCTACCACAACCCCTTGTCGCCAGAAGGGTGAGTCCATTGATTATAAAGGAGGTTGATAGAGTCGGTTCTTCTCCTCGTCCATTGAGGCCTATTTCAACCCGGCGTACTCACGATCGGTCCCAGTAGTTTGAAGGACATCCAATTTTCTTTTCTTCTTTGATGTACTCTTGTTGTTTCCTGAGCTGGCTTCTTTGGCTAATGAGGAAGCGGTGACAGATCGTGGACAGCTTGACAGGTACACCACTATTAATTCGGCTTTCACTTTGCTTAATTAATTTATTGGAAGTTAGCTGGGGTTGTTTTTTTTTTTCTCTTTGCCTTTTTTTCCCACTTTTTCTCTTCTTCTTTATTTCTCTTTTCCTTTGCCTCCTCTTTTTTTGCCCATCATTTTCGTTCCCCATTTTTTTTTTCTCCTCAGAATTTCTAAAGATTTATGGGGAAAACAAAACACTTTTGGACTGTTTTTATACCTTTCCACTTTTTTTTCCATTTCCGTTTCGTATTTTCTATTTCGGTTCACGTCTTTTCTCTTTATTCGTGAAATTCGTTTTTCTGCTTTGCACAATTTTCTTTATCTTACCCCTGTCCTTTTTTTTTTTTTTTATCGCAACCTCTTCGTCTTCCTATTATCCTGGCTTTCTTTTGTGCGACCCCCTTTTCTTAAAATTTCTAATCGTCAATTTATTTTCTATTTTCTCTCCATGACCTATATTTCTCTTGTTCTATTCCCTCTTTCTTCTCTCCTCCTCTTCCTCCTCCGTCTCCTTCTTCTTCCTCTTCGTTTACATTGACATCGTCTTCCTCCATATCCTTTTCTTTTCCTCCTCCCATGTTTTCTTCTTTTTCTTCCTTCTATTCATCTTTCTCGTCTTCCTCTCCCTCTTTCTCTTCTGCATGTTTAGCATCTCTTCTCGTCATTAATGTACCCCTACCCCTTACAATAACATCTTATCTCAATCTCCTTCTCCTCCTTCACCCCGTCCTCATTAACACCAGTCGAGCAGCAATTGACGCTTGTTTGCAACGCTACATTGAGTTCACCTGTTGTAAATTTCCACGAGTAGGGTACATAAGATTATATCAACGACCAGTGGTTGCCTTCACCTCCGTATCGCCTCTTTGAATGCCTTTCAAACATGGGTCCACGGGACCGTGGCGTTAGGGTCCACAGGGCGCTCGGCAAGAGAAAGGTGCGGGGCCCCTTTCCTTCACTCCATGACATTAGTAAGATAACTCCCTCTCTCTCTTTTTTTCCCCTTTCTCTCTTTCCCCCTCATTCCTCCGTCCTCTTTCTCTCCTATAATATTTTCTATACTTCGATGCGAGGTTCCTCTCAAGTGAGGGGCCCTAGACACATGCCCAACGCAATTATGCATAAATCCGGCCCTGCGTTCAGGTGAGAAGGAAACAATAGTTTATTTATCTCTACATATAAACATGTTTGCATGCTTGAAACTGTCATTATTGTGTCCTAGAAGGTCACATTCTGGCCTAAACAAGAAAGAGATTAAGACGCGAAGAAACATAATAAACACCATTTTAATATTTGAGAGCTTGCGCATTACCGATGGGATGTCTTACCATCAAAAGAAATTACATTAAATCTATATGTTAAACCAGCTTACGATGTATCAACATCAAGCCACTAGTGCAATTCTTACGACAGCAGATCTCAACGTTAATGCATAAGCTCCCAGTTGAACAAGATTTATAGTTGTCCATATTTTTTACATGTCATTTTGAACAATGCCCTCTTGAATACCGGTTATGACTGAATTAAAATGCAAATATAACAAAAAAAAAATTACAATCTCAATCTGTGTTGGAGATACGAGAAGAGCTGAGCACAAAATAAGTCCGGTTTTTGACCTCTCATTTGATTGCAGTTCTCATTGCGTTGCAAGATAATATATATGTCTTCGGTGCTAATTTGACGACGAAGAGCTGTCAGGGTTGTTGTTGACTTTATTCCAAGATACTGTTTTCGTGCGATGGCCTGCTGTTTGCTTGCTTAACTGGATTTTTGGCGGTATTAAGTTTACAGTCCCTCAGGCCTCCCAGGCCGCACCACCAACCTGTCAGGTCTGTACCATTTCAAAACAACGGAAAATACTCTTTTACATATTTTAACCTAGATACAGATCATAAGAACTGCTGCTACCCGATAATGTTTGAGAATCTGCACATCGGTGCTAAATACATCTTTAGTAACGTTCAACGTGTAGTAGTTCTTACGATGGTAAGAGATCCCATAGTAAATTCGGAAGTTCTCCAGTGGTTCCATAACATATTGATGCAACAAATGAGACTTGTGACTTCGATGAATACTTGTTCAGCCGGTTCAACAGTTATAACAAGTAATGCTGCATTTCATTGTGGTCCGTTCTGGTTATTTGGTGGAGTGTAGAAGAGCAAGTAGGTAGAAAGCTTTACAGAATCACGGCACGATACAAGCTTTGTATAATAAAACCAAATAACCACAAAAGTAAAGAAATTGCCGTAAAGCTAAAAACAGGACTGTAGAAGAGCAAGTAGGTAGAAAGCTTTACAGAATCACGGCGCGATACAAGCTTTGTATAATAAAACCAAATAACCACAAAAGTAAAGAAATTGCCGTAAAGCTAAAAACAGGAGTGTAGAAGAGCTTGTATCGTGCCGTGATTCTGTAAAGCTTTCTACCTACTTGCTCTTCTACACTCCTATTTATAGCTTTACGGCAATTTCTTTACTTTTGTGGTTATTTGGTGGCATATTTCATAACCATGATCTGTTTATATATGCTAAACGTAGCTAATGTAGTTCGTTACAAACTAAAATCGTTACAATATTTTCTGGGATACACTTGATTTCATTTGGCCTCGGTAGTTTTTCTTCTTTTTTTTGCAACATCTTTTTCGCAATTCTCGTAAATTTTATAAAAAGTTGATGAGTCACTTTATTCTAAATCTAACTGGATTCACTCATAATTTAACAAAGGCGTGTACAGATTTAGCTGGAGACTGATTTCTAGTACTTTTTGAAAGCATGTGAAATTGTTCAGCGGCATGACAGCTTTTGGTTTCATCTAATATTCTCACTTTATTCTGTCCTCATTTCTATACCTCCTTTCCTCTTTGTGTTTCCCTCCGTCTTTCCACACTGACTTGATATTCCAAATAAAAGATTGAAATCGTTGATCATAGCATCGTTTTGACACATATATAAGTGATGGGTTGTAGATTACATTATAATACAGTCGAAACTTCTTAATTGCAATCCACTTAATGTACCTCCGCTAAATCGCAACATTTTTCAGCTTATAGAAGTATTTTCACAGATAGGTCACTGAATAATCACACTGTTTACAACACTTTAGACAAGTTGCAAGTAAAGAGAGTTGACAAAATCTAATGACACAATGCATGACAGAATGTTCATGGCCATAAGCGCCAACATTTTGTCATCTTGATAAGTTTGATGTTCAGTTGTATGAGATTGACTCAGTTTAATTCAATGCTAGACGAGATCTTACGCTAATGTACATGAGAGCAAGCAATACAGCAGATGTAAAACATGTAATACATATTTTATAGACGGACATGCTGAACGTATATAAAGTTTGATTCTCAAAATTTCCAGTCTCAAAATAAAGACATTAAAAACCCCCAACCTAGAATCTATTACTCTGAAATTATGAATTCTATTTATCCCATAGGAAAACTGGTTTACAATGTCGTACAATGATATATGTTTCATTCATAATACAAATATATCAAACAGTACACATCGTACACGTGAATACATTATATTACAAATAACATACTTGAGACAGTCATATTGCTGGTTTCACCCCCTAACCCCTCCACCACAAAGCCAGGTACTCATTTACAACTGAGTCGAGTGGCATAAAGGAGTCAAGTGTCTTTCTCAAGGATACAACAATGTAAACCGCCCGCACCAAAAGTCCAACACACAAACCCTGGACTTGACAGTCTTCAGTTTCTGAGTACGACTCACAAACCACATGGGCACGCTGCGCCCATGTGTTTGAAAAAACTCATTTTCTACTCACGTCCTGTATTGTCTATATCAGATTTCACTCACGAACGCAACGATCTCAGTAACTTGGAATTTTGGATTATTTCCCTGGAATTTGATCTCGGGCAGTTCCAGCTAAATGGCACGTCGGTTATTTCTAAAAGGCTTTGACTTTACAGCGACCCGGTTCGGTTTATTTTCATATATGTTTAGCAGTGTGGCCGAATAGTTGTGGCGTTGGACTCAAGATTGGGTTCGATTCACGATCATGGTGGTGCTGTCGGTGCCTTGGGAAAATATTTCATTTATATCTTCCTTAGTACAGCCGTCTGTAAAAAGGTACTTGGTTATAGGCAGTGAAAAACATTGTCGGAATGCAACTGATTAGCGTCTGTAAATGGCAGCAGCACTGTACACTCCTCAAGGAGTTGAAAATGTTCTAGAGTGACCTGGCCTGCTGGAGTGATAAAACTGTGAAGTCGCGTGAGCGAGCATCAGCCTGGGTACGAGACTTATAAACCGAATTATTATCAATATTATTTTTGACATTTGTTATTCACCCTTGTTAGAAACAGTAAAATCTATTTCCTGTATATTCAGTTTTTTTTTTCAGAAATTTGCGTAACTGACATGGCATTTAGCTAGAATTGCCCTTTTTGCGAAGTCCCACTGCAATGCTTTGTTGTCAGAAAATTCGCCACAGCCTATTATGTATAATTTGTATAATTGCTTCAACAATCAACAGTTTAGAAGCTCTTTTAAATTTTGTATAGACATCATATAGATCTAGAATAATATGTGGAATATGATGAATTATGTTCATCTTTAGAAATTTCACACAAAAAGTACCGTGTTGCTGAAATAAAGCATATGCCTGATGTGTCACAAAGGCTGGCTTAGATTACAACAGTGAGTATATAATATGTGCATTGTACCAGTGAGTCCACGCTTACATGGGAGAATACAATACAGCGGATGTAAAACGCAGTACATAATTTATTACTGATCTTTCTCTACGGGCATATGGGGATGAAGATTAAGGCCTACTTAACCAATTTTAACGCTGTGAATTTTAATTTTCTTCTCCAGTAACACGACTGCTGTACAATATAATATTATAATAGCCAGGCACGTGGCTTCCAAGGGGAAGGGATTTTAATTTCCATCCCTCCGCAGGACTAGCTCAGCTAGCTGTGCATGTAGGAGAGTTAAGGTTAAGTTAATTGTACCATTGTTGGTATTGCTGCATGTAGACATGGCAGTATCTGCAGTGAAAGAGGATGGGACGTCCTTCTTTCTCAGGCCCGGTCAATGAATGACGTTTGTTGAACTCGGCTCATGGAGAAAGAGAGAAAAAAAATACATCTAGAGGTCCGGTTAGTACCTACAAGAAGAGTTTTGAGCAAGTCTTTCACGCCTTCCAGCACAAGGGGGTAGGCTGTGGTTTTTTTTTTTTCGGGCATGTTCATGATATTTATATTAACACTTATCTTCCAACAAAATGTGTTCACGAAACTGCTAATGCCCTTGATATAGTAAAATAAAATTAAAGGAGCATTTTGTTGTCGCAAAGACATATTCAAACAAAATCAATGAAAGATAAGCTCTTTTGTCGGCGGACGTAAGTCTTTCAAAGTGAAGAGGGGAACCGACTATTTTACATACAAATAGTTACCTTCCTATCTGTGAACAGTTTAAGTTACCCTGCTCATGCATTGATAATGATGCAGCCGGTACAGCGTGTAGGCTCAGAATTTACAGCCATGCTTGTCACTTTTATTCCTTGCATTTCACCGAGGGATCGACTATTTTTCGTGCCGAGGAATGAAGATGGTCGCCCTTTTATGCACTAACACAACAACTGTTATCGCAACCGAACACCTGTTCTCTTGCACACCATTGTTATAGTGGCGCAACTAATCCTTATGTCAACATGTTATGGTTGTGTTTGTTACATTGTTATTGCTGCACAGACCGTTGCCATACTTATTTTGCTGCATTACTTATGAATAGTGTATACTCTTTAAGTTTTGGTTACTTTGTTAAGCACTGACATGGCCGATTCTGGCTTTGCGACCACTCGTCTCCAACGGTCACCCACGTTTCTCGCACTGATTTGAGTGGCATCTTCTAAGTATATCCACATACAAACCCAGATGCAGTAATAATAGTAATGACGGGTTATTAATTTTAAGTTTCGTGCAGAGGTACTGCCCGCTAATGTGAATTATACTCCTTTTTACTACCCAAGCAGGCAGGCTCACTCAGTAACGTTTTCAACTCCCGTAATTGCTTTCTGCTATCTCACAGGTGCTGATCACTAACATCATACTAAGATAAAGCCGACGGGACGCGTTCGTGTAACGCATATATATACTAAGCATTTCATTACAGAGGTGCCTACAACAATGAAATCTACAATCATTCCGCCATTTGCATATTGACCTTTGTCTTTCTGTTTAGCAAAGCTTATAGTTTTAAATGCCATTTCTTCTTGGCAAAGCTTCGTGTAACTGTCAGTTGTTGTTGTTTTGAACTTGCTGATGCAAAAGTTGCACTGCCTCCCTTGGTCAGCTTTCACCGGTCAAAAGTCACGCCACATTTTATTCCTTCAGGGCGTCAGAAGGCTTATAACCCTTATCAAAAATTCGCTCTTCAGGCATGACAAACCCTTTCGAAGAACGGAAGTTGTTATTCATTCTGAAAATGGGTTTTGTTGCTTATGACGGACAATTAACCATTATTTACAGACGAATGGGCCGGAGAAAATATAAGTTTAATGCTTCCCCAAGGCATTTACGACATGGCAATGGCTTTAATCGAAACCCACGATTGTTCAGTATCGAGTCCGACACCTTAGCTATTCGACCGCGTTGTTTCACTTCATGGCTGTGAAGACCACCTGTCTTAAACCTCCTTGTGGCTTTGTAAATATGTTTGTCAATATTATCTCATTATAGGCCTACTGTACATGGATAATGACCACATGGAACGGCGGTTTCGTTCCTCGCCATTTTCACCCTTTCTCCAGTGAATTGCTTCCAAAAGCAAAGTTCTAGTCACCAGCTAATGTTCCTGGCTTGAGTGCTAACGGGTTTGATACTCGCTATCCGTTCCTCAGTCAGTGTCTACAGAGAGAGGCTCATTTACTGTTTGCTGGTCAGATTAAGTTTGTATTACTCCCAGCACGGCTTGAGTTTGTCCTGTCTTAATGGATAAGCTAGCCTGAACCGAGTCCCCCACGAGCGTTGAATGACATGTAAGCGAAAACTGTTCCTTGTTTAGATCCCTACTGAAGTATTTTGGCCTACCACTCTGTGGCTGAATTTGGTTCCCTCGCTGTGGAGTCTGATACTGTGCGCTAGGGATATACTGTTTCTCCCTCGGAGTTCTGAGTAAGTGTCTCCACCACTTTGTGGCTGTATTCAGTTCCCCCACTTTGGAGTATGATACTCTGCGCTAGGGATATACTGTATCTCTCTCGGAGTTCTGAGTGAATGTTTCCACTTTGTGGGTGTATTTAGTTCCCTCACTTTGGAGTATGATACTCTGCGCTAGGGATATACTGTATCTCTCTCGGAGTTCTGAGTGAGTCTTTCCACTTTGTGGCTGTATTTAGTTTTTTTAAGGTTGTGGAGTAAGGGAATGCACGCTCGGGAAAGCTTGTATCTACCTCGGAGCCTGAGTGACTTCACTTTGTGGCTGTGTTTAGTTTTAAGGCTGTGGAGTATGATACTGTATGCTAGGGATATGCTGTATCTCCCTCAGAGTCCTGAGTAAGTTTCTCCACTTCGTGGATGTAGTTAATTTTAAGGCTGTCGTGTAAAGCACTGTACTGAACCCTTGGGAAACATTGTATCTACAGCGGAGTCCTGCATAAAGATCGATTTCCTCATGTATGTATATAGTAAACAGATACAACAGGACATTTAGATTATGAACTTCATGAACTCTTAAAACCCACTTATTCTTTGCAGGGCAATTCCAGCAGAATGCCACATCAGTTACACAAATTTCTGAAAAGCTTTGAAATTACAGCAAATCACTGTGGGTGTTTTTAATAACGGTTGCTTTATTCTTAAATATAAATTGAAACTGGTGGCTATAAAGCTATAGATTTCAGATATTCGCATAACTGAAGTGACATTCAGCTGAAATTTCCCTGTATTGAGTCCTGGCTCTGAGTATTTATTTATTCTGTCTATGTTTACTTAAGAGTCAAACACATCACGAACTCGAACTTATGTCCCTGGAATACGAAATTGTGAGGTCTTACGAAGTTTTGAGGTCCTACAGGTCCTACAGGTCTCACTACTACTACTATGGCTAAGCTCAGGCATGTTGACTGATTGAATGATATCGTGATGGACTATTTTGATCGAGTGAGATACTGATGGAAGAATTGATTGACTGTATTACATTATTATTGTAATACAGCATATATACAATAATATGAACTGTTGTTTGTGTAACATTATGAATAACATGCATAGCTTTGCATCGTATTGTAAAACAAGCTCCTAACTGGCATTTATAAAAAGCTTACTTTTATTTTGATATGTATAAACTTCCAATGTTTTGTTGCAGGTAATCTGCTCTGGTGATTCCCAACAAAGAATAACAAAGCCATTAACAAATTAACAAACACCACTTCCGCATGATCCGGTAACACTCGGGCCATTATCGCACGTACACTATCGGTTAATATATTATTATATAAGATGTTGTGGGAGTATATATGTGAGATAATGAGAACAGAACATCCCTCATGGCCTTTAGTACGCATATAGTGAGTACAGTGTCGCGCAAGTTTGCACTGAGACTTACAATCTGTCACGTAAACCAATGCCCTACTACTGACTGGCGGATCCATAACGCATGAAAAGTTTAGCACAGGATCCTCTGCAGGGGGGGCGTTTTGTGACGTCACACATACTGCAAAGAACATGTACTTCAGGGTGTATATCTGCGCTCAGCACTACTTGCCGACGATAACCGAAGTAAGGTGTATATCTGCGCTCAGCACTACATGCCGACGATAACCGAAGTTTAACCAACAAAGTGTCTCAAAATGAAGAGGCTCATCTCACTTGATTTTGCAACTGAAGTCGTTGGTACTATGTTTGATTACTCATCTCACGAGATCAGTCCACAAACGGTATCGATAACATTAACTTGCTGAAGAATGGTCAGTTTTCAAGAGAACTGGAATTATCATACCGGAACTATATATTTTCTCACACACACGAAAAAAAACAACAAAAATCTACGACTTAAAGCATGAGAGAGTTGGACTAGCCTAGTGAATGTGCCGGACAACTTCATACAGATTTAGAGCTCAGCAAAGTGCAAGGGCAATGACGCACGACACCCTGTTCGTTCTTGGGTGGGGCCCGATCCATGACTTGTATATTCGTCTTCAGTTGTCATGAGTTAAACAAAAAAAAATTATTACTTCGTGCTAGAATATTTCAATAGTTTTAGGCTCATCTCACAGAGCCACATCTTTGTTTGAACACTGCAAAAAATTATAGCGTTCATATAATTTCATATTGAAAGAGAAAAAAAAATTACGACATGCCATGATTTGATTTCTGGAGCTTATTTCAGTGATTGATTGCTGAAGCTGAAGATCATTTATTATTTTGCTCGGGAGATACGAATGTTGGCGTTATACTCGCGTATGGTGATGGGCTTGTGAGATGGTTTTTGACTCTTTGCAGAAGAAAACAAAGATGCAGGTATGGTCCAGTGAAAGGCGTTTGCCAAATTCTTAATTTACTCTAGGAGGCGGGAGAAAAGGCCAGGGGGTAAGGACGACGATTTTTAACCATATTGGCGAGCTTCTGCAATCCATGGAATGCATGTATCATTTGCTTAAGAAGCCCGAGCATTTTAGTCATAAATGATATAGTTCATGTATGATGATAACCTGATGCTGTGTGTTTATTATGGCAAGATGATATTGTTTATGCAGAGTGGCAACGTGCCACCAGGGAAATTTATCGGAAAATGTTTTCTCTGGTCTGGGGCCAGCTCACTTACTGAGTTGGCAAGACGACACCAGAAACTCACCTCCACCTCTCATACACGCCGTTTCACATGCCTCACTACATTACTTTGAAGTTTAACATGCTTGAGAACGGAATAAAATTCTGCTTATCTTGCTAGACGGTTTTTTTTTTTGTGTGCAATGAAGGGAAATGGAAGCAAGGGACAGAGAACAGGATTTGGGCAAGTTCACTAAAAAGTCAGCTCAGATCAAGTTCAGTTCACTGAGAGGAAAAGTTCTAAGAACAGTCTAGTTCCAGTTCCATGTCTAGTCAGTTTCATGAAAACTGAGAGTAGGTAGTTCTCAGATCAAATCAGTTCCATGAAAACGGAGAGTAGGTAGTTCTCAGATCAAATCGGTTCCTCTTGGTTTTAGAAATCGGCATTCTTTTCTGGTTTCAAGGTAGACGTGAACTGAACTGAATTTGGATAGAACATTAAAGTTTAGATCAAACACCCAGAATAGCTACAGTTCAGATCCATATCAGTTCGCCCAACTAGCTCGTAAACTTAGATCAAGTTCATGTGAAGTGAACTTAAGGATGAAATGCATTCATATGAGCTCATTTCTCCCCAAATCTGATAGAGAGAAGGCAAACTCAGCGGATTCACAATCATCCTCTAATGATAATGATAGTTTATTTTCCTTGTTTTTTTAAAAAACAAATTGATTGTTGGTGGCTGTTGGCTATGGAAAATTTAGATCTATTTTCTAGTCATAGAAACTGCAAGAAAGGAAGAAAGAAAGAAGGAAGAAAGAAAAAGAAAATAAGAAAGATAGAACGAAAGAAAGAAAGAACGAGAAAAAAGAAAGAAAGAAAGAAAGAAAGAAAGAAAGAAAGAAAGAAAGAAAGCGGAGTCTCTTGAATCAACTTCGAAAAGTAATCTAGTGTCGCAGGTTCGGCCCTCTCTATTCACCTTTTGAGACCCGCTGTACTGTTACCTTGAAAAGAAGTAATTCTTTAGTAAGTGCAGACATTTAGATCAAGGATGCCCAACCTTTCGCCGGACGGCCAACATGATAATGACCCGTCATTAATGTTGACTATTATATCAAAAGAGTTACTGAAGATTATTATAGAAAGCGCTTTATATTGTTCAGCGTCATGGATTTTCATGAAGCAACAACTACCTCTTACAATATGGTCCTTCCATGGTGATTTAAATGCAAGACGGTTGTCCCCTCGTGTGGAAAGGCTGAGAACCTCTGATTTCGTCAAGTTTAACTCGATTCTAGAGTGGAGCTGAATCGATACGAACCTATTACAGCATTTCAGGGACTCAGTGATTCTTCTTTCTTAGAGAGAACTGAATCCCAATCACAGGGACAAAGTATCGATAAAAGAAGAAACAAATTTCTTAGATTCTCAATTACTCGTGTTTAACATTACCGCTGAGCTCGCTTATTCTTCACTTAGAAATAAAATGGACTTTTAGTGACGTTCCCTAATCTAGTAACATTGGATTTACTGGGGGAAGGGCTGAAGAGTGAAGAAATGAAGAACACTAGAAAAGACGATTGAGAGAACAGAAAAATGAGGAATGAAGGGATGGGAACGGATTAAGAATGTTGGTGAAGAGAAGCAAAATACAGTAGACAACGCAGGATCACGTAGTGACCGTCTGGGGAGAGAGAGAGAAAGAGAGAGAGAGAGAGAGAGAGAGAGAGAGAGAGAGAGAGAGAGAGAGAGGAGAGAGAAAGAAAGAGAGATGGGGTGAGGAAACAGTACATTGAGTGAAATAGAGAGACAAATGGAGAATAGTTAGGCCTATCAGATGTGCACCCTTCCTCCATATTATATAATTTATTATGTGGATATTGCTTACAAACTATGTGGTCGAGGTTGTGAGTTTGGAAGAGAGAAGGTTTGCCCAAATATATATAGTAAGCTCACTCACAGTCAGTATATTGGTTTCCACAAGATTTAAGCATGATTCTATATTCAGGCCATATGGCCCAATATCTTTTTCAAGCCGATATACAGTAATCTCACATTTGTATTGTACTCCCATAATATTCATCCATCCATCCATGCATCCATGCATCCATGCATCCATGCATCCATCCATCCATCCATCCATCTATCCATCCATCCATCCATCTATCCATCCATCCATCCATCCATCCATCCATCCATCCATCCATCCTCACGCGAGTGGAGGACTCATTGTAAAGTTGCAAGTATAGAAAGGAAGCAGGAAGGGGGATGCAAGACTAACTAATAAGACTATTACAGCCCTAAAGAAAAAGCCATAGGGAAAAACCACAGCGAAGACTCTGGATAGAATGAAAATGAGGATGTGCGTGCTTTACCGAGATAAACCTATCAGTCTAGACGGAATCACAGTTCCCCCAATCCGGAAACGCCATTCTGTGTTTATTGGGCAATGGTAGACTTACCTCTTCCAGCTCTCCTCTTAGCCATGCTTAGCTTACTATAGACTAGACTAGACTACAGTAGTTAAGCACGTTTCTTCTCCAGTTTACCAACTGCCCAGTTGCTTCCGATAACCACTCTACAACGATAGTCATCAATCATAAGATTGAGGAATCGAAATTTGCTGTAGCCGTTTTCTTGAATATTGAATCGATCCTACCCCGTTTTGACGTGGTATCGGCGGCGCATCCTCTCCAGTGGGAAGAAGTATGGGTATTCGGCTATCGCTAATATATATGTCAAGACGGTCAAAACCCTGACTCCAGCTNGGAATGCCGGAGAAGCAGGGTTTGCCTAACGTGGGTTGGCAGTAATGATTTCTGTGGAGGTCAAGGGCAGCAAAAGTTGACGACCTACATATATCGACGGCTGAGCGCAAGAAGTGACTATCTCCACTTTTGGTCAAATTGGAGTTATCGACATAGGTTGGGTTATTTTTAGCCGGTTTTTCACTGGTATAAATATCAAAGCCGTATCTTTATTGGTTGCCGAGTTATTACCATTTCTTTTTTGACTATCTCCAATTTTCCCAGAACTTTTCGTGCAAGAAATGACTAAATGGATATAGTCAGTTCTTGCACTCAATGAAATTGACAGCACCGTTGAAAAGACTATATTTGTTTATATGGCAAATAGTCAATTCTTGCACTGATGGGGAGATAGGCACACTTAGTTTTTGTTTTACTTTTATGCTTATTCGAGTACTTTTGTTCGCATGCCCGATGAAACCAATATGGCGCCGACACGTGCAGCCCGGCGCTATTTAGCTGGTAAGTAAAAGCTAATATCACTTATTATATTGAGCTCAAGAAACGGAGGAAAAGAAGAAGAAAAGCTGTCCATGGTAGCAGCAACATGGACAAGGAGGATACTGAACAGGAACTGGAAGAAAGGCTGAGAGAACACCAACCAGAGATAGAAATCACGGGAATTCGACCGCCACCAATGGAACTCACAGAGAGAGCTAGTGGTACGCGCAAACGCAAACGAAATGACACAGAATGGCAAAAAAAATGTTAGGAAAACTCTAAACAGCAAGGGAATGGAGCATACCGATTCAACGGGAAATGTTAAGAATAAAAGACATCCAACAACAGTTGATTGCAGCAAATGCAAATATAAATGTACAACAAAATTCACGGAAGAAGATAGGGTGAGACTTAACCAAGAGTATTGGTCCATTGAAGATTTCAGTATGAAGAAACAGTATATAATTGCAAATGTCATGGCCAGCAGTGCTAAGCGCACTCGAGCAGATGAAGACCAAAGAAAGAGAAAGCGGTCTTTATCAAAAGCAAATTACTTTTCAAAAGAAGACCCAAAGCAGCGTGTCTGCAAAAAGTTTTTTCTCTCCACGGTAAAAATCAGTCATGGCCCCGTAGATAACGCTCTCCTTAAAAGGAACGAAAGTGGTGTTTTCACAGGGACAGACGGGCGTGGTATTCACCAAACCTGGAACAAAACACCAGAAAGAACAAAACAAGCCATAAGAGATCACATTAGCTCGTTTCCATGCATAGAAAGCCATTACAGATGGAAAAGGACCATAAGAAAGGATGCCAACCTGTCTCTATCGAAGATGTACCATCTCTTTAAGGAGAAGTGTGACACGGCAGGGATTGAGTCACCAAGTGAATTATTTGTGTATCGACAAGTATTCAATGAGGAGTTCAACTTGTCATTTTTCAAGCCAAGAAAAGACATTTGTGCCAGCTGCCATCAGTGTAAGCAGCTAACACCGCAGGAGCAGAATGAGAGAAAGGAAGAACACCTTGTGCATCTACAAAGGTATGGAGACTCGATGGAGGCAAAAGAAAAAGACAAACAGAGATCAAATGAGGAGGACACTTTTATGTCTGCATCTTTTGACTTACAAAGCGTTCTACAGCTTCCTTCAAGCAATGTCTCTTTGACATATTATGCACGTAAACTCTGTGTTTACAATCTTACCATTTGGGAGGATAAAAACCCTAACAATGGATACTGCTTCTCCTGGGCAGAGACGCAGGGCAAGAGAGGGAGCGTTGAAATTGCCACATTTTTGTTTAAATGGCTCAAGCAGTTGCCACCAACAGTAGAAGAAGTGTCTCTATTTTCTGACACATGCTTGGGTCAGAACCGCAACCAACAGATGGCTTCTATGAGGCTGCGATTTGTGCAGGACGAAAGCAACAATGTGAAAGTTATAACTCACAATTTTCTTGAAAGCGGACATTCTATGATGGAGGTTGACAGCATGCACGCTGCTATTGAACAATGAATGATTGGAAAAACATTTTTGTCTCGTCTCGGCGAAAACATCCATACCGAGTGGAAATCGTGGACCATTCCCAGTTTGTTGATCTTAAAACTCTTGCTGACAAACTGATAAAAAACAGGAATAAAGATGAAAATGGTGACACAGTAAATTGGCTGCATGTGAAGTCATTCCAGTACCGACATGATGAACCAAACACACTGCTGTATAGGTATGGCTATGACGAGCATTTCAAAAAGATCAACATTCGTGGGCGCGGAAAACCTGTCACAGTTCAAGATCTTCCTCTGAAACCTGCCTACAGCAAGACACTGCCAATTTCACAAGCCAAGAAATCTGATTTGCTCAAATTGTGCAAAACAACTTGTAATACCAAGAGTTTAATGCTTGGTGTGAGAGCATCCCAAGTTCAGAAATTGTCAGAGACCTTGCACCAGAACCAGCAGCTGACGACACGGACGAGGAGCTGACAACATAGAAGGGTCCAATCAGAGCTTGGAAGTGGCCATGGATGGTTTATTACAATTATCTCTGGCACTTAATCTTTAGCCAGGAGTTTTGACTTTTCTTGAACACTGATCTCAAATTTATTGTGTACTTGAGATAATAAAAGCAGTTGATGTTTTTAGATTTTGAAATAGACCTTGTTACCAACTCAATTTTGTTACATTGTTCTGTCACGAATTATATTTATTTTCATTGTAATGGAAATTTCAGTTTCGTTAAATTTATGAGTTGTTGGCTGAATCCAGGTTAGCTTTTGGTTTTGTTCTCCTGTTTTGTTCTCAAACTTATAAAAGGAATGATGTATTCAAAAGTTTGTCTTTTTCAGTAACACAACTGCAATGGCAGCTTGCCGTATGTTACAATAAAACTTTTGTGCGTCCACAGCGACGAAGACTACAACAAGTCGTAACGAATGTCTCTCTGGAAATAAAAGATGCCTATATCCACAAAAGTTAATACAGCTGAGTTATGTCACTACAAAACACGTAGTGCAAGAAGTGACTATGTCCATATAAGTGATTAAGTGCACTTGTGGCTTGAAAAACAGTTAGTGCAAGAAATGACTATCTCCATTTTCACCAGTTTATTATAAAACAGCACACATGAAATTGAGTTTGAACAGTTGATGATGTTCAGCATGCGAAAAACTATAACAAGTCTGAAGGATTTGATATAATATTGATAAATAAACTTTTCATGCAAATTTAATGATCACCAAAATTTCAACTGCGATTTTCTCAAAACTAAGAAAAGTGGAGATAGTCACTTCTTGCGCTCAGCCGTCGATATGTAGATCTCCACTAAAAACGTTTTAATGCTGACGGTTTTAACACCGCCTGTCCAAGACCGTTTCCTACACTTCTGTCGACGCCCGTGGTTCTACCTTGTAGTAATCACCTTTCGCTCAGTCTCCACCATAAGCCAGGNACCCCCAGAAGCCATCTTTCTCACCCTCTCCAGCTGACAACTTGCAACTCCTTTAATTACATGAACTTCTCATGTCATGACACCAGTGTTCCTTTAAGCCCCAGCTTACGAGACTCACCTGTCATATGATATTATACTGAAATGACTAAACTTTTAATAGTAAAGTAATTTTGGCCGACGCCTGCAGTGACCGTCGAAATCTTTGCTTGAATGTTGACTCCATGACCCTGCTGTCCCACTGTCAACGGTAGCTTGCAAGACTTACGTAAAAGACCCCTTCTCATAAGGTTTAATTGAATGGTTCGGTTTGTGAAACCCTTTTTGTAGTTTCTGTGTCGAACGCCCTTCCTAGTCTATAGTGTTATATCTCCATGTCATGAAAATAAACCTTCATAGAAAAGATAATCATCGTGTCCAGTAACATCGCATCGCCTTTGTTGAGTGAAGAAACTACACGATTATGGATACTTCAGAATATGATACCTTAGGATTGTTAAGTTTTCCCACTGAGAAAATTAATGCCTGCTATAAATGCCTGGATTACTCTATTTGCCATGCCTCCTGTATTCAAGGGTATTCCAGTCAACAATAACTGATCCCTTACCAGGGGAGATAAAACATAGCGTTATTTAGTTAGTGTTGCTGCGACTAAATCGTTCAACTTTTGTGTACCTGGTAGCGCAAATAGACTGTAGTGAAAGACTAATGGACCATCCTACTGACGAACTGTGAACATCACGCAGTGAATTAAGCTAGAACTCAATTTATGTTCATTTGTTTAATACCTTTCGGCGTTTTCAATATTTTGACACCTTTCGATGAATAGGCATTTGTAACTCTGCTATTGTCGTCACAGTGGTTTGTTGCAAGCGCGACGGCTTCAAAAGCAGTTTTGATACATGCTAGCTCCCAAACATTTAAATCTGAATGTTGTTTTTTTTTTTTGTTTTTTTCNGGGGGGCTTAGACTGGTCGTGCATTCTATGCTCTCCAATTATTGTGCCTGATTTAATTAAGTGCAAAAGAGAAAGGAAAAAATCTCGAATAGCACATTGAAGCAAATTAATTAATAATAATAATAATAATAATAATAATAATAATAATAATAATAATAATAATAATCTTGATAGTAATATATATATTTAAGATCTGATGAAATATGCATGACTGGATGGAATGAATGAAAGAATGAATGAATGAATGAATGAATGAATGAATGAATGAATGAATGAATGAATGAATTCATGCCTTCTTCAGTATGCTTATGCAGTAACCTTTGAGTTCACCGAGTGTCGGACCTTCATTAAATCTGAATGTTCAGTTACTCAGAGGGGAAGAGATGGATATTTTGAGGGGAAGGGAGGTAAAAGATTATCATAAAGGGAGGGAGGGATAACAGATAAGACTGAGGAAAGATACAAGTTAGAGAGAGTGGAAGAGCGATTCAGAGGCTTGAACAAACTGAGAGGGGTTGAGGAGGGGACGGGGAGGC
>JAWQUT010000228.1:1215893-1231247 GCA_033807755.1 Ellobium chinense
CCTTCGCCCAAACATGTAGATCTGCATGTATATTTCCGATGACACCACTGTAAGTAACTAGACCTAGGTGCTTGTGAGAGGACCCCGCCCTCTTGCTGCTCTTGATGCCTACATGTTGACGCGTTGGCTAATGGGTTTTTGAGGCAGCGTAGTCGGTCGTGACCTGTCTAGAGAGCCATGCTATAATTTAAAGGCACCACGGTGCCAGCGACAGAGCAGTGTGGGCAAGAAGGGCGGCGTCGTTTGGATGTATCAGGGCGTAGCGTGGTGAGTGTTAAACATACATCACTTAATGTGGGATGATTGTGAACTCATGATTTTATACTTTTGGTGATGTCATTCCTACAAAAAGCGACCAAATTTTTCACTTTATCGAAAGGCCTGAGAAGCATGGCGAAACTTGCAGGTAAACGGAGTTGTCGATTATCGGTTACACTTAATGTTTTTATACTGTGGTGATATCGTTGTTACTATAGGCGACCAAATTTCACTTTGTCGAAACACCTTAGAAACATGGCGAAAATTACGATTATACGGAGTCGTAGATTATCCAGTGGCTTTTTGTTGTAAATAAATACAATATATCCCTGGCAATGGAAAAGTAGAAAGCGGAAGTAATTATTGGTAGAGTTGTTACTTGCAATGCCCGGATGACCGTACATACACAGTAACTGAGAGTGGTCTATTGTTTAACTGTTTTACAGTGGTATTGCTTCTCTCTTAATAATGACATGCGTTTTTTAAAAAAAATAACGGAACAGTGGTATAGTCTTTCATTAAAAAAATAAACCCCTAACGTTTCATAATTTTGACATGGTCGATATGCTCTAATAAATAATTGTTATAGCAAAATGATCTCATTTATCTTAATGGACCTCTTCCTATTGTATCTACTCAATTTTTGTGTTCATAGTGAGAGTCGTGTGAAAAGTGCACTCTTTAATAAGCTTGAGTTCTTCCACGCTAGTTATCAATATGATAAAAATGATAACTTTGCAGTGCGACAACAGACTACCGTAAGAAGCTCAAATCAAATTTGACTGATGCGGTTTTTTAATCGTTCCACAGCAGAGTTACTGTTTTCGTCTTTATGATAACAAGTATTGGTGGAGCCCAGGCATTTAAAGAGTAAAAGATGCCTAAACCATATTTCAATAATACGATGTTTTGTCATTGCACAACAGCATTATCATTTCCATCATTATGTTAACAAGCATGGTTGGAGGTCAAGCATTTAAAAAAATAAGATCCTCAAACCAAATTATGATCATACGGTGTTTTGTCGTTGCAAAGCAGTACAGCCACTACAGTGGTACCAAAGCTAAGCAATGAATCTACAGTAAAATGAAGGGCATACGGACAATACTGATCTCAGCAACAGTGTAATAAAGAGATAGCGATGCTTTAAGCGGAAACTTGCACCGAAAGTGCGCAACTTAAATGCTGCAGGTGATCAAAATCATCCAAAAGATTGCAACATTAGACAAAAATGCTTAGAAAGTGTAGATCTGCTTTGCAAATTTTGTTTGATCCAAAACTCAGGCAGTATTTGACTTTATGCGGTCTGAAAATCTGTTCGCTATACGACTTGCACATTTCAGTAAAGTTCACAAACAACATTATCCAAAGGTTCACGTACAAATGACTGTCTCTGGCTTAATTGGAACAAGTACATGATGATTCCCAATGGATCTTAATAAAAACAGTTCTTGGATAGATGGTCGCCGTAGGCATGTTTTTTTTTTTTTTGGACAGAATATGGGAAACTTTTCCCTTTTGATTCTATTTCTGGTTGCAAACTTAAGGATGTGGTTGTGTAGAACTTTCAGAAAACAAATGATATATATATTTGAATAAGAAAGAAACCCTCCTTGTCGCAGTAATTAGATGTAGATCTATTGAACAACCTTTAGGCGAGTTCATGTTAGTCAACTAACAGTTGCCTTATACAGAATGACTCTCAATTTATCTTACTATGTGTATTTAGAAAGTAAGAGTGGGCTGTGGTGGTCATATTTGAAGGATTTCATGACAAAACGCGTTATCCACCAATATGAAGTTTTAGCTTATTCTACATACTTCATGTAGCCGTAGGAGAATTTAGTAAACATGTACATTTCCATTCCATAGAAAGACATTTGATCAACCTTATTTAAGACTTAAATTTCGCCTTTCACATAAAAATATGCTTTGTATCTGGTCTGTTTTGCCACAACCCCCGAATGGTGTATAATGCGTTTTGCCATGAAACCCTTCATTTATTAAGTAGTCGCCATGTGAGGGTCAAATGAAATTATAGGAAATAGGAACGGGCGTCTGTGAAGCACTGTCGGTGTTGGAGGGGGTGAAAATGGATACATAGTCGCCACACTGTAAGGACAGCACTCCGATTGGCTTGTGTGTGACAAAGAATAAACTCATACAGACAAAGCACGAGGGAATTTTTTCGACAGTAACCGGAGAGGCATTGGTTGTACGATTGGTGTTTAGCTCTTCGGAAACTCACACAAACCATTTTCTCTTCTACAGATGTTTTAATGAAACGACTTAACTTAGTACCATTAACTGCCGTCATTTTTAAGAATACAGTATATGCAGTTTTGAGAATTTTACAGGAGAGCTTCGCTGTCTTTTTATTAGTTAGGGGTGCACAATCTCAAAAACCGTATATACAAATTTAGACACAGCTGTGTCATTTTTTGTGATACAGGTACTAAACTAAGATAGAAAAATGCGCCACGCCTTGGTCCTTTGCGTGGGTATGAAAAGTCAGTTTCGCCCAAAACTACATATACAGGGGCGAAGGGTCCATATACTCAAATAATCACTGATTACCAGCCGGAAATACCGTTGGTCGACTTTGGCCTTCGTGGCAAGTTAACAAGAACACCGCCGAATCCTATTATTTGCTCTTTGTCAGGCCTATTCTTACTTTGACCCACATTCAGAACTTGATACCCCTCAAGTTTTGTCTGCTCTATTCACTGATTAATAGGGATAAAATGATGGCAGCATAGGATAGCGACCGTCCTAGAGCTGACTTTCAGGTACTGCCTATAAGAAAACCCTCATAATTTGCCACATTCCAACACGCTGGAATGTTGACTGAGAGTAGGCAGTAAGTCAGCATGTCTGTTTACAGTAGAGTCGTTTGAAGATATCGTGGCTTCCACAGCACCAGGCTCCGTGTTATCAACACACTCTGAGCTCCTTGTCGGGACTATCTGTTTTGATGAGCAGCGGGCAGTAAAACTTCAGTGGAGGTGAACGTATGTCCTGATATAGAGATAATTAGTACAAGTCTAGAAACCATTAATTAAGAGAAATGTCATGTAAAATGTCGTCAGGTTCTTGACTCTGATAGTTGCGTAGTTTTGATACCCCTTGACTTAGTAAACTCACCAGTAACTGTATGCAATACCTATCTGTGGAGAGTTGGTCTTTATAAAAAATATTCCCTTGCTGGAAAGCTCTCAGCAATATATTCCCCTTTTCTTCTTTTCTCCACTTCCAGACTTGCTTAGCCACCTCAAGGCCCACGAGTCACACAGGTCTAATTCAGAATTAGACTTGTTAATCGTAATCTGCATTTACATATATATATAAATCTTGCATGCAAACTGGCATTTTTTTGCTGCATCAAGTTACTAGTAGGATTAAACATGTACCGTTGCAAAAGGAGTGCCTTCATTCCTCTCGTTTTCTTTGTGAAACCTTTTTTTCACTGTGAAACTGTGACGGAAGATCTATATAATCTCTAGACTAGTCGGCTACGGAGTGGCACTCATTCACTTTCCTCTCACTATCACAAAAGTTCCGTGAAGATTTTGAGTTGTAGCGCTGCAATAAAATTTCTCCCGTTTTTGCCTCAACAAATCAAGTGGTCGACACAGTCAAGTCTAAATCTAGATCTAGCGTTCTCTCGGAGACAAAAACGTTCTAAAGTTTGTTGTCCGCTTTTCAATGACGGGTCCAACCAATTCTAGAAGCAAACGAAATGTGGGTGGCTGTATCCTTAAATATGAGACACATTTGTCTTCATCATTTAAAACTTCATCAAGCAAATGATGATATTCGCCATAACGTTCCCTTTTCTGAAATATACTCTGGGCCCAATAATTCTGTCTTCTGTAATCGCGTCTTTTCTTTAACAAGAAGAGCAACAAGAGCTGTATCGCCCTCACACACAGCGCTTACATCTTGGAATGCGATTTCTACTCTCCCAAAATCACGAGGGAAAACGAGGGGAATGTAAAGGCACTCCGTTTGCAGTCTAACGCTTCACATACGTCTTCACAACGTGAAACAGTTTTTGTTCTGGCACGGTTTTTGCCCAAGATATAGACTAGTCATCTTACGTGGTAGGAATCTCCCTCTGCCCAACCCCTTACCCCCTCTCCAAATGGAATGAAAAAAAACAAATCGTAGCAAATTATTTGGTTCCCAACCTTACAGCCGTTTAAAAACGTTGTATGATAAAGAAAGCGAGAACCAGTTATTAGACAGTACAAGATCAGTATTGCCCGTATGCCTTTCATTGCAGATTCATTGCAGATTCATTGCAGATTCATTGCAGATTCATTGCGTAGCTTTACGATCAGAAAAAAAATCAGGGAAATTTGCGATTAAAAAACAAATATACACATTAGAAGTGGACTAATCTGCCTCACATAAAATTATACGTCTCCACTAAACTCCGCACACTATGTCAATAATTTTGGATGTTCAGGCAATGATGTTACTTTCGATTTCCACAATATACAAATATATAATACCAAATGGCCCCAATCACTGTTACCTCACATCTTGATTTAGCGACATATGCGTAAAACTGATTCTCAGTTCCTTTATAATATACAACGTTTTTGAACCGTTGTAAGGAGAGGAACCAAAAATAAGTTTGCATGGGAATTACAAATTGGCTCTCGATGTACATGTACAGTAGATGCTCCCGAAGGCAGGAGATTTCCATTTGTTTTATAGCATTGATTTTACAGATATATTGCATGTAATCTCGCCGTCAAAAGACGGACAGGCAATTATATAATATTTGCGGCATCGAGAAATTGCGGTCAGTTGTATCGAGAGGCGTCCTTGAACGCAGTGGCATCTGAGTGCGCTTATTTTGGTCTTTGTTGCTTTATCTATCTATCTATCTATCTATCTATCTATCTATCTATCTATCTATCTATCTATCTATCTATCTATCTATCTATCTATCTATCTATCTATCTATCTATCTGTTTGTCTGTCTGCCTGCCTGCCTGCCTGCCTGTCTGTCTGTCTAGCAGTGAACCATTACCATGTAAGTTTCAAGGAACCTACTACCATTAGATCACAGACACTCAAGATTTTCTTCACTTGCTGTTGACATAACAACATTTCGAGCGCAAGTTCCCATGGCCACTGAACCGCTAGCATGTCAAGTTGAAAGTTCATATCGTCAATAAACCACATACGTGCTGAGTTTACAGCCGTTAGCAACCAAACATAAGCATGTCAAACTCAGGGTCACTTAAAGGACGTTCGTGATTTGTTGAGAACCAGCCATAGACATCTGTGGGCCTTTGCGGATCTTTTCGTGACTTCTATGTAAACAGCGTTCTTGTTTTTGCCACATTGGATCCATAGAAAATGGCTGAAATGTTTACCAAACTCGACGTGGTATAATGATTGGCCTGTCATTCGTCACCCCAGCACGTGTTTACGGCAGGGGCGCAGCAGTGGTGGTATTAACTAGGCGTCAGTGCTCGCAGGAATCGCAAATTCTGTTCGTTTCGTCGGTGGTAGAAAATTGTTGATTGAACCCATGTCATTTTGACGGTGAATAATATTATCAGTGTGAGCTTCTCCAGATATAATTTTTGCCTTATTATCTTTCTTTAAACTTGTGGAAATGACAAGTCATGGAAAGGCTAAGTTTTTGTGGAACATCAGTCACTCTAGAAAGGATGGCATATGATTAATTAATATTATTATGTGTGACTTTGTGAGCCTACAGGGAAAAATCTATTATCCAGTTTAGTGGGAATTTGGCCATTTTTTAAAGGTTCCTTTACATTGCCCAGGAAATACAAGAATAAAAAAAAAATTGACAGTCAACAATCATAATCCGTTGAAGTTATCACACCAAAAAAAAAAGTCTTCAGCATTAATTACATCTCATACTAAAAGGTTTTAGATGCATTATTTTAAGATATATCGGGTGTCCCCGCCCTTTTACAAACTAATAACAAAAAAAAAAAAGTTACTTAATTCCAAAGCGAAATTAGACTACATCAAACATTCAAATCATTTGCCACTGGAATTGTGCACAAATCAGCAGAATGATACTCTCTGCTAATGCTGCAATTATCAATTATCTAGACGCTGTGGTTATAATATTACAAATGAACAATTAAAAACATGTATCTAACAGTAATACGCCCCGCGTGAAGTACACTGGCTCGGTACATCATTTTTTTAAAAGCAGTGACAAAAATAGAACAACTACACTTTGAGCCGCATCAATGAACATTGCAGCAATTATAGATTATAGTTGTTTGCTGGGGGGAGACTCATAGAGGACTTAGATCTACATCCTTTACTGACAGCAGGGTAAACGCAGAAAAACGAAAATTGCATAGTTGGACTTTTCTCTGATGCCCATTTAGCAGAAGGCGGATTATAATGTCCATTAGGGTCAGGTGACCGGAATAATTCCGCCAGCGACTCGCACAGGTTGTTTGGTATAAGAAGATGGCTATCACAGTTAATTACACTGAGAGATCATAGCTTAAGAGACACAAGAGAGAATAGCAATGACGACTGAGTTCCAGGTCATACAGTAATCAACAGCCATCAGAGTTCTGAAGTCTACGATGACCTATATAGATTGATATATGTTTTCTATGTTCTAAGGCGATCGTCTCGCTGTGTTGTTTTGGTTCAGCGTATTGCCAATCTGAATGAAAATATCGTGACTGTAACTTCCTACATGTATACTTTGGTATGTTTATTTTTAAGTCCATATAAATGTGAAGTCCGCTAAGACGCCGAAAGCTCATAAAGAGGAGGCGAAACATCCAGTTTATGGAACTTTTATTATTATCACTCTGTCGCCTACGCTATCTCAAGACATGCAGTCCAATCAACATGAAATGGGCGCCGAGAAAAAGCCTATAATATACTAATGAGCATGTGCTATGGAGAAGCCAAGACAATTATACTAATGAGCATGTGCTATGGAGAAGCCAAGACAATTATACTAATGAGCATGTGCTATGGNTATTATTATCACTCTGTCGCCCACGGTATCTCAAGACGCAGTCCAATCAACATGAAACGGGCGCGGAGAAAGCTTATAATATACTAATGAGCATGTGCTGTGGAGAAGCCAAGACAATTATACTAATGAGCATGTGCTATGGAGAAGCCAAGACAATTTCTAAATCTGAACAAAAAGGTTTCATAATTAAAACATTGTCCCGAGTTGTTTTTTTTTTTTTTCATACAATGGAACTTAGAAAATATAACTGAATGACTGGAAGCTCAATTTGTCATCAAACATGAAAAAAATTGTGCATTCTCATTTTGACTTCACAACAAAGCAGTGCACCAAGTTTGAATGAAAATGAATGAAACCTTTTTGAGTTGTCAATGGCAAGAGAACATTCAATGTTCAACTCTGAAGCTACATTTTGTTATGTATCTTTGGCTCTTCACCTATTTTATTATCTATACCGCATATTGAAATGAAGATAGGCTTTAATGAAGATCAATGTGAATATAACAAAGTGACAGTCTTCGCATTTAAGCGGCCAGAAAGACTACACGTCATATTTGAACTCAGCCAGTCTTGTGCGAAGACCGACGATAGGTTTTACCTCATCTTAATCGAATGTTCACTCTGCTTGGTGTCGGTAAAATAACTAGTCAAAAATCAAAAACACAGAGGTGAGTGGCAAACAAAGTTTCACATTGCCATACTACAGGGGAGAAAAAAAAAAGAACGTATACTTTGTACGACAGATCGTCACTTGTGGATGTGGGAAGATCAGGAGTATAGTAGTTGCAAACCCCTCTTGATGAGGAAACCTTACTTCCAGCGAACAAGAAGCGGCACTTGCATAGTCTATCCCTGGAGTGCACTTAAGATGTTTCGCCACTTCTATGTTGTGTTTTTTTCCTCAGCGCGACCACTATCGGTCACACCGGAGTATACTAATGCCTATATTAATTATCGACCTTTCTAACACTCACGTTCTCATCTTGATGGAATATCATGCCATTATGAGTCCTCCTAGCCGTGAATCAACTGATAGAGGCACTGATTTTTTTGTGATGTGTTTTATCCTTGTAAGTCACAAAGGCAGTTTCCGTGCGTTGATAGTGATTCCGTAAGAAATACTGCCGTTTTATGACAAAAGGAAGAAAGCGCCATCGGGAAAGTTTTGAGAAAATTGCAAAAATGTTTTTCAAACTTTAAGGACTCGCCTTTATAATTGTTTATAATTAACACTGGCGCTTAGTGTCCTTTTAAGGTTCCCTAACTTCGTTATTTATTGAGATATCGTGATGGGACCCAGATAGAAATGTGCGTCTTCATCTGGGGATTCCAAAACTATAAATAACTCAATTTGACCTACTTTGGCGCTTTCGTCCTTTTGTCATAAAACGGCAGAAATAGTCAGGTAGGACTCAAACTGACAAATGGAAGATATAGTCTCATGTTCGTAGATAAATTTAATTATAACCTAAGATCTAAAAATGATATATAACGAGATCAGGAGTGTTGTAAGAGAACGGCTTCCGGGATATTTGTACCGGGATATTATGTGTATGTATATATTTATATATCTATATATATTAATTCATTATTCCTTCAAATACGACTTTATTTGACAAAGATGAAAAAAGCACCCATTTTTGTGCTATGTAGACTAGTTATTATTTGCATGGAATATTATATATTATAGTAGTTATTAATTAACACAATTTTGATGTTTATGTTAATTTTATTGCCGGTTCGGAATGGTGACGTACTTACTTGCTTTTTTTCATAAATATTCATAAAAATCAATCAACCAAAATGATTTATTGAATATTAGGACAGCTTCCTCTTCGGTTCCCAGCCTAAGGAAGGCATGGAAAAGTCAAGTATTGCTGCTGTTCGTGCTGAAATACATGTAATTGTTACTGCTGTTAGTTTTGCTGTTGCTGTCGATATCATATAACTTTGCGACGGTCTATTTTCATTGTCTGACAAAGAAAAATAATTATACTGGACTGTTAAAATACTGAAGCAGGGGTATTATATTGATGATATCTGGTCTTAACGAGTACTGAAACTCGTTGCTGTTAGGCTGTACCAAAGATTTGATCAAGTGAAAGCGAATCATCCAAATTATGATACCATTATTATTATGATTCTGTAGCCAAGAACATCGTAAAAACTAATAGTTCAATTAATTTCATTATCATCATCATCATCATCATCATCATCATCATCATCATCATCATTAGCTTCATCATTCAAAACTGAGGAAAATTAAAAAGCACAACCTTAATTCAAGGATTTTATTAAAACTTTAGTTAAGAATTAAGACCGAAAATTACTTCTAAACGTTTCGGCTCTAAGGCCTTTATCAGCAGAATGAAACAAGAATTATAACTTTCGCAATAAAAGCAACCACATTAAGAAGAAAAAGAAAAGACAAGCATGGAAGAGTGAGCTAAAAGTCAGTTATTGATAGATTAAGTGGGGCGGTCTTAAAATAGCGGGTAAAGACAATAAGAACTGAACCTGGATCACGGGATAGGACATTTGGTAGAGGAGTGAATTAAGGTAAGAAGATAAGAGTTGTGTGTATTGTGGTGGAATTCATCATCAGCATCATCATCATCATTATCATCAAAAAGAACCTTAAAATATACGTTAAAGTTGGTTTTCACGGATAAATAACAGCTTTAGTATCGCAAATTGCCGACCGGGCATATCGCAAGCATCATCATTTTAATCACTAAATGAACAACTACCACAGCCTAAAATCATGAGCAAAAAGAATCAATTTAAGTTTATTAAGATAACGTATTATTGAGGATGGCAGAAATATGAAGTAAAAAAGTAAAAACCAAGACTATATCCAATTTCCGGAACAAACAGATTGTACGCTTTCATAAGGAACATACTGAAATGAAAGAGGTGTGAAATCAATTAATGTAGACGGGCCGGATTAACGTTGCTTATATAGAAGTGTTGAGATAGTGAAAAATAAAGGATCATCATTCGTCGTCATCATCATCATTGTTATCATCTTCTTCATTCACATCATCATCGTCATCATCGTAAAATAAGCCAAGAATTTAAATCACTACTTCAACTCGATATAACTTTAATTGAATATTTGTAGAAAAGCTAAAACTGTTCAATCATATTTCTAAACGTTTCGACAAAAGTCTTTTTTCTTTCAGCAGAAATGATACGACTAGAAATAATCATCATTATCATCATCATCATCATCTATTCTCGCAACTAGTGTCAATGGCTCTCATTATTTTAGTAGACTGTGTCTTATTTTGTTCAGTCTTACTTATCCAGTTCGTAATTGAAACTCAGCCTATCCCCCAGGGAGTTTTCTTTCCTAATCATTGATTCTTGCGTGTCTGTTCGTTACGTCAACGATAAGCCGCAAAGCCCTATTCTCGGGAACTGCCTAAATTATTTGCTGTAAGGTGAGCCGTAGAAATGAAAGAAAAGTAATTGCAAAAAATAATGTATGGTGTATGTATCCATTTCTGAATATAAGTTCTACTCAAAATAGAAAAACAAATGAGTTCTTTTGCCAAAGGCCTGTCTTTTTCTTGTATCTCTGTCCATCGTCGTCTCTGTGAACCTGTCAGCGAAAGAACCGTCCCAGGGGTAGAAAAAGGGGGGAGTGGGCGGACACAAATATATTCTCACACAAAGTAGGTTAAAGACGAGAGTGCACAAGAAGACAAGAGCAGAGAGAAAATGGAAGAAGGAAAGAAAGTGATGTAGTGGGAATCGAACATACGACCTCTGCATCGCATCCATCGCTTGGCGTCAGTTCGGAATCAGATAGACGTCTTTTTACAGCCACGCCGCTACTTTAAAACATAGCTATAGTGGATGGAATGTTTTCAAAAGCCGAATAGAATTCTAGTTGGAATAGCACAAGGCACGAGACTCACGTACACAATAAGCTTCTCCACATCCCGTCTTCAACCAACGGCCGTTAAGCTTCAGATGGTAAACTGGGCAGGACAAACACATAGACGTACACACATCCTGAAACATAGTGAACAAGACAGGGTCGTTTCGTAATGCGTTAATATAGGTGTAGTACAAGATTGGAAAGGAGCACTTAGTGCCAGAAGTGGGGAGTGAGAGGACACACACAGATGCTCATATAAAAAAAGTAGGATAAAGGGGAAAGTGTTCATGGCCATACATAAAGAGAGAAAATGGAAGAACAGTTTGTCCGCTCACTTCCATTTTGTACTACACATCGCAAGAGTGAGACAACAGAGTGGCTGTACCTCACCTCATACGATTTCGGATCGGATCTTTGAGGCATAACTCGTCGCGCTGGGTCTCTTTCAAAGGATGCTTCCTGAAGTGAAGGAATTGGGAGCGACAGCACAAGGTCGTGACGTCATGCGCATGGACGCCAACAGTTATGGGTTCACAGTTTTCTACAAGGCATTTTTTTTTTCAAAATATTTGCTAATCAACAACGTTAGTACAAAATCTAAACCTTCAGGGCAATAGTTCATACAAAAGGTATAACGTAATGCAAAGTTTGAGCATATTTGACTGCAGAATAAAGGAGTTCTAAGATAAGTAAATCTGTACATAGAGATAGAAAGTACTGCACAGTGAAACATCTTCTGAGTTACCCGAAGTAAAAGTAGTCTGATAATGGCGCCACGTATATTACCTGATCGGGGTTCATTTATGCAAGCAGTCCTAAGTGTCGATTAGTCTGTCTGGATCAATGAAAAGATAGTTGATGATGCTGATCGATGGGACAGGCTGGAGTAAGAATACATCAAATTTTACATAGTGACGGGAAAGTGGAGAAGTCAGGCAATGCCCTCTCAAACGATTTCACGTTACGATTTCTTCCAGGAAACAAATTCAGTCAATAACTGTAACAGCTCTCTGCGATGGCTACAGTGCTGCTGCTGTTTTAGAATCAATGATCGCTAGAAGTTTCACTACTATAGGTTGCAGGAGCCAAATTGTAAAAGCTTCTTTGAGCCATTTAATAAAAATTTCTTCTCTAACCACAGGACCGTCCCGAGATGGCCAAGACTAGTCTGCAGGTCTGGTGCCACCACTGTGCTCAAATTATATACTGTTTAAGGTGGGGGGTCCTTCGGTTAGATTTTTCACAATTTTAAATTACTTGAAAAAAAAATAAAAATTTGGCCTTCTTTTGCAGATCACAGGTCCGCACAAATGAAATCTGCTGAAACCATTGGGAAACACTGCCTGCAACAATTATTTTTTTACAAATTCAAAACTAATTTCACCACTTTTGCGGTGTGGTTTCATGTTATATGATTATTTCCTTTGGACAGATTTTATACTCTGCTACTAACGACTCGGATAGTCCAATTTTTTTTGACCAATTAGGCTCTTGCAACCTATAGTTAGGCACAACTTCAACATTGGAGGAAATTTCAAATCAAAAGTCTAAATAAATAGGTCGAATTTGGTCTGGCAACCACTTAGTAAGGCGATTGGTTTCCAGAGATGACTGTTCATACTTCCTATATAATGTAATTTTCAGGGACGTAGCGTCCACGTAATCTATGAATCTGAGATTACCAAAATAATATCTATTTGTCTAATACAATTTACTTAATTCATGTTTTCTAAAATGTTCAAACATCACCTTCGTCCTATTTTACCTAGGAGCCATTTACAGGCATTGACAGTAAGATTTTTGTCAACTGGAGATAGTTTTATTCGCCGATAATCTGAGAGCCTACACACTGTCTGACAGATTCAGCGCTCCCATAGCCACAGTGCAATGTATCCAAAGGAAATGTAAAGAGGGAAACCTGTAAAAAAAGGTAGCAAATAATCTGAGGGAAAAATTTGCTTACCCGCTGTTCTGACGGCTTTTTGTGTTTCTTTTTACACAAGATCTCCCTACACGACTGCCAGTTTCTTTTTTTCTTTCAGCTACGAGATGTTAATAGTTTAGACCGTACCAAGGATGCCAGATTTGGCTCTTTTGGTGCCAAAAACCAATTTTAAAAAATTCAGACACTATTGTCTAAATCTTGTCCTTTCCCTTCCCATCCCCACCAAAAACCAAACAAGCAACGATAGGATATAAGTGATAGATTACCAAAAAATGCATCCTCGCTACGCCCCTGGATTTTAATCTCCATACCGCCTTTCCCTGTCTAACGCGATCGCTACCATCTTTTTGATGTCTCAAAGAGTATACAGTATTGGAGGCTGGAACCCATGTTCCCTCTTGACCTGAGACTCCTGCTCCCCGTGTGTCTATTATGTAAGAGTGTGCGAATGAGTGTGCGTATATTATGTGTGTTTGTGTATGTGTACGTACATGTGTATGTGTTTATTTGTGTGTGTGAGAGTGTGAGTGTGGGTGTTTTTGTTTATATGTGAGTCACACTTGCCTGACCTAAATTTCCTGTGAAGAATAAACAAGGGGTGTCTTATTATCTTATCTTGTGTGGTGATCCTGATATATCATATCAAACCAGTACTCCTGATCCCTTTTTTTATTTTGTATACATAGTCTAGAAACAGGAGTTCTCTCTAATTTGCCCACATATTGTCTATCTCTCTCCTAGGTCATTCAGTTTGAAATCCCAAATGTAGCTAAGTGGCGCCACAGTAAACAAGTAGAGTGAAAAGAGTCGCTACTCCCAGCGGGATGATACCATTATCACATTCTCTACTACTTACTAGATCTCTTAAGTCACTCACAAGGCCACGCTACTGAGCCTTATTACTTATTAATAATAGACTTCGAGTAGGAGTTCTCAAACTTTCTTCGCTGGCGTACCTGTTGATGCCACTTGGTTATCCCGCGTACCCCCGTGTCAAAATCACAAGTTTAGTCTTGTTCAAAAATAATAACCATGGTAAATAAGTTTTATTTTGGTTGAAATAGTGCCTTATTCATGAAGGCAATGAAATTTTCACAGGATATCCATAGGGCCATGGGAACCCTAAGTTGGGAACCCTTGACTTAAGACGTACTCTCTGCAAGGAGCTTCACTGCTATGAGACTTGACACCCACTCATGGCACTGAGAGCCCCGGCGGACGAAAATAAATCATCTTATCTCTTTCATGAATTTTGCATTAGTTATGAGAATTTGTCCTGCGACCTCCTTAGTATATAGAGTGTGACGCTTTGAGTGTCGATTTACAATCCTCTCAAGGGGCAAGGTGACATTTTGCTCGAAGCGTCTCAAAATTTATACTGTATATATCCTGGCACTTTTAGAGTGATTTTGGCATTATCTTTGGTTATCAAGTCCCGAAACCAGAAATAAGACCATGCGAGAAATTAATCCTTGCCCATCCCTTCTCTCCCCACCACCCTCCCTCAAATAGTGGTGGGCGATAACTGACGTTTTACATACAGCGAAACTCAACCTTGATGCTCTACGAATTGGAGGTATCGATTCTCCTTCGATTCGAATATGTACTAAGTGCCGGGTAGCCATTTCGATAATTGTGATAGGCCTACTTTGGATACTCTCCATACAATCCATTATTTTGGATATAGACAGGCTTTGCACTGAGGATCTTGAGGATACTAATAAAGAGATTTCATGTCAAGTCTTTCAACAACCATTAGTTAGCGGATAGCTGTGTAAGCTGAGGGGGACGGAGGATAGAAAAGTTGATACTGAGGATCGAAATTAATTTTGATACGTCCGATACTTCCGACATCTTTTGATAACGCTGGAGTTGAAATGAAAAGACCAGTAGCCAGTCTGGCACTGAGAATTAAAATAATATCGATTATAATGAGTTCGATCTTTTGAATACCTTTTCGTACCGCTAGACTTTGCAGTAAGATGTCCGGGAGCTAATTTGGTCTTGAGAGTTGAAAGAGGACTGAGATTCGTTTCGTTACTTTTGAGACATCCGAAACTTAGTCGGAATTCTTCAATATCGAAAGTATGGATATTGAGGAAGGATTGTGCTCGTCATTTCTAACCCCTCCCCCCCCCCTCCCCACTGCACCCCCTCCTTCAAATCTGCAAGAAAGATCAAGGTCATCTTATAACGAATAATATCATAGGGTTTCGTTAAACCCTCTTCCCCCTCCCACCTTCTCCCCCCCTC
>JAWQUT010000228.1:1253139-1272413 GCA_033807755.1 Ellobium chinense
CTCCGCCCCGGCTTCTTCCTCGTTATCCACACCTTTTTTTCTTCCATTTCCCCAAATATGTAACTGAGGGATGATGGAGGCAGCTGGCTGCACCAATGCATACTCGCCACCAGGATTTTAATTTAGATCTGATATTAAAACTACCACACGACCAAGCCATGCGCTTGTCTAATTTCACGTCTTGTCCTCCCCCCTAATCTCTCCTCCTCCTCATTAAATTTATGACCAATTCATTGGCTAGGCGGCATGAACAAGCTGACCCCAGTGCGGGTGTCAAACCAAGGGAACGGTATAACCTTTAGTCTTATATCATACGCTACCACCAGTCATGGCAACTATCGGGGGCCAGGAGGCCTATAAATCACCTAATCAAGATCAATAATGCACTGCCTACTGAAATGCTTTATTGCCTTTAGGTAAGCTCATTGCTTAAAGCCCATTGCTCTGGACAGGACATGCTTGTTTTTCATGGCTTAGAGGACTCGGTTTCTCTCGTGCGGTGTAGTGGAATTAAACTCGTTAGTGTTGATAATTAACAGACAGCTTGCGCATTAGCGATGGGATAGTGTTACGGCGATTTCTGCATATATATGCTGAATACATCCTCAGTAGCATTCAACATGCGGAGTCAACGTAATTTTTATGATGGTAAGAGATCCCATAGTTAGTGCGCAAGATCTCAAATGTAGCGTCCTTGTTTCATTCTTTATCTTCATCTCTCTGTTTTATCTTTTATATATGACATTTTGTTTTTAAACTACGTTATTCATCTCTTTCTTTTCGTCGCCCATCTTCCATTATCATCTTGTGTCATTATCATCATCATAATTATTATCATTAATTCATAATTGTCATAGATAATGTTGTTGTTTTTTTTTAATTACTGATTTAAAAAGAAATTATTCTTACTACTTATTTCAAAGTTCATTTCACTTATAAGTGAGAAAGGAAGTGAGAAAGTATCTAATTTTGGCTTATTCGTATCTGGGTTTTTGTTTTTTTTAACCGAGTGAAAGTGAGGAAGGAAGGGGGCATATATTTTTTTTAACGCTGTGTGCTCATTTCCGAAACTAAACATGATTTAGTGTGTCTCAATAGTGTACCAAAAGTTGTTAAAAAAACGCAACAAACTGAAATCCGCTGATACTGAGAATCAATATTATTGTATTTGTTTCATTTCGTCTTGCCTCTTCGAGAAATGTATCCAAATCATTTTATGTCTCCATATACACGACCTTAACTTTAATCTCTCTTTCTCTATAATCATCATCATCATCATCATCATCATCATCATCATCATCATTATCAATGATACAATGGTAAAAACCTAAAATGTTCCGTCACACCAGCGTTTGCAACGAATTTTAAAATGACACTTTAATATATTAAATACTATATCACGAATAAAATATCATCATCATCGTCACTGGTGAAAGTGCTAAACTCTGTTTGCACTGAAAAGGAATTAATTAATATAATACAAATAAAAATTTCACAGATCAATTAAAAACAAAAAGAATCCCCATTTTAATCGTTTTCATCATTATAATCATCATCTCTTCCTGTCATTACCAAATCGTTGTCATCATCATTATCATGAACACCTGTAGATTGTAAAATTCTTGGACATTAGAATTTTAATGCAATGTCTGGGAGTATTTTTGTCCATTCAATTTTCTTATTGTGACATCCAAGTGCCTGCATTTTGATTCATTATCACCATCATTGAATATCACCCCCAGGTTGATCCTATTAAGCTGAAGAATTGTAGTGACAGTAAAAGAAGGAAAGAAAGAAAGAAAGAAAGAAAGAAAGAAAGAAAGAAAGAAAGAAAGAAAGAAGCAAACAAATCACGAAGCAAAAATACGATAGCAGACAGCTGATGTTATTAATATTGCATTTCTTGAAATAATTTTAAGCAGTAAATATTTCGATTTGTCAGTGGTTTCAAAAGACTTATCATACTGATGTTACGATTTTTAAAAAAAATTTAGATGTGTAAAAACATTAAAAACGCTTGTCAGTGTTTGCTACTCTTCGACTTGAGAAAATATTTGCCACATCTTTTGTGTTGAAACATACTTGCATACTACATAACTGACTCTTTAAATGTCTTAATTATACATTAATATGGCTTTATAGATTGGCTTGCTTGGGAAACTGTCGTTATTACTGTACCTCTAACACTCTTTGCAATGTCTTTTAAAAGGAGGTCAGTAAAGTCTGCAATAAAATCCGAAACCTATGTTTCTTTAGTTAATCTTGTGCAACAAAACCACATTATTATCGGCAAAGTATACTCTGCATAGCATACCACTGGAAAAAATAAGACATGTTATATTTCCAACACTATACATCTTGATAACTATAAAATCCTCAGTGTATTGTTTGTAACCGGCCCGTTTACCACTAAATCGACATAATACGTCATCAGGTCATACAACGCTTTAAAACAAGATGTGCAAACAGTGCGAAAGAAGAGTGCATTGTGAATAACAGACATAAACGTCTAGTTAGCTTTGGGTGATGAACAAAGAATGCGTTCTTTGTCACATTATTGCCGTTGTGGTTAACTTGTTTGTAAAACGTGGGAATGTAACAAAGGGTTTGCGTTTCTGAACAATGCATTGCTTTGAACACAACCTGAGCAGAGAACGCCGGCAAATTTCGTAGCAATTTCCTTGAATTCGTAGTAAGGTTAAGGAAGAAAAAGTAACATTGGTACAATCCCAAGACATTCATATTGGCTAGAAAGTCTCTAATGTGTGCGTTCTCTTTTCTGATCTTGCTCTTAACCATAAACCAAACACTTTATTTATTCATGTTTATTTATTTATTTAATTAGGTGAAAGCCAACCACATACAATGTAATGTTACATCAATACAGAGGAATAAATGAAAGGGGGAAACAACAACAACAACAACAACAATAACACAAAATCATATATACATAACTGTTATTAAAATTACTTTTAGTCATTGGCATTATCTTGTCTTTTTCTCTTTCTTTCTGTCTCACTCTCTCAGTCTCATTCTTTCAATAACGTTCTCTCTCACTGTCTTACACACACACACACACACACACACACACACACACACACACACACACACACACACCACACACTCTCTCTCTCTCTTTCTTTCTCTCTCTCTCTCTCTCTCTCTCTCTCTTTCTCTCTCTCTCACTCATTCACTCACTCTCCCTATCTAATGTTAATAGTTACAACTTCCACAACATCCCATTTGAGCACAGACATAAGTAACAGAACACGAACACCCTCCCCACCTCACTGCCAGAAAGGGAACTAACACTTGTGTCATCGGGATATTCTCTAGGAATTGCGCATGAAGGAAGTCAAACAGTGAGCTGCACGCAGCATCAGTGTCAAGCAGCCTAAGTAAGTGAAAATTTTGGTTTCTGAAAGATCTAACGACGGAACTCACCCACGTGCTGAGGCTGATGGTGCGAGGATCGAATCAGGAAATCCGGCAAATCGTAAACAATCGAGAGGTGTGACACAGCTCCGAATTCATCACGCTGACTTGTGGAAGGGATAGCCTGCCGTGTGCAGATGCAACTCTCTATTCAGACAGAGGCTAAAATATACATTCTGAGCGAGACGTATAAAAGGAGCCTAGCCGAGGTGCCCACTTGTCTCACTACGGTTACTCAAAAATCCTGGCGCCGTCTCCGTTTAGAGTGAATGTTAATGTGATAACCCTGATAGGAATAACTTATCAAGATTATCAGTTAAACATATTCAAAATGTTGCTTTAAATATAGATGAAACAATAGCTTGATTTATTCAAATGGAAAAGTCGTCGTTCATACATAGGTATCTTACAAAAATAACTGTAAGGAAATATTACTGTAGATGTGTGGTTTTCTCTTCATTTTTTTTTATCGCTGGGAGGATCTATTTTTCCGCGAATTTCTCAAACCGAGTTTGTACTGGGAAAATTACTTCCCGTGAAATAGATTTCGGTTTAAATGTTTTTTTGTTTTTTTTTTCAAGGAGCTTAATATATTTAAATTTTATGGGGAAGAAGAGGAGGTAACCTGAAAGGAAAATGCAAAGGGAGGTGTTTCTATTTAGTACTTGGTATTGTTTTTTCTTCTACATTATCGATTATAGTGTGTTCTTCTATCAGCGTATATCACGGTTGACATGGCAATCCTGCAAAATCAGTTGGGATTACTCTAGACTCCTACGATTATAAACACATGAGAAATCATTTTGCTGAGTGGGCCAAACTCAGTTCCTCGCGAATAGCCACCTCTCACCATTTGCAAAACTAGATCTAGACTACTTGAAAAAAAATGCGTCTACAATATTCCAGACGTCCATGTTCGATCGCGCACAAGATTATCTACCCTTTTTTTAAAAAGTTTTATAAGATATGCTACCTCAATTTCAGTAGGAATGACGTCATTGTACGGATATTGGAGAATTCAGCGAACTGCTCTGAATTACATATCAATGAATAATAGATTGTTGGGTTAGGAATGACACGGATATAATATCCCATCCTCCGTTTTCTTTGAAGCAGTCTTGTTGGAGTGGTTAATGTTATATTTTTGACGTACACATGTATTGTATATTAGATTTTTGACGTACACATGTATTGTATATCAAGCATAAATCTGAATGCGGACTGTATTTTATGCCCTTTGGGCAGTGAAGACAAACTGCTGTACAATAAATGTCCTAAATACAATACATCAACACAGACATGGATGTGTGAAACAGTACAACACTTTGTTTTCTGAAACATGTTTACCCTGTCTTCATGAGAAGACGCACATTGATAATTGTGGTTGCGCGTATTGTGTAGAGGGCAGGGCAGAAAAATAGATAAGAGGAAAGGCTTGACTAGATCACCTCTAGCGCCCAAATCCCATAAAAAAGTGGCCGACAGCTGGTCGCTGATATCGATATTAAGTCAACCTCTCACCTCATTTTTCATTTGATCTTGACCGGACTCACCAACATGTGTGGGTTGTTAAAGTGATATTCGAAGAACGACGAACATAGAACAACAGCTGGTTATTATATTCTGTCGAGGCAACTTGGCCAGGAGTTCGCTGACTCCAGTGCTCTTTTAGTTTTATCCCGGTCATCGCGAAGAAAATTAATCCACTTAGGATTTTGAAATCTCCGAACACCACTGCTCTTAAGTTGCCCATAACACTTTGGGTTTTGATCTTTTTGAAGGTTTGAGCCGCTCTCGAGGGGAGGAAGATGCAAATAATTCTGTCGGCGGTGACAAGAAAACTCTCATTTCTCAAATGCCAAAGCTCATTTTCATACCGAAGGGCCAAGTTCTTAAAAAGCGGATTGTCACAGTGGATAGGGAATCGATAACTACAGGAGATACTAACTATTATCTCACAGAAACCCGTCGCTATTTCCGAGTCATTTTCCTTTCTCGAGCCCTGAAGGCGTAGTTTTCTTTAAACAAGAAAATTCGCGAGATTTACGGTTGAGCTTGAAAGAAAAAGCAACTTTTCTTTTCAGACTTTTTTCTTGGCTTTGATTACGTGCATGCTGGTGTATTAGGATGAATACATTAAGCTGGCTCATAAATGTTCAATTTTTGAGCCAACGGAAGTGTATTATTGATTTATTCAATTTTTAAAGGAAAAAATAAGCCTGAGGTAACAAACCACGAGCTATACTTCCAAGATTGTGCTTAAATGCCGTAATACAATTTTTTTTGGCGCTTTTGTACAGTGTAGAATATTATACTCTCGCTGATGGATATCAAATATATTATTTTCAGCGGGATTCAATTTTCGACCAAAAAAAAACTTACTTACTTGTGCCGTGTGGTTTTCACTGAACTCTCTGCAAGCATCTGGACAAAATAATTTGGTTTCCACTTTGACCTGCCACATCAACGAAAGACATGAACACTTATGGGATTTCACATGGGGAATATTTGGAAGACACACGGGCAAGCCTGGTTCCTACCATGTAAGCCATAAAGCAGGCACCATCCCCAGATAAAACTGGAAAACCCAAATTTGTCCCCGGTAGGCATAACTGTAATAATGCTAAAGTAATGAGCTTAAAAAATCGATCGCAGATCTTATTACCACTGCTTATCACAATTTTTTTTTCAAAGTTGCGAATGCGGGGAATACCAGGCTTCATCCAAGTTTTACAAGAATTCTATTGTTTGAAGTGAGACGGATAGTCAAAACCAGCTATATACACACGTTACTGATCTTGGTGCACCTTTAGGAAGGCAACAACCGATAGGGACGAGGTGAGACCCTTGTTTGACTGAAGTTGGGCTTCCCCCGGAAACTGATTCCTTTTATTTGCCCTTTTAAAAGCTCCCAACACAGTAAAACAATTCAGACAGTCACGTGGTGTTTGTGTTTATTTTTGCAACGCCTCGCGTGTGTCTGAACTGGACACGGAATGATCCGATGATTACCAGCTGCGTCACTCCCGACGGTCCATAAGAATGGCTGGTCAAGGGGAATACACTGGTGGGCAAAGTCCATTATTTTCTGGCTGTTGTTTTCCCTTCATCTCTAGTCAACATAAAATGACCTGTTGCTTAAGGTATGAAGATGCCAATGTATTTTTCACTGTTGGCTATATTAGGTTTTACACCTCTCATTAACTTATCCTGGGGTGCCGTTTCAAAATACTTTCCAAGTATGTTGTTTAGCTCTTCCTCCAAATTTTGACACAAAGAAAATGCACCTGAACCAGTTAGATTTTGCGAACTTAAGCAGTGAAGCAGACACCCTAATATTTTAGGCCTTTTCACTCAGTAAACAGGGTAACCTTACCCACCTAGCAACAATCACAAATTTTATACTTGAGTGACTAAACCTCACCTATTCTGAGTCTACACATATATTTGCACCTATCTAAGCCTTTGAAATGAAAATCCAACCCCTTTCCCCCCTACCCATGGCCAATTTTCTGATTTCATAGGGACTATTTAAAATTGCATATTTTTTTGCCAGGTGCTATTGGCACCTCCATACCTTAAAGACTGGAAGGACAATTCAATCTAATCCTAAAGCAATCATTCAAATAAAGGCACACAGAAGAAAGAAGATACACAAGGTTGCTTCCCGACCAGTTTCCGAAATATCTCATGAAAGAGCGCAGGCGGCTTTAGATAGTTGTTACAGCGTAGACCACAAGAAAACTTTTCTTTAAAATCTGACATGACGTTTTAGATATATTTACAGACGCAAGCAGCCAGATAATTCCTCTCCATGAACAACAATGCAACATTATTATAATTGGTTTATCAGTAGCTTAACTCTTCTTACATTTCCATGCCTCTACAGGGCAAGTTAACAAGATATACAAGGTCAGAAACTGAAGTGGAGGTGTGAAAGATCTCCCCAAGAGAGCGAAGTGGCTTTTGTGTATGGACGGCGGCTCAAGGCATGAGACGTGCTTGTACGTCAATATCATTCAACATTGTTCAGAGATTACATGGCATCCGTGAAATGTGACGTGTTTTGTATAAGAATGCGTTTTTAAGTGATGTGAAGCTTATTTTACAATATAAACTGACTCAGGTCATTGCAATTATTCACAGAGGATCGCTCAGGTGACTGCAAAAACCATTTTCACCACGCTTCTTCACAGCGCGATCCTGTAAATAATAAAGTCTTCATGCCATATCGGAAATATCTAAGACTGGATTAAAAGAGGAGCCCACGGAAAAATACTGTATTTGGTTAAGTCTATTCTTGAGCTCCTTTTCTGAAAAAGTTGAAAACAAAGGTAGCTTTTGTCAGTGAGACAGGAATAAATGTTGGCATGTCATGATGGCGTCTTTTACCAAGTTAGCACCTAAGTTTGTGCATGAATTGTGTACCTAGGAGAAGACTGGTCCTCTAGGAGCTGCTATTTCCATCGCCAGTTATGGTGTTAAAAACGGTTGTTAAAAACGTATAACTTACAAGTGGGAGTGTGAGAAGCAAGCGCTGTATCACTGACAATTTTCATTTTAGTCGAGACCTTGTGTTTGAGAGATCTTTACTTGGAAGTGTAAATAGGAGCAGTTTATTTTTAAGAATTAAGCTAAAGAGTGTTTCCTATAAAGACGGAAAAAATAGGGTGATTCGTAGTTTGTAAATACAAAGGGAGAGAATTTAGCTGAGACACTGTGCTACCGTGTGCCTACCATCTAGGATAAATGAAATAAAGTGTTTATTTGGAATAGTTTATCTTACGAGTGGAGCTTCGAAAAATGTTTTCTGAGGTCCTGTCACTTTTTACCATTTAAAGAAATAAGATGGTCTTATTATCAAAAGCGTTCAGATTCTTATAGAATTCTTATAGAATAAATAAAAAAATCCCTTTTAGATTCAAAGGAAAATAACATGTGTTTAGAAGCACTGAATCAGTGAGAAACTACAAAAGGAAGTATTTGAACTATTACTTAAAGCACCGCCTTATTTTGTCAGCCCAGGAGAGGCTATATGTGTAAGGCATGTTTGAAAGAACAAGACTTCAAGATCTGTGACTCAGTGACGACTAAGGAAAAACGCCAACTTATCTTTGCAAGCCTGCAGTCTGCAGTCTTGGAGCAGCGCAGGCACCATGGATATTCAAACTAGTCCAGCCGTGAACAGCAGCATTACCACGTCCAGCCCCTTCATGATTCCTTCCATGACGCCAGAGCCGGTGTGCAGGGAACGGCACGGGGAGTATTCTGTGGCGCTTTACAACCTTGTCACCTGTGCTCTTTGCTTCAAATACGTTTTCTCTGATTTGAACGTCAGCATTGACTGGAGGTGAGGCAGTTAATCTTCTTCTCAGCTTAACTTCATTTTTATATCTCTTCTTTATGTAGTATAATATGCATGGCGGCTGTAAAATTGTTGCTCAGGATTGCGGAAAGAATAGGATAAAACGTAGCTGCATTATTGGCCGCCTGTAAAAGAAAAAAAACAACAGTTATTCTCTCAAATTTCTCATGGCAGAAGTGTTACGCTGAGCACTGCTCTGCTCTGCGCTCTCTCTCTATCTCCCTCTCTCCATTTCTCTCTCCCTCTCTCTCTCTCTCTCTCTCTCTCTCCCCCCCCCCCCCCCCCCCCNCCCCCCCTATAAAGAGCAGCTTGATTGTAAACAAATAGAGAAGCAGGTACTCCAGTCTTGTGAAGGATTCCGTGACAATATGATATTACTGTATTACCACTGTAGATTTCAAACTGATTAATGGTATGAAATCTTGTGGAAGTGAGGTCCAAGTCTGCGCCAATGAGGTGTTGTTTGTTCTTATTTTAGAATGTTGATGATAGCATTGTTGACGAAGATGATGATGGTGACAAGGACAGTAGCAATGGTGATGACACTGTGAGAGGTACAAGATGGATGCTATCGACTTTAATGTTTTTAAATTTCCCTGAACTATTAATATTATAATTGATGGTGATAATTTATTGGAGAGGCTGCAATGTTGGTGGAAATCAGAATAATCATGATGATGAAGAGGAGGTCACTGGATAGATATGATAATAATGATAAAACCAATTTTTTAAAAAAAATATATATTTTTTATTTTTATTTACTTCTAATTCATATCCAAAGATGGACTGATGTTTTCTAAAAATAAGATGTTTTATCTGATTGGCGTGATAATGGTAAACAAGAACTAGAAAGACTTAAAAAAAAAATGTCGTTACCGAGTTATTATAATTGTCCAGTTTATCTGCCAAGAAAGTGAGATCATTGTTAAAACCTTATCTGTTCGTGTTAATATTCAAGTATTCGTAACACTAAATTGTATTAAAAGAAAGACAGAAAACCCCCTGCAAAGGCCAAAGAAAACGACTGCATTATCAAATCTCAAATATAAAATTACCTTTTCTCAGAATAATGATTTGACCAGGGGGAATTTTACAGAAATAGAAAGGCACACTATAAATTTTAAACTGCCATTAGAATTGAAAACAGGAGTAATGAGATTGCAATCGCTCTCCTGGTCACAACAAAACAGAAACTTGAATAGAAACCGATGCCACCTGAGAACATCTCAGAGAAAAAAACAACCCTCTAGTTACAGAAAAACAAACTATAGGGGGAAAAAAATCAATATCTTAAGACCAGTGGCCGTATGTATAATCCATACGTTAGTTAACGCACTGCGGTAACCACGGGAAACTCACAAATCACTAGTAGTGTTTACTGAGGTTAACGCAATACGTTAATTAACGTAAGGATTATGCACACGGTCACAGGCCTCCAAATGTGTATGTGTTTAAAGACATGAAATCGTCTTATCTTTGAACTCCAAACAACAATTCTGTTCTTAATTTTCTTAATTTCTTAAATTCTGAGCTCCGAATTGTTGAAAACTTGAAATATCTCTACAGGTCGTCATGACCAACGACAAAAAAAAAATCGATTTTTGATTTCTTAAGCCACTAAAGGATTTTTGTATTTCTACATCCTCAGCGATTATCCTCCATGTATCAAAGATATCGATTCTGATTTAATGTTGATATCCAGCGTAACAATGGCAAAGCCAGTGTCCATTGCCACTAATTATTTCACAGAATAATTGTTGACAGTTAAAATCTTAATATTATGGGCTAGTAGGAAGGGCTTTCAGGTAGTTGATTAAGACAAGCATTACTTACGAGTAATGGAGCTTCTCTCAGAAGTTTGTCCTTAGTACTCTCGCTTTCAAGAGAGTTCATTAATGACCCTACTTCGAACTGCTACTAGCCTGAGCTCACAGAATCCGGACGGCGTAGCATGACGTCATGTCTTGTCTTTGTCATGTGAAATTGAACGAAGCTGTTTCTAATGGTTGCAGGATCCAAATTGTAAAAGCTTCTTTGAGCCATTTAATAAAAAAATTCTTCTCGAACCACAGGAACGTTCCGAGATGGCCAAGACTAGTCTGCAGGTTAGGTGCCATCACTGTGCTCAAATTATATACCGTTTACGGTGGGGGGCCTTTGGTTAAATTTTTCACAATTTTAAATTACATGAAAAGGGGTTAAACATTTGGCCTTTTTTTTGCAAATCACAGGTCCGCACAAATGAAATCCGCTGAAGCCATTGGGAAACACTGCCTGCAATAATTATTTTTTTTACAAATTCAAAACTGAATTTCGCCACTTTTTCGGTGTGGTTTCATATTATATGATTATTTCTACACAATCCTGTCCCAAGGACAGATTTCATACTCTGCTACTATCGACTCGGATAGTCAAATTTTTTTGACCAATTAGGCTCCTGCAACTTAATAGATCAGGCACGTCACGCCAATACACGACTGTGATGCCATAGTAAGCTATGCGAGTATAGAATTAGAGGTCTGCTCACGTCATGAAATCCGCATCGTGCCAAGTCCGTGTTTGGCACTCTAAGACTTTCTGCTGGTGCGTCATGTTAGGGAGCTCCTCTCCCACCGCTCCTTTTTTTCCCTTCAGTAGTGAACCCCTGGCCTGAATGTACTGGTTCCTGGACGTAATTTTCATATGACGGAAATGTCCCCTGTCCTTTTTATCAAATGCCAAAAAGGATCCGTCGTGTGAGCCACCTTTCTGATGATGCTAAAAAAGGCTGGCTGGTGGGTTGGGGATGCTCAGAGCGATGAGCTATGGCTGTTCAGTGTTTCAACGAGGTCGATGGACCGATATAGTTGAACTCCTGTAGATTGTTACTTAAAGATCAGATTTTCTTCCTCCTGTGGTTAGAGGCGACTCCGCTTAATTATAACCTTGATAATCTACATAATACAATGCTAATATTCTAGAAAGTGTCATTGGATAATAGGATCTCTTTTGAATCGCAACTTTTTTCATGTTTCCGAGGAGTTTCGATTAAGCGGAGGTGACTGTAATTGCAAATCAGGATGCAGTGTCAAGGCCGGATGATATTTAAATCACCAATGCAGTTCCCAGACTTGCCAAGTCTATGCAACATTGTCCTTCGTTATATCCTCTTAAATCCGTAGGGAATGAAAGTAGGATTACTGATCCAATCCATATCCAAAAGAAGTACGAGAATAAATTAATAATGAATTTGTGGACGTGTTTGATGATTCCAATGCGAATAAGCCTCTTCTTGAAGCACAACAACGTACGAAGCTGAAGCTATCTAAAAACCTGAAATTTCGCTAGAAATTTATTTATGAACTGAAGATAGTACTGGGTTTTTAACTGTATCACTTTGGTCCCTGATCGTTCTTTCCTTTAATTCATTAGGGCTAGACTGGTGGAGTGCAGTTTACGTTGTTGCTGATGATGCTATGTTTGTATTGAAAAAGGTTGGGGGGNGAGAAAGATAAAAGGGGGAGGAGGGTTGGGAGGGAGAGATAAAATGAAATTCTCAGAGACTGGATTTTGAAAAGTGTGTAGGCTCCAGTGTGGTCTATTGGTTTGATCTGCATTACTCGTACAGACGATAATGAAAAAAAAATAATGATAAAAATAAGACTTTCACTGAACCCGTAGAGAAATTGGTTTATAATGCCCTATATAATGTAAAACATAATGATCATTCATACTACAATGACAATAACCCTCATCAGCTTGTATGTTTAACGACTGTTCACCAAGCCAGTTTGTCCAAAAACAAACAGGAAACCTGTGCTGTGGTTGGGTATTGTCTTTCAAAGCAACGGAATATTCATGAAGGTGCTTTATTCTACATTATTCTTCCTTAATGATGACACTGATTGATGACATGTCATATTCAAAATATATGCCGCGATGGCGTCATTTTCTTAGCTTCCTGAGAAAATCGAAATGCTATGGTCAAACAGCTTTTAACTCTGATTCTGATGTATATATAGATGGCATATCTGGGACTGAGTGAGAAAGGAATTATTGTCAGTATAATTAATTAAACGCAAGTGAACATTGATGACAATTTTCAACGCGTCTCTTGTTATCTTTCAACAGGAGTTTCATATTACAATTCAGTGACCCCTACTTAACAAGGCCCCCAAAAGAAAGGAAAAGAAAAGCGTAATAAAGAAATAAGAAGGACCCCCATGTAGTGGTTTTGCAGGAAGGAGATGAGGGAAATACCAGGTTGTTGCGGCCCTGGTTTTTCAGTAATGTGACTGTTTGAATTCGTGAAACTTTGCCTTTATCCAGATACTGGTCTGATGATTCTAAGCACAGCTTGATTTCATAAAACTGGTTAACATATTCTTAAGTAGGAAGTAAATGTCATAATGTAAAGCAAAGTATAGGCCTATAATAATGATAATAATACTTTTATTAGGAATACCTCCCCTGTATATTGTACGTGCATCGGGCGGAGTCACTGTACAAGATCTGTGCGACCATACACGTACACGCAGTAAACGTTCCTTCCCTATAGAACCTAACATTACAACAATTCTTTGAAAGCTTCTTAACAATAAAAACTGCATTCTTCCAAACTTATTTTGTTCATAAAGGATCACTGTCCAGTGTAAAAATGCCTTCCTAAGAGCTGGCATAAGCATAAAACCGTCAAATATATTGAGACAATTGAACTCTCAGCATACTGCAGGAAGGTTTTGTAAACAGTCATCTCTTTCATCCCTATATTTACCACATACAGACAACATATTTACAGCATCTTTTTTCATTCCGTTATCGCAGATCAAAGTTCGTCATTTTCCCTCATATGTATTTGTTTAAAATATGCATTAAGCCTAAAACCCCTGTTCTGGTCTCAATTTTAAATTGACACAATTAAAGCCATGCGGGTCTTTCCAATACGACGCGATATTGCCTTGCTTTTTCTTTGATGTTGATAATATTTACCTGTTAAGATAAAAATAAGCTCAAACATTAAGCGTAAACATCCGTAGCCAGGTAGATGATATCTTTAATCTTTTAAACAGAGATTACATAAATTACAAACCAGCAACGCACTCCGCATTCTTTACATTATTGAAAAACTGGCACTGACAGATCACGTCATATATATCTGATAATTGTCAAGCAAATTTATAATAACATGCTATTCAGTACTAAAATCTTATAATCTAGCCAGTGAAAAGATACTTCCGTTTCATTTTAATCGATAATATAGTAAGGGTGTAATTATCCTCATAATATAAATGCAACATGAACTACCAAAAGCTACCTCGGCATATTCCGGCAACACTCGGAGCGCTGTAGATCTTTGTCTACGTATACACCTACTTGGGATGGGGTCTGTTATTGAACTGTCTGTGTTATGAGAATAGAGCCTATACATGACTTCTATGTTTGGGTTAAGTTCAACTAATATAGGCCACAGTCGATTCCCCACTGTGCCGTTTATGTTGTAACGCCAAGCAAAGGAGCCCAAAAGAACCAAAATGCTCATAAAACAAAAACTACAGAGCGCTCTAATTGTGCAAAAATGTGCATGTTAGCAGCATGTGCCGATGTTCTTTGCAAATAGGGAAGGAGCTGTGAAATCTACCTAAATGTATATAGTTACGACACTGACAGATGATCCTTGTTGGTCACATGTTGCAAGCAAAGTACTTCTTCAAAATAAACGGCTATACCAGTGCTGCATAGATTTTGTTGAGAATCCCTCATGTCCGTGGGTGCAGTGTAAGACAGACTGGAAACAGTCATTCGAACCTGATGGGCTATTGTCGGTATTTCCCTCCTGACACTTTAACAAAAGATTTGCTAAAGACTACAAGAAACGCCTTTTGTGACGTCACACACACTGCGTAATGACGTAATGACGTGACTTGCCCCAAGATTAGTTTGATAACGAATGGATGTCTTGTGGTCTCGTTCTTTATTTGGTAACCCCCTGCCCCGAGCAATAATCAGTATGTGTCACTTTCAGCTAAGATGTCCTTTGTCTGGTTTCTTAAATATTCCAATCTCATTCCACCGCAATCAAAGACTTCTCAACTCCTTATCAAGACTGAATTCTAAGATCTTGTTTACGAGGATTAGATTTCGGTCAGGACAGCAACAGCTAAACAATTAATGGTGTTCTCCTAGACCTCAAAGAGACAGGGGTAGTAAGTTGCTTCGTTGCCTAATAAGTTCTAAGTATTTTATTTTCGTAAAATTTAAACTGTATATATATATTTCCTTGTGACTTTCACTTTCTGAGAAACGCTTCTACAATATCGGGATTTTCACTCCATGCTCGCTGCCATTACTCATGCAGGGTGACGTCAAAAAGCGAGAATGGCTAGCACGTGATTGGTCCACACGGTTTGCACATGCGTCTGCACCAGTCTTCTGCCTGCTTTCCTCACTCTATGACGTTAAACAACACGAGTAAAAGCAGCGTTCGGAGGTTGAAAATCCCGACATACATTCGAATGGTGTTTTCTGAGGAATGGTCAGGCGGAAGGATAATGCACGCAGTTTAAAGTTTGGAAAATAATGTGGATTATTTTACCCCTGTCCCTTTAAACTCGCTGCACAACGTACTTCTCTGTTGTTATTTTCCTATCCGCACTTCTTTCCTTACCCTTACATCCACTTTACGTTTCAGAACATGTCACTCGGTTTTCTGCTCCGGGATAAAAAGATGTTAGTACAGTAGCACTAGAACCAGTTAACTTTTTTTGTTGTTGTTGTTGTTCGTTTTTTCCATGGAGGAGGAAATGGAGAATGAAAGGTATGAAATGACTTCAGGCTAAGCTAAGGTTGGAATGGAACGTCTATGAACTGGCGCTGGCCAAAACGTGTCCTCATTATCAAGAAAACATAGGCCTATTTAGGGCGAAACTACATCATTGGTTTTAGAGATAACTGGTTTAAGAAAGCCACTTTGTCATTTAGAGGAAAAAAAATATAATATAACTGCTGATGAACTTTCGCTCCTCCCAACCAAAGGGTAAAATTGTTTTAATCAAGCCGTTATATAGGGTGTTCATCTTAATTTCATCAACAATTTTATCAATAACAAATTTTAAAACCAAGAGTCTTTAAATCAGTAATCATGGTACATTTTAATTAACTGCTCTGATCATCTGTCGCTGTCATGTATAGAACAAACCAATGAAACTTTATTTCTGTGATTATGCTACAATGTTATCACCCCGAACAAACGAAATATCACCCGAGAGACGCCATTTTATTAAAAAAAAGAAAAAGTTCAAAACTTGGATCGGAAGCACAGTTTCTGTTGTGGATATTAATAGCGGTATAAAAACACCCCTGAAAGGTCCTAACCTAGTGTTTGTAATGTCCTCAGTACCTTGGAGCTTGTGACTGGAACCAATACAGCCTATCCTGAGGGAACTAGGATGACCATTGATATGGACAATGCCACAGCGGTGTCTGTGATATGTGGGTCACTGCTGGAGCCAACGAAATGCTGGATGTGGCAGAACTGCTGTGAAGGGGCGAGACGCTGCTGCCAGAGACAGATCGCCGAAGGCCCGCGACCACATCAGGTGGGTGCTTGCCTGTCGGTTGTCTGGTGTTTCACAGCATCTGCTACAGTGTCACCAGAATTATTTTTTTTCGGAGGGAATATACTGGCCAGACAGCCAGAATACACCCTACGGAGTATTCTGGTTGGATTGTAATTCTAAGACAAAATTTTCCCCGAATTATCCCCCGAGGGGGGACAACTTGTGACAGTTCGGTAGCGATGATCATGAACTGAAAAGTAAAAAAGAAAAACTTCCTTGTTTTTTTTTTCAAAATACCCACTATTGCACACAATTCTAAGTTGAATGTGTGTATGTATATATGTATATGTATATGCATGTGAGCGTGTGTGTGTGTGGGGGGGGGGGGGGGGGGGGGGGGGCGNGGAAGGGGGGGATTTAGAGTGGGACGAACCATGTGATCGCTCTTTGACCACGTCACTGCCCATTATTAAACTTGATTAATTTCCGTTTTCTTTCAAACTCTATGTTATTCCTTAAAACTGCTTAATACCAATGAAAAGGACTGCATGATACATTCTTAAACATTCGATTTTATTGGCTGTATTTCTTGCATTAGGATTCGACTGGAACACACACAAAACGGAACCAGAATGTAATTGTGGCTTCCCATTTCCTGTTATAATTGGAATCACTTGCTTTCATTGGCTGAATCATATCTCCTATACTCGAGTCTGCAATATGATAAAATATATGCTCTTGAGGGCAATTTGCAAATTCGTGAGATATAATTACATGTAACTGGTGTTGGAAGGGACGAACAAGAAATATTGCCCTAGTAGACAGCTACTTCGTATTCCTATGATTATGGAAATTATATTATTGCTGTGTAAGCCAAGTTCCACTACGTGTCTGTCGCGTTTTTTTGTCCGTTGTTGTTGTTGTTGGAAAGGACCCGGGGATGGTGCGTGAGGATGGGGGCGTGGAGGAGGAGGTGGTGAAGAGAATAGCAAGCAGTGGAGTGCTATAGGTTAATGGATGGGTTCACCTCGCACGTCGTTCGGAATTAAGGGGTTAGGCAGCGCTAGGGAAAGAATGACAATAAATTTCAACTTGACCTTATTTCCTCGACGATTTCCTTGGTCAGCCTTTCCGCATTTCCTCTATGAAAGAGACAAAAAAATATGAAAGACTTTATGACAAAACACGTTATCGGCCTACTTGAATATTTAGCTTATTCTGCTTACTTTAGATGATATTAAGAATATAAGTTAGCTTAAATGCAAATGTGCATTCCGTAAAGTGACACTTGTCCCATAATTGAGAACTTGCGCATTAACAATGGGGTCATTTTACCATCGTAAAAAATTACATTAATTCGGAAGATTTGTTTAATAAACATCCTGAGAATTGTACACCAGTAAAAATAAGCTGACGTTAAAGGGAATATTGAGTTCTAAAAATCTCAGATAGTGCCAGAACCCGATGGATGCTTGAAGTATATCACATTACAAATATATATAATAAAAACCTCTGCATATTGAACTCCCCTAATCATGGTGCATTCAAGTGGTAAGAAATCGCATCGTTAATGCAGAAGCTCTCAAATATTTCATAATTAACTTTAGCCGTTCATTAACCCCTTCGCTGCTACAAGCATTTTCCCCTCGTGTCATCATTCTCTAAAAATAGAAACAACTGGCTTTCAGAGGAACTAAATCTCATTGTTCAAAAGCGTGATTGTGTCCGGATATAGGCGAAACAAAACAGTGATTTAGCATGATGTATGGCTTACGTCAACAGCGCACTGGACCGCCACAGATTTCATGACGTACAGCATACGTCAAAAGAGCAGTTAAGGGGTTAACAAAAAATGCTTAGTATGTGGTTTCTTTTGTCATTACTCCCTCCTCAAACGGTGTATAATGCGGTTTGTCACAAAGCTCTTCATATATATGTGAGCAGTCGGGAAGTGTGTTTGGGTCACGGGTGAACACTAGGTTCGCACGTGGAAGTAGGGACCGATTCAGGCAGTAGGTATTTAAGGATTAAATTGCTGTGAAGTTAGCGTCCATNTTCTTTTGTCATTACTCCCTCCCCAAACGGTGTATAATGCAGTTTGTCACAAAGCTCTTCATATATATGTGAGCAGTTGGGAAATGTGTTTGGGTCACGGGTGAACACTAGGTTCGCACGTGGAAGTAGGGACCGATTCAGGCAGTAGGTATTTAAGGATTAAATTGCTGTGAAGTTAGCGTCCCTATGGTGTAGTGGTAACACATTCAGACTTGCAAGCTGAGAGACCCTGGTTCGATCCCCGGCAGGGACAGAAATTTTCTAGTGTAGGTTTTTTCGTCCCCTTTTCTTAAAATTGACCATTCACAGTAATTTGGTAAAATCCCTGGTGACACACTTCCTTAAAATAATATGTAACATCTGAAAAAAGACTAAGCTCACCTTCCTCCCCCTTATACATGAGAGAAAGAATATTACACTGTATTGCCTTTCCACCCGGTTACACTATAGATCTAGTTTTCAGCTGAAAATGCAAAAATGTCAGTGTCAGAGAAATTGAAAGGTTCGGCGTTAGCCGCGAACACCGTTTCTTGGCATTGATTTCTTCAGCACATTTTATCACCGTTAGTAGCATTAACGCCTGCTTAATTCCCATCAATTATAACAGAAGGCTTCTTTCAATGAAACGCAGAAAAGGGGTTGACGCCACAATATAATTGTCTGTCACTGTAATTGGCGGGCTTGGGAACAATAAATCTTAACAATCATTTCTTGTAATTTTTTGTGAAAGAGTTAGTTTATTATTCATGACTGTGAGTGTCACAATGTTGCTCGATCGCAAAAATCCTTGAGCGAACCATGAACTGTTAACAGTTCGGAACTTTGTTTTGTTTTTTTTTTCGAGAAAATTGGGAGTGAGATTTTGGGGAAGGGAGGAAAGGGTT
>JAWQUT010000229.1:12226-28250 GCA_033807755.1 Ellobium chinense
GGCATGACATGAGAACAATGAGGAATAGAAAGAAGACTTAAGGTAAACAATATATGACTAAAACAAGAATAACATCTCTTAGTCAGAACATCTCTCCCCCACAGTGTAGTCAGGAAAGGAAAAGGATTTACAGAAAAATAAAACCAAGAAAAAAACAAAAAACAAAGCACTAAATTTAATGGCCATTCCCGCTTAGACAGCTCTCTGCATATTAGAAAGTTGAGCAAAATCGATCACAAAGCGCCCTCTTCATGCGAATATCGAGCACTTTCCGGTAGAAGTTGGGCCGGGGAATGATGTTGACAAGCGCATTATTTGTTTTTATTTCGGGTCTTAACGAGTTTGTGAAAACTGCAGGCCTTTTCATGGACGTGTGTTCAGCTTAGTAGATTTGCTGAGGACACCAGGGAGCGTATGAGACATTAGGCAAATGAAGGGTGCTGTGTCAAAGTGAGCTATGGGCCATCATGTTGGAACTCATTTTGTATGTATAATCAGTGGAAAGACGATGAGATGCTATCATTGGAAGGTCCTTGTGTGGATGAAAAGACCGTAAGACAGAAATATTGTACTGTATTCATGAAGCTTTTACTGCTGTTTTAACATAGTTATGGCGGAAAAGCAATGAAGCAACGAAATTGGTGAAAATGGAAATAATGCGTTTTGACATCAGAATTTCCGAATACTGTTTCATTACAAAGACGCAGCAGGTATAGTCTAGATCTAGTCAAGTTCTAAATCTGATTGAACATGTTCAGAATCTTCTTTTACGGGAACTAATCGTATAATGTATGACCTCATAATACACTTCAAGAGCTCTAACTAAGGGAGATCACTTGCACTAAAACAGCAGTAAATCTCTAGTAGAGAGCAAAAGAGATAAAGACACCGATCATTTCTGGTTATCGTTCTGGTGTAGCCTTCAAAATAATGCACGTTTAGATATCAGGCATGGAGACATTTTTCCTCAGTCTTTCTTCAAGTAAGCCAAACCATTTGATTTAAATACCGGTATATAAACCGCCTATTTTGATTAAAATGATGGTTAGATCATACCTCATACCTCAGATGTCAGTAGTAGTTCGGTATTCTACATTGCAATATGCAAATAATAACGTCTTTAACTTGACAGCAATAGCCTACTCATTTATTTATGTACACGTTTTACATACATTAAAACAATCCCAGAACAATGGAGTTGGCCTTTGGAGAAAAGATCACGTACGTAAAACAAAGGCGATCCAGTGGAACAACCACAAATAGCAATGATAAGATAAGATAAGATAAGATAAGATAAGATTAGATAAGATAAACGTTTATTATCCAGATTTGGAAATTTGTTTTCACTGCATTTATAACAATACAGTGAAAAATACAAGAACTGTACCGAGCTCAACAATCAACATGTTGTGTGTATGCAAACAATAAAAGATAATGGTAGTCATCCGTCTTCTCAGTTTGCAAGTGTTTTATGTTTACTTAGGAAAATTCTTGAATTTTCCCAAACTGTGCTTGGAATAAGGTTACGGGCTGGGTCAAAGCTAGGAGCGAGGTAAGTTATAGAAGAGAGAGGGCCACTAAATACTGTGCAATGGCTCTCCTAAACTCTTCCTTAACCCTAACTCTAACTCTAACCCAAATGCGCTATGCGAAGGCCCCGGGACTCTACCAAACGGACACAGAACCACGAACTAATGTGATGAAATTTAATAATCCATAAACGGTTCACTTATCTCAGCCATCACCTGTTCACACTTACAGTGCAACCTCAACACTCTCCATGCATTCTCCCCCCTATAACAGCTAAACCTGCCAGTCTCAGTCCATTTTCTATTCAAGGCCCCTGTCAGCGACAATTTTAGCTGGAGAATCCCATACTTAATAATTCATGGCTGTCGGGTTCGTTCTCAATTCTAATCTCAGAAAGTGATGTGCACAGTGGGAAGGTCTCTCAGGTGAAGGGATTCTGCATTACATTCACGTTACTTTCTAGTTAGTCTATACAGGTGGCCATTTAAAAACTCCATATTTCAGATTCAGATCTAAATTTTCCATCTGCATCGTAACAATACTACTAATTTATTTATGTACACGTTTCACGTACATTCAAACAATTCCAGAACAATGGAGTTGGCCTATGGAGAAGAGATCACGTACGTAAAACAAAGGCGATCCAGTGGAACAACCACAACAACAAATAGCAATGATAAGATAAGATAAGATAAGATAAGATAAGATAAAATAAACCTTTATTATCCGGATCTGGAAATTTGTTCTAATCTCAGAAAGGATGGTTGTAGTAATATAAAAAAAAAAGGAAAATACATCAACAGACACATGGGCAGACTTCAGATACGTGAATAGATAATCAAACACATGAAAAGATAATCAGTCAAATAGATAGGCAGATAAACAGAAAATGGACAGATAACCTGACAAACAGAGAGACATCCTAATAGGAAAAATATTTGAGCTTAAAGATATTGACAATATCTTCTTTCAATGATTGCTGTTGTCAAAAAAAAAAAAGAGGCAGGGACACAAAATACAGTATTCGAGGATCCATTTGAAATCCATGTGACCGAGCTAGGCCAAATCCATAGGCCTAAATGATGTCTAGGCTACATGGCGGGACTGTTTATTGCGGTATGTGGCTTTCTCTATGAATTATCCAGATGACATCCGCGTGTTCCCGTTAAAGTCTCATCACCTCATCACCTCCTCACCCCTCAAAGCTCCCCATACTAATCTCTCGGCTCGGCACTGAACAAGTGACACACTATTGGAATTAATTGGTTTGTTCGGGAAGATGCAGGTAGGCCCGTGAGGAAACGGAAATTGATTAGAGACCTGCCCCACCCCGAAGTTTATGACCAGAGGGACCAAAAAACGAATAGCCATAGGCCTATAGCTTTTCTCCATCAATCCGTAGCTCCCTCCTTGAAATATCCTAAAAGTTGATTTGTCTGTCTAGATCATCATTTGAAAGCGGGTTACTTTGCATTACAGACTGGGCCTGTCCTTGATAATGCCTAACATTTTGCAGTGAGTGACTGTTGCACTGGGTAGCCTAGTTAATTTCAGATTCTCTGCTTGAACGAAATGACCTGAATCGGTTATCGATTTATCACTTTTTATGTCTACGACAGGTACATTAGTTTAGTACAGCTCGACTACAGTAACTGTAGCCAATCTCTTCTTCCGTCACTCAGCGGTAGGCCTATGCAGATGTGGTACCGGAGCTTTGAGTGGGCGTTCTTTGTTTTTAAAATGTCGATATCCATAATCATGCTGCATTTTAACGCATTGATATGCCGATGGTAATGGGAAGAGATTATTTCTCAGCCACTTTCAATTTCATATATTAAGCTCTTTGTTTTCATTTCATTCTTTGTTTTCTTCTTTGTTTTCATTTCATTCTTTGTTTTCTTGCCCTGCACCTTCACTCACCATATCTATCTTGCTAGGATAAATTTTAACTTTTTCTCACGTCCAATGGTTATTAGTTTCTCTGTGTGCGTAGAGCGGGAGAAGTACAGAAATAAAATGAGTGCAACAAGCGGCAGTATTTTAGATTGATGAAATAGTCTAGCCTAAATTGTGCTCTTCATTTATGAAAAATGATAAAAGATAGACCTAGCCTAATCGCATTCTTTTTCGAAAACCTCGCCCACATATCTTCTGTATGTCTAGACACCCCATGTCAATTTCAATCACGTTGTGTCAAAAGTCTAGACTGTATTACTGCGCGCAGTTTCATCACGTGCTAAGTGTGTAACGAGGCAAACATCGTTGCCAGATTGGCGATTTTCAGTTTTAAAGAAACTATGCAAACTTTTTTTTTTTCTCAGTAGGGGATGGGAGAAGGTGGGATTTTCCTGCGGTTGTCTGTTCAAGTTGAAGGCCTAGAGAAAATTTGTCCACAAAATGAAAACATCAGCAACAATCAAAATACCTGCTGCGCATTTCTTTTTTCGGACTTAGGTCTAATTATTTTATTTGGATATGGAGCAGGTGGAGAAGTATTTCAATATCTGGCAAAGCTGATGCTCAGCAGGATCACGATTTCTGGTAATTTTGAAAGTAGTACCCGACGACTGTCGAACTTGGTCTCAAGACACAAGGTGACCACCAGTAGCATAGCATTCCTAGACTATTCGTGAACAAAAGTAACAGATCTCTAGGTTTAAATTTAAATTCTAGACATACAGCTTCAGACAATAGATGCAGCATTAGATCTAGATCCAGATCTAGGCTAGTCTTGAAGAGTTGGTAAGTAGAATTTAGAGTCACGATCTAGTCTAGATCTAGTTTAGAGGTTCTTTTTTGATTTGTTGTTCAGTTTCTCGTACGAAAGAATTTCCGGGATAATCAGGGAATAGGACCGATCTTGTGGCTAAACAAATGACTAGTCTAAATGAACTGCATCTACGCAAGAGCGGTCCTGTTCCAGGAGATAGCCGAATTTCCAAAGCTAGACAAGAATCCAGTCTATTCTAGAACTAGACTAGATAGACTAGAGTTCGCATAAAACTAGATCTACTAGGTCTAGAAATCAAGATCTAGATAAATGCTATATCTAGCTCATAGTCTAGATCTAAATCTACACTGGGACGAGATCTACTCAAGCAGATACAGGATTATAGAATAGAGCTTAGGAAGTCATTTTGATGAGAAGATCAAGACTAAAAGAGATGGGCTGATAGTCTACATATTTTTTTAGAAAATTAACGATGCCTACAAATTCTGGATCAGGATCTAGATGACATGGACCAGTCATCTTTTTGCTTACTGTCTTTTTCGATGTAGATTCTAAGTCTACACATAGTTTTATTGGGACAGGGCAGGGGGAATGACACCTGCCTCAGTGGTTTGTCTTTGTATGACGCTTTGTATGAAGTTTAGATTTAATCTATAGACTAGTCTAGATACCTTCTCCAACCCCATGCACTTTCCAAGACATACAGCAGAACAGAAGAACCCATTCCGAGGAAGTCGACTTTCGATTTTATTCAGATTCAGCCCATTGATTTTCGAATCCTGTCTAAGCTTGATTGTGTGGGTGGTTATAGATCCGCGTCCAATTAATTGCTGCTGCCAGGTTTTGGTGACCCATGAGCTGGGAGATCTCAAGATGTTAATATGATTCTGTTCATGCACAGACTTAATAAAGGATGAGGTCCACGCACAGAATATGTTTTGAAAAAGACGCTTTCAGACTACTGTTATGCTCGCTTCAGTGTGACCCTGTTTCGAATGTGAACTTGATTAATCGCCAGTTGAAAGTCATATCATCTGATGTGAACTTACCTTTTGAGAATAAGACCAAAGTCTGTTTTTCCAGGTAAGGACAGCTGAAAGAAGGCAAAACATCTATTCTTGATATGACGTTTTTGTTTATCGATTCATTTTCAATAATGGTTAGGTTACTATTCTCACATGGGCCCCACGACCCACTGAGCTTCAGTGCCCGATCTCTCTCCATCCACACACCCATTTTCCACGTTTCCTCAAATGCATAGGAATAGTAGTCTAATTACTGCACTCCTTAGGAAAGAACGAGTAACACTGGATACTTCTTAATAGTAACCTGTAGTATGCAGCAGAAATGAGAGACTCTCCTTACATTTGGCTTGAAACTTTGTGCAACCATTCGGCAACAATATCTCACCGCACATTAATTAACATGTTGCATGCAAAGACTTCATTTTGTATTCATAGTGGCATAGATATCCATTTACGACAGTGAACTGTGTTACTCCAAGAGGCTTTTTTAAGAGTTGGGGTTACCGTGCAGCATCAGAATTGTGCTTGCAACATTGTGCCTTCAGTGGCCACTCAAGTAGAAGTTTGTGTCTACCAAAGTATTAGTACCGAAGCAAATGGCACCATATTTACGAGGTCGTAAATTCCATAATGGCTGCTGTTTCTTCTAGAGCAAGAGCAGATCAGTGAAACGGCGTCATGTTTATAGCCAAGAAATGCAGAGTAGTCGTCCTTTATCGAATGGCGAAGAGCAGCATCAAATTTACGATGTCGTAGGATTTTACTCGTCTGTACCCTGGGGACAAGTTCTAGCAATTTAGGATTAAGGTGCGGACCAAGTAAAGCTGTAGTGTACTGCAATTTAATGCCTGTTTGTCTGCGACTAAGATCCCTTAGCGAACCGAAGGCCCATAACAATCTTATCACGCAACGCTTTTACAGAGCATGAAGGGAATACTAGAGTACTGGAAGAAAACTTTGCGATATGTTTTAAACTTTCATTTCTCGAAAATGTCATACATTGTTTAGAATAGAAGAGAAGTAATTCTGTTTTGGTTGAATATATACATGTGCATCTATTACCATGGCTGTCTTCGTCAATGCAGACGCTCAAAGCAGTCTGTGTCCTTTATTTCCGCAATAATGGCAAAGACGTTTGTTTACTATCTTCCTTTGTTCCTGCAACGCCGTTCATGACTGATCTTACCGATGTGTGAAGTGATAGGCATGGTCCGTTACAGTACTTGCATGTCAGAGAAACTGTAGCTTTGTTGACCTGTTCCTTTTTATTATATTTTTTTGCGTCGTCTGTTTAGCGTATTTATAGCCATGAGCAATCATTTAAAGTTCACCAAACCTGTTGAGACGCAGGTGCGTCAGATCGAGTGCTCTTCCAATTTAATGTACCACTTGTGGATATATTATTCAATATTAATCTTATGTCCTTTACCACAGTACCTCATCCGTACTGATGTCCTCATTTTGGCGCCTCATTTTGTGCTTTGAGACTTAATCAAGAATTCAGTCTCTTCGGTAGTTCAAACTTATAGACAGGTCACCTGAAATTGACCTTTTCTGATTATTTGCCGTGACCGGAGAGTGAGACTCGAAGTCGTGAATGACTTAGCAATGCGTACAGTTATCTTATCTTATCTTATCTTACAGTTCAAACAAGCTGGAGATAGTCTGCTCTATAAATGTATTTTTGGGCAACCTTCAACATTTTCGTCTTCCCTCGATAAGTGCTAAAATGGCGAGGTCATAAATCCCCACACATTCTGACCAGTTCCCCGTGCTGGTTTTACAGCTGGGTCTGAGTGACCTGACGCACTAGTTACAGACATCATAAAGTAGTCGTAAACCTTTTTGTGGGCACTGTCGTAAAACATTCACTTCTTTAGCAGTGTGTGTTGTTGATACCCCTCCCCATGGAGCATTTTATTTTGTGTCGTAGTCTGACCGCTGTTAATGTTTTTGTGGCAATCTGTTGACGTTAACAATGTCATTAAGCTAATCGATCCAACACCAAATTTTCCTCGCTGGCATTTTGTTACTTTCTGACCCCACGCCTACCCATTAGCTTTTTGCTTTCCCCCCTTCCCGCCTGCTCTGAATTTTCTCTCATCTTTTCAGACAGTTTGTCTCACCAACCAACCCGCTAAATGCACATTATACCCTTTGACGGTTATTAAACTTTCATATAATAACATATGGAGGATATCGGTTCTAAAAGAGCTTGGCAAATACAAAGATGGCACGCACACACTATCATATTTTACCCTTACAGAATGACGTGATAATCATTTATATTAAAATAAGAGAATGTTTTTATAATTTATTTGCTCTTGTTTACTCACTAACCTCTTGTCTTCTACTTTGCCCGGTGACATGTATTAATTTGACTAGATCTAAACTAGTCTATCTGCTTCATTAAAGAATATCTTATCTTTAGAAGGGTCGTCTTTTTTCAGTTGGTCGGTTTGTTACCAAAAAAAATCCGGTATTTTTCTTGTTGTTGTTGTTGTTGGTGGTGGTGTTGTTATTGCTGTTGTTGTTACTGTAGTTGTTATTATTGCTGTTGATATTGATGTTGTTGTTGTTGTTGTTGTTGTTGTTGAATCCTCATTTTATATCTTTAAGCATCTGGATCTGAATGACAAGTGGCAAAAAGGAACAATGTATTATGTGCTTAAGGCGCATCTAAAATGCGAGATTGAGGGATGGTTTGGCGTATGAAGACCTCTGTTATAGAATGGGCAGGGCAAAGAGAGATGCATCAATGGGTTATAAATGTCAAGGTTAGCATCGAACAGTGGTGTGAATACGAGGAGTGCATCTTCCTTCCCCTCTTCTCCCGTCCCCTCCACCATTTCCTCCTCCACCCACCCCCTCCCCTTCTCAGCCCGAAACAAAAATTCTGTGAACACTTCCTTCCAAACTGAGCCACAACTGACTTCTACGACCGATATAAATCTTTTTTCATGAGTGCCAAAACACCCACAACAAAATCTCCCCCCTCTATCCTTCCTCCCCTATCCCGCTCCAAATCACCCACGCCCACCACAAAGCACCCCCTTATTGATACGCCACTGGGGTCAGAAGAGAAGAGGATGAACGGCAATTGGATTGATGCATGAGCAAATGATTATGTTAACCCCTGTGATCAGCCGGTATGCCTTGAGCGAGTGCGCTGGTGTTGATTTCGTTAACCCGGGTACGGAGAAAATGCATAGGAGCCTTTGAAGGCCACACTCATCAAAGGTTCATTTTTCTTTCTCAAAATATTCAACACCCATGCGCAAGGGCTTACATTTTGGAAGCAGCGCTACTTGTTTCAGACTCAGAAAATTGATAGACAAAAATCAAAACTTCATGAGTTCGATTTCCTGCCGTGGTTATGTTGTAAGTGATTGGGAAAAACATTTGAGTTGTATATCGGTCTGTAAAATGGGTACCTGGCTATAGGCAGTGGAAGATATTGTCAGATTCATGATGATCAGCATCTGCAAATTGGTATGGCAATGAATGCTTGCGAGAGAATAGAGACAATCCTAAACTGTTCAGGCTGGCTGGCTTAATAATAATGATATTATGAAGTCGCATGGCTGAGTATTAGCCGGTTTACCTGCCTTATAAAGCACATCACGATGATTATGGTTATTGTTGTTGATGCTGTTGTTGTTGTTGTTGTTGCTGTTGCTATCAGTATTATTGTTGCTGTTTTTTGTTATTGTTGTTATCGTTATTATTCTTGTTGTTGCTGTTATTGCTCATATTGTTGCTATTGTGGTTGTTGTTGTTGTTATCGTTGTTGTTATTGTTATTATTGTTGCTTTTTGTATTGTTCTTTGTATTGTTGGTGCTGTTGCTGTTATTCTTAGTATTATTGTTGATGTTGTTGTCGTCTTTCGTCCTTGTCTCCCTTCTCACCACTCCTTTCTCTTCCCCAGCTGTCTCCAGTCTTTAATTTGTTATTGTTGTTGTTGTTGTTGTTGTTATTATTGTTGTAGTTGTTGTTAGTTGTGGGTGTAATAATGATGATGATAATGTCACCACGCTTCCTCCTCTTCTCTCTAAGCCCAGTCCAACGACTCTCTCCCCCTTCCCCCCCCCCCCCCCCNCCCCCCCCCCTCCTCAGCGCCTCATACCATTCTAATCTACCTTTAAGTACTTCTGACAACTGTGAAATCCAATTTGCCACCCGGTGACGAAAATGGCTGAGCAGGGTCCACTCTTGAGGGGGGAGAAACTTCCAGCCCAATGGCCAAACCTAGAAGACCCGGAAGTCAAGAAAATCAAAGAAATGATATCGATTATCCCATTTCTTGAAAAGGCCTGACTAAGTCTCGAAGGAACTTGATCAAGAGGAGATAATTTCATTTTCCGTCTGTGTGCTTTTATGAATGTGAGTCGGTTCACAGTATAATTATTCCGTCAGACTTTTTTTCCACTTAATTTTACAGCTTTGCTGAGCGGCTTGTCTGTTTCTGGATTTGTGTGAGTGTATGTGAGTTGGTTTGTTTGTTTTGAACGAGAATGAGATGCTTTTGGGCAATTTCCGACATAGATTATACGCTGTCCTGTGTGAGTAGCTCAAGAAAGCCTGAGCAGTTCTAAATTCTCCGTCGTTTTGACAGACATGTGATTACAGTTTTTTGTTTTTATAAATTGTCCAGGGTTAATTAGGTCTGTGTTTTGCTTAAATTTACTGATACGTTTGCTTAAACTTTTGGAATAAAGAAGAGAGGAGGAGGAGGAGAAGAGAAGAGGAAGCAAACGAGTGAGATTGATGCTACTCGATATAATATGGTCTCAGTAGAGCAAGAGGGGACCATCCCACATTTGCTGTGTTTTGAGAAATTGAAGAATGAAGTTTATGTTGTCACAGAGTTATAAAGACTTCTAAAACAGAAAAGTTGGTGTTAGAATTCCCCACAGGCCTAAAATAGCAATTTAACCGATATTTATACCAATATTGAGTCAGTAACTATTTAAAAAACCGTTTGGCGCCCAAATCGCAAAAATCTTGCTCTACGGCGACCATAAATAGAATAATTATTACCCTATGTATTATGAGCTAGCGTGACGTCATATCTCCCTCCATCTAGGGTCTTTTTGCTTGCTCACGAAGGCAGTAGTAGTTGTAGGCTTTCATCAGTCCCTAACGAACATAACATTGTGCCGTTGGGTGTCATGTTCGTGACTATGATGTCCATTTCTGGTATGGCAGTCTGTCCACAGTGTCCGCAAGCGAAACTTGACCGTTCACCGCCAAAATGGCAAACAATAATTGTGGGGTTCAGTGTTGTTGTTGCCTTTTTTCTGCTCCTCGTCATTAGACAGTACTCATTCAATCATTCATTCATTCATTCATTCTTTGCTCACATCGGTGTCATCTCTCTATGGTCTATGCACCTGAAACACCCATGATTCACCCTCCTTAGCACGCACACACAAACGGCTCGTCCATATTTTATACTCAATTGTCCAATGTCTTGCCTTCAAATGACAAAAACCCGCATGTATGATTTCAGTCTCTTTTATCTTTTTGCTGCTAGAAAGAGACTGTAAAATCGATCTTTCTGTCTTTCTTTCATTCCGAAGGGCGAAATAACCTTAAAACATATGATGGAAGTACACGAAATTATAAATACCTTTTTTTTCTTTGACATCATGCAGAAAATGATCATGAAGAAAGCAGAAGTATGACATTCTGTGCGAAATTTAATGGAACTTAAAATTAGCTACATTTCAAAATATCTGACCCTTACTTAAAAAAAAAAACCAACTTTTTTTTGAGTTAAATTTCAGAGCTAAGAAAGGCACACGTGTATGATTATGTTAGAGACGAAGCCTAGACCACGTTGTTTGGACTCCTGCGTTGATTTGCGTTAGATGTGAACGTCCCTTTTCAGCAGAGATATTGCTATAGCCGAGACGAGGCTTAGACCTTCGGCACGCCGCAGGCACGAGGTTGCCAATAAAACACTACGCAAAATAACCCGGCAAAAAGTTGACTCGTGCGAGAATTGAACTCGGGATTTTCTACACCTAAAGAAAAAACACACTAGTCCTAAGGCACCCCGTTAGCAGACGAAATCTGGAAAGTAACTAAAGGAGCGTGTACGGTCTTCTTCTACAAAACGGCAGCCTGCGCTCGTCCTGTGCCTTGGCTGAGTATAGGAACTATTGATGAGCGTGTTATAACATGGCTCCTAATTAGTGCTCGGTTAATTACTTAACATTACTGGGCCGCTATGATTGTAGCCCTCGCGTGTCCACTCTCGAGGGGGACTCATAATATACTCGCTGACTCTCGCTGTTTTTATATCTCTCTTTGTCTTTTTCCCTCCCCGTCTGTCTCTTCTTTCCCTCCCTCTCTCATTCTAGCTCTGAATCAATTCAATCAGTGACAAAGGAGAAGAAGAAGAAGAAGAAGAGAGAGAGAGGAAGAGAGAGTGTGTCACAGTCATGTATTCCAAAGTATTGTTCCACATAATTATTCTCTCTATAAAGCAAAGCTGACAATGCTGTAGTTATTAATGTATCTCTAGATCTCTTAAACAGCTTTGTTAAGCTCTAGACGCTTTTATTAGTTGGTTGCCAGAATAATTTCTTCAGTGTCAGTTTGATCCAACCGCCGAAAAATGTACTGTATAATATAATACTTGTCACTATCGCAGCGTGCTGTTTGTCGATAGAATTACTTACAGTGTTGACCAAACAATTTGACAGGTAATCTCTCTCTCTCTCTCTCTCTCTCTCTCTCTCTCTCTCTCTCTCTCTCTCTCTGCCTCCTAAGCCTTTCTCTCTGTGGCTTTTTTCCCCTCATTTTCTCTCTCTCTCTCTCTCTCTCTCTCTCTCTCANCTCTCTCTCTCTCTCTCTCTCTCTCTCTCTCTCTCTCTCTCTCTCTCTCTCTTATCTCCTCTTTCGTCCTTTATCTTTCGTTGATCTTTTTTTATTCTATATTACCAATGTTCTCTTCCTATCTGGCTGAACTTGTCCTTAACTTTACCGTCTCTATTGTGCTTATCGGCGCGTCCAGCATTGTTCTTTGTTTCATCTCTGGCTGTCTCCTGACTGCCTATCCGTCTGTCTGCCTGTCTGTTTCCTTACTGCGTTGTAGCAGTGTGAACTTATCTTGGAGAAGTGGCACAGTTTTGTCTGCTCATTTCGTTTTATTTTTCTTCGTAATTTTGTTCAACTGCATTTTCTTTCTTTCTTTAGTCTCTCCCTCTCTCTCCCTCTCCCTCTCTCTCTCTTTCTCTCTCTCTCTCTTTTCCCCCTACTTTTTCAGCACTGTTTATTTCAGAAATTGTCCTTTAATTACCATTTTTTGTTCACAAATCTTTTTTAATTCTTTTCTTACTTACCTTTTTCCATTTATTTTTTCTTCTTCTTTTTATTTTCCCTTCTTCCTTCTCTCTTCGATTACTTAAAACCAACTAGCCAAGCATTATGTCCAGACATCCCTTCTCCGTTCGCTCCATCCACTGTCTCAGATCTCACCCTCTTCCATCTAGCCTTCATCTTCGTCCACCTCTTCTCCACCTCTTCCTTCATGAACCCAAGTATTCGATTATCCCTCTAGGCTCTATCTATCCTTAACTGTCTATCGGTTATTGATTACGTCTGTGCTTTGCCGTCCACTCATCTACCAACTAAATTGAATTGAATATCTAAGCCTATTTATTTCTGGCGCCCCGAATGGGACTTAAATTAATCGATTTTCTCCCTTTCTTATCCTTTCTTTGGTAGGTTTAGGAAGCTATAAAGAAAAGAAGAATCACTTTGCCACATATTCCGAAGAGACTTGCGAGAGAAATAAAAAATACTGGTAGAAATAGATGTTAGATGTAATCTGGGACTAAATTTAGCGATAAAATTGAATGTACCCTCAATGAAGGGGAGGAAATTAGGGCGACACGGTAAGTGGGCGAAAGCGTAATGAAAAAGAATCGAATTAGGCAAGTAAAACCTGTTTGATGTCTCTCTGTGATCCGTATTCACTTCGCCCTGTCCAATCCAGCCTTCACGCTCTATCTACCTCATAGTGTACGTTCTCATTCTGTACGTTTCCACTCTCCTCCAAAGAGATAGGTCTGAAATACTTTGTCCTTTAGTTCTGTTGAAGTAAAGCTTGCTTGATAATTATTTGTTCCGAACTTGAGACGAAGTCAGTATTGTTCACATTAGCACGGTTTGTTGGCAATTTAGTTTGATAATAATATGTTTGGTCAGTGGGGTGACTGTGTTTTTAAAGCTTTTTTTTTATATTTTTGGTGCTGCATTAGCATTCTAGCGATCTATTTTTACAGAAGTGTGTGCCTAGCACCTTCATGTCTTATGTTATCCCTGATACTTACTTATGTTTTACTTCATGAGTTAACGAAAATCTGACTTTGAGAAGAAACAGAAACATCATCATCTTTATCGATTGGAACACATATTAAACAAAATTAAAAAGCTTCTGTCCAAACCAGCGAAGAATTAAGAAATATACTTTACTATTTAAAAATTAAAATGCACTGATAAAATTAAATATAAAATACTTAGGAGTTTTGGGATCTAAAAAAGTGGTTCTTCATCAGGTAAAATACAAAATAAAATGAATGGGTAAGGAGAGACGTAGGCTAAATTAATTTAAAAGCGTTCATGGAGAAGGAAGATTAAGATAAAGTGAGAAGGCTAAAAGTAGATATCATAGTACTATGAAAAAAGACCAGTAGAGCAGAACTATGGCTAGTCCAAACTTAAGAAGAAAGAGGCGTGATGAGCGGAACAGAGGGGGGAATGGGAGACATTCTAGATAGCATATTATATAGAGAGATAAAGAGTAAAACGTGAGCAGACAGTAAGAAGTCACCAAAAGAGTGGTTGGAAATGGCTGCTGTAAAGTAAAGAGAGAAAAAGAGAAAGATGGTTCCATCATCATTATCGAGATCATCATTATTACCATTATTTTCAACAACAGCAACAGCAACAGCAGCATCAGCAACAGCAATTAATGGTCTGTTTGCATAATGATGAGCTTAAAGGTTATTAGTGATATATTTTTCTCAATCTCCTCGTCCACCCTTCCTCGACAGTCTTTATCCTTGTCCGTATGCCTGTCTGCATTCTTGTCGTAACAAGTCATTTCATTGCCGATTATTCAGTTCACTGAAGTGTGGGTGGGTGGGGGAGGGGAGGGAAGGAAGGAAGGGGAGGGGAAGAGATGAGACGGAGGATGGGTGGAAGATAACTTACTTATGGATGTTAATGGCAGATTCCAACAGTTAACAATGTCATGGTACTGTAATGTCTCTCTCTGTTTTGCTTTTGCTGCATACAGATTGCATAAAATAAATATGTTTACCTCCTCATCAAGTAACTGGGTCTTTCTCTCATAAATGTACAGAAGATAATCTTACATTGTCACAAACCTGTCTTTTACATAAAAAATAAAAAAATAGGATTCAGCTTCGATAGAAGAATTCAGACATGTCTGCCAACCAAGAAACAGGAAGATCACTATAAATTATGGGTAGCAGCTAGCGATGATACATTTTATACAAAGCAGTACAATTCCGCCATCTTGGATTTTCCCTGCCGGTGCCTTTCTACATTATTCCGTACTCTGTTGACAAAAATAACTCGTACAGTCACGTCGTCATATATTTTCCTCAAACCGAATACTGGGCGTCCGAATTAACCTATATCATAACATAGACATTATACCTCCTATGGTCGAACCCCCTGGTAATCACTGAAGAGGTCAGTTGATAAGTATTTATTCCCTCAGTGAAAAGCCTTTGTTCTGTTTTCGTCTTCCATAATCATAATAATGTTGAAAGACAATGTTTTCTACTACGTGAAAATGAACTCCCACTCTTTTGGGAAACAGGTTTGCTTCTATCGTATATTAGGTCGAGAGCTGGAATTTCCTACGTATACCGGAGGAACATTATCGAATCGTAAGAGATTCCAAATTCTGTCTTCAAGTGATAATGATGGTCCGGCTTATAAAATATTTTGCCCATTAAGTGCCAGGGGGAGTCACTGTTGGACCTGATATCCCGGCGTGGAGTGTCGGCGAAGGGCCCTTGAGGTGGATGTTAATCTTCTTTTATAGAGCTCTCGAGGGTCTGGAGTTAAGTCTATAGACGTCAGTCAAAAGTGCGCCATGAGGAAGTGAAAACCTCCACCTCATTTCGTGGTGAACTTAAGACTTTGGCTTATGGCATATCCTAGGAAGCATGAATATAAAAGTTGCTTTTATAGGAGGCTATGATCTCCAGTAAAATATACGCAGAATATTATGCAGTACCGGTATTGTGTTGTCTGAGAAATGGTGGGATTAAGCGAACGTTGCAATTGAGCGGAGTTAAGGTCTTCACTGGTTGCTTTGTGTAAATCTGTTTGATTCCTCCGAGACTAGGCTGTGTTGCGACACGTTGCCTTTGGTGTATTACTGTGGTTGATGGTGATGTATTAGTTGATACTGACTTGCTCTAGGGGTGTTAATGATGGTTATCTCTTTCTTATGCCTCTGCTAGTTTATCCCTTCCCATTTTCAACCTGACCACACGCATGCACGTACACATACACACATTCACTTATGCACACACGCACACGGCCGATTTCTAACATACACACATACACACTCTCTCTCTCTCTCTCTCTCTCTCTCACACACACACACACACACACACACACACACACACACACACACACACACACACACACACACACACACATACACACACACACACACAC
>JAWQUT010000229.1:31287-55418 GCA_033807755.1 Ellobium chinense
CTGTTATTTGCAGGGTCAAAACCTCTGTCACTTAATGAAAGAACAGACACTAAACTTTCAAAGCGTATCAATAATCAGAATTTGTTAAAAAACATTGTTTTATTTTGACAAGCTGCAAGACAAACCTATTTGCGTTGTGTATCACATTCACAAATTTAAGCTTCTACCGAAAGGTCATAGATAATCTTAGTCTGATTTGCCTCGGCTTTTTGCACCCCTTAGTTCCATTATGTAATCACCACCAAAAACTATTTATCTTCAGTCGGAATATTCTGTGCTGTTCACATTGAAGCCTGGATCACACCGCCCGTTGCCAACATTGATTGTATAACTTACACTTATTTTGTCCTCCTAAATGTTGGCTCACGATGTGAAACTGGCCAAAACTGTGGTTCCGAATATTTTTTTTTCTTTCCTCTTCCTAACGATCCATCTCTCCAAGACTCTTGCGTTAAAAAGCAGACTTGCCCATGTTTACCGAAGCTGACCTTTGCTGGGTTCCATTTCACGGGGCGGTGAGTTACACTGCTGACAGAGAGCCTCCCATTGGAGAATTCTAGTTGGAACATATTTGTACAAGTCGCATTCGCAAGTTGGTTTAATCGTGTAGTACAGTCGACACCATTTTATTTGGAACTCCACGGAACCACAATGAGAAAGGGTTGCGATTAAGAGGAGAATGCCGTTTAGCTGGGGTGTTTTGTTGTCTGTGTTTTGATAACTTCAGCTTACAAGTTTAGTTTACATAAATATAATATGTTTATTTGATATAATCCAAGTGCAGCCCAGCCCGTTAGTGATGTCAGGAAATCGAAGAGCCAACGTGATTGGTAGCGAGGGAGGTGGGAAGGGTTTGGCGTCTCCTGAAGATCTTCTGTTGCCTTGCTCTTCGGTTAAACGAGGTTCCTATCTGTCTGAGACTTCTCCAGTGTGTGTTTGGATTAGGAATAGGTGAGCAGAGTTAAAGATAAGAGCGAAGCTGGGAAGAGAGAGAAGGTTCCTAGGTTTTGATGAAGGACTCTCCTAGAGGTTTTTTTTTTCTCCATACCCCTGCCTCTTGTGCTGACCCAAGCAGAACTTAGAGGTGATCCTGGATTATAATAAACAAGACTAACACTCCATTTTACAAATGGGCAGGCAGGCAACGCACCAGCAGCGAAAGAATACCTAGCGCACCGAAAGGCATCAAAGACGAATGCATTAGACTCCGTGAAAAAGTTGGACGATTGGCGAATCGGGAGGATTGAAAAGATCTATCGGAGATTGTATTTCGTTCCTATACACATTCTTTCTTTTTAAAAAGGATAAAAGTAATAAAGAGGACTGATGTGTATAGTTACTGTTTGTGTATTTTTCTACGAATTTAGGTGAAAACCGCATGTTTTAACGTAACGTAGTTCTCAAGAAATCTGTGACACAAATTTGGCTGAAGCGTTTTATTAATATAGATAGATAGACGTATACAATGCTCATAAACTAAGATGAGAAATAATGTTCCACTCAGTCTGTACTAAAGTCACATGATCGTAGTCATCCTTCAAAAGACTTCTTAGTCCATTACAGCATGTACCAATTATTGCTAACAAGGGGCTAGGCATCTCGCTTCAATCTATGAATATGAGGACGATATCTTTCCTCTGAAACATGTTTCAGTTTTGCGAAGTGTGAGATAAAGCGGAATCCAGTTAAAAAGAATCGAATGAACTAACAAGTGTTTGCCTTTCTTGGTGATATCTTCTTCTATTCCTAAATAATGGCTATAATTTCATGTTTGCTATGAGCGAAATAATTCTCTGCTAAATTTTTATTTTCTTGTACTTCTTGTCAGGTCTTGGGTTAGTAGGCTATAGGGTGATTGTCTGGGTTGGTGTGCTTGGTGAGGGTGTTTTTAAGACAGACTCTCATGTGACTTACTGTAACTGCCTGAAAGTATTGTTGTTCGAAAAGACAGGGAAGAGCAATGGAGCCGTGAGTTTGATTCTGTTGGAGATGTGATCTCTTGTTAATGATTCTACCCTTTGTGATTTTTTTTGTGTGTGTGTGTGTGTAATTGATAGGTCGATTGATCGAATGACTGATTGATTAGTTGATGGTTGTTAAAGCGATTAGTGGACTGGTTGATTGGTTGTTTGTTTTGTTTGAGTGATTTGTTTTGTTTTGTTTGAGTGATTGATTAATCGGTTCATCGAGCGATCGATTGATTGATTGATTGATTGATCGATCGATAGATCGATCGATTGATTGATTGATTGATTGCTTGATTGATTGATTGATTGATTGATTGATTGATTGATTGATTGATTGATTGATTGNTTAATCGGTTCATCGAGCGATCGATTGATTGATTGATTGATCGATCGATAGATCGATTGATTGATTGATTGATTGATTGATATGTTTTGCTGATCAGAACAATGTTTTACGGAACTTTGAACCTCAACATCGTTTTTGCAAACAAAAAAATCAGAAAGGACAACAGTTGGTTTCGTTTAAGCCAAAAGAGGCATATAAATTCCTGCCTGCCTGCCTGTATTTTTGCCTGGTTGTCTGCATACTAGTCCCCCTTTTTGCCTGCATGTCTGTCTGTCTGCATGCCACTATTTTCGCTCTTTAAACAAACACTGTTTTCCTCCAACGTATTTAAATTCAGTCTCCAAGTAACAGAAAGAGGATTGACGTTACCGGATCTGAAGCGGTAATTGAATTTTAGAAGTTGCCATGAATTTTGGACGAGTCGCAGTTCTCTTGTTACTTTGTAAAATTGGCCACTGTGAGCGTTGGTAAAGGGTGTCTCGACACTTTCTATTCCCCTCAATTATCTTCTGTGTTGACGTAAAATGTTGTATCCTACCAAGACCACGTTCGGAGAGAAAATGGATCTTGTGGACCTTTTCCACAGGCATGACGCAACCTAGGGCTGTATGCTCATTGGTAACTTTGCGCAGTGGCGATAACCATCGATGTTTTGTGGGTGTTCTGTGCTTACCACAAGTAGTGCATTAAGTTAAGACAGCTTTGTGCGTACTGCTTTTGGTTCATGATAAAACTTTTGACCACTTAAGGGGATCCACGATCTTTCAACTGTAGATTATAAAGATTTACTATAGTTCGCACTGTTCACACAAGTATATAAATTTTGCATTCAAAATTGCGCACCAAAGTGCTAAGTAGTGCGCTGTTTTCAATTGTGGATTTTCATCCTTGGAAAACCTCGTCTCAAAATACAGTTGTATCTGAGACACTTTGATGTATATACTTGGGGGAGAGATTGTCGACATCAAAATTTGGGTTTGAAGAATAAATTACGTGGAATTAAAGGAAAAAGCTCTCTGTCAAAGAGATGTAATGAGAACTAATTTTAGAAAATCAGCCGCCTCTATTTAAATACATTAATGTGTCCTAGACACATGCGGGAATTCTAATGGTCAAGTAAAAACCTTATTTTGATTTACCATTTTCTAAGATCATCACCCATATTAGAAAAAAGAAACCGCACTGTAGAACACTTTTTGGTGCTCAATCTTGCGTGCAGAACGCACCGAATTACGAGAGGATTTTGTTCACCACAGAAATGCAACCGTAATCTACGAGGACAGGGTAGTCAATGGCCTGAAATATTTGAACACGCAAGCAAATTTGGATACTGTCATGAAAATCTTCCCAAAGCGTATAAAAAGTGATACCAGAATTATTGACCAAATTGTGAAATATGACGTTAACTGTCAGCGCGGATATTCTGTGAGATATTTCATTGTCAGTTTCAGATTCCTACTCTATGATCAAGAGTTAGAATTTCATGTTTTACTTCTTTGATATTTTGCAGCCTTGCAGCTATAATACAATACATGTACTTAATTATTAGTTCATAACCTTTGCATTAGTTATGGGATCTTTTACCTTCATAAGAACAGCATTAACTCTGCATGTTTAACACTACTATGGTTGCATTCTGCACTGATGCATTAATGTATTTCATACGATGGTTAGAGACTCCCATCGTTGATGCGCAAGTTCTTGAGTATTGATAAAATTATCAAGGCACAAACAGATTGAAATATTCACCTTCCGCACATTGTGTGTTTTGTTTTTCTTTTTTTTTCCGTCTCTTCTCCTATCTGTCGTTCACTTTCCCTCATGCTATCTCATAGTGTTATAATTAGTGGTCTATGCACGCACTGACATCCAATGATGGTATTCTGATTGTTTTTGTTGTAAGATGGCTGTGAGAAGCTCTTCTTTAATGTCTGAAAGATCGAATGGCTTATAAGTAATGTATGTTTATGTGTCCAAGGACGCTTGTAATTATTATTGTCAGTGATATACCCATTGTCATACTGCTGACAAAAAGAAGCATTTCCGCCTTAGGCCAAAACTGATTTACTTAGGACAGCTAGTGTTGATGTTTGGTACTAAACAGGAATGTCAGAAAAGAAAAAGCACAAGTTCTAAATCGTTCGCACCAAAAATAGTATTATAATCTTGGCGTGTTACATTTGATTGTAGATGGAAACAAAAAAAAAACAACAAAAAAACTTGTCTTGCTCTTTATTGTATTGAAATATAGATTAGACAGGCAGGAGAGATGCAAGCAAGCAACACCTTATACAGCTTTTATACTCGTTTGAAAACATCTCTGTAAGGAAGATGTGAGCGACAGAAGTTGATTGCCCAGCATTTTTCTAGAATGTAGAAATATCCAAATGCCGTTGATTGTGTCTTTCTGTTTGTGACTTACTGTATTGAGGGAGGCTGAGAGACCGTACTTTTTGCAATGCGCCGGGAGCCCACGCGAGGGTGATTTGACGTTACATAACCGAGCTTTTTTATTGTCATTCATCATCAGCTTCATCATCATCATCATCATCAGTATCATTGATTAATAAAGTAACCCACTAAACATGAAAATGCAGAATCATTATCATCATCGCACAATCCCTTTGTTATTCAACTTTTTTTTTTTCTCTTATCCCACAGGCCCCGCCCTTTTGGAGGATAGCGTGCGAGGAGGGATTTATGTAGCAGACTGACCTATCGGTGTTTTCGTACTGGAGGATTATTTTTACCACGACACCGGCTGTATTTCAGCGCCTTTTCGGATTACATACGTCACCTTTGGATACCCTACCAAGCTGTGGTGCATTTTATTGTGTAGGTAATGCTAGTTAGATAATAATTATGAAACAAAACGTGTTCTATGCCCTGTTTTCTTTTCCTCTTGCGTTAGGAGAAGTTCAGATAGTTATGTTCCTTCGTGTGCCAGATGATGGCAGAATGTATTTCGTTAAGAGTTCAAACCGAAGCACGGTTAATTTCCAAACTTGTACAGAGAAAAAGAGGGGCTTCCTTCATAAAATGTTTTTAAGAGCAGAGTTTAGTTAATGAACTGGCCAAATGAATGAGGTATTACATGGTCACAGTAGAACTAAAAATAAATCATCGCACATCAACTAAATCTTACATAAATCAGTATTGAAGATTTCTGTTGTGGCACAGTGATATAATTGATGCCCAGTAAATTGTCTCTCTCAAGCATGTGAAATATCAGGGACGAAACAGTGCTTGGATACACCATGTGGCTGATATCGTAAGATATAATATAGGGAACATCTCACCATAAAATAAGTAAAACTGCTATGGCCTGTATTTTGTTTTTGTGGTACATACGTAATTTTTTGCTTTAGCACAATCTTGTAACAAGTAGAGCTACGACACAAGGATGTCTGTGGACTTTCTTATAGATATCCAAAATATTGTGATATTTATTTCGTTGCTTCAGTGTTGTTCAAGGTGCACCCGTTGCTCCTAGCTCAACAGGCCAATGGTAGATATGGAAATTATAAGAACCTGTGGTCAAAGATTTCAGTAAGCATTCCTGGCTCCACATCGACACCATCACCTTTGCATCTTTAGATTTTCTACCCTGTGGCAACTAAAGGCGAACTTTTCTCGACTTCTGTCCTTCTCCTCAGACGGTCTTGATTTTAGCAGCTCCTGATATTTACCAGAGTAAATTGATGGAGAATTTGAGAGGGTGCGGTGACTAGCAAGAAAACTGAAGTATAAAAACTCACTAATACTCATCACTCCCCGACTGCGATCTCCCTATTAAATAGGACAGCTTTCGCCTATGAACACCAAAGCAAACAAGATCCATCTATACCCTTCTCCCCGTCTCCTTATATACACATCTCTCCTGGTCTATCTGATTACGTAACCCCCTTTATCAACTCATACGAACCTACTATTAGTATCGATCTTTCAATTAAGAGCCGTCAATCCATGGAGTGTAGCGAAATTGTGAACTCTGACATTCAGCGCAGACTCTTGCTCAATCTGGCAACAGTAATTAACCATCGCTATGAACATGTGCTGACATCAATGGCTCTCGCCACTTAAGGAGAGGTTCCATTCGATCGGGCGCAGGTTAAAAATGCACCACCTTTATTAAGAAAGTGTATTGGAGATATTGCTATAGTGCTTTTTGGCAAAACGACCTGGATTGCATTCAGTGGTATTGGTTTTCTCCCATGGTGTTATAATTAACTCCCCTGCTGTTCTTCAGTGTGGAAGATGAAAAGTGGGAAGCGAGATTTTGTGTAGGGATGGTTTTTTTTGCTGTGGCAAGCTTTTATGGAAATATCTCCAATTTGTTTGTTTTATGAGGGAAAATATTAGATTTGATTGTCAGTTATTTTGGAGAGAGACAAACATTGTGAAAGTGGGAGGTCGCATAAACGAAACTAGTAGCATGAAGAAAGGTGGGAGAGGAAATGAGACATTTACAGAGAGAGGTCAGAGAGGTGGAGATAGAAAGAAGGCAAGTAGAAGAAAAGGGGAGTGAGAGAAAAAAAGGCTGAAACATGTGCTGATAGGTATACTTTGAGAAGGCTCTGGAAGTCCTGGGAAATGATAAAATAAATATTAAGGACACTGCGCTTTACAATTATATAGGTTTATATGTGTGTCTGATTCTAAATGGTTATCAGTTTTCATGAAACTAGGATTACAAACTCCCATTTTTTTTGTTTTGCATGAATGAAAAAATGAATGAATGAATGACTGAATTAATGAAAAGTGAATTTTTCCTATTTCTTTACTGCTTCTTTTTACAGTTGACATACATTGGACTTTCCGATCTCACAGCTATTGGCTGCAAACTTCCTTTGGCTTTCTGTCTCTCTCTCTCTCTATCTCTCTGTCTCTCTCTTTCTCTTTCTGTCTCTAGTTCCTCTCTCTATCTTTGTCTGTCCTCCCCCTCTCTTTCTCTCCCTCTCTCTCTCTCCCATACACACACACCACACATAATGCACACAGAATCACACACATAGAATCAAATGCACACACACACACACACACACACACACACACACACACACACACACACACACACACTCACGCACACACACACACACACAGAGTATAGTAGTATCATGGTTATCCTGTCTGGTGAATGGATCCCTCTTTGACTCGAGCCCCCTAAACACGCAACATCATAGTAGACATGAAAAGGCAAATGACCAAACTGGTCAGACATTGTCGTGGAAAGATCACGGATGGATGGATGGATGGATGGATGGATGGATGGATGAGGGGAGGGAAAGAGGGAGGCAAAGAGGCACGGAGAAAAGGAGATAATCAGTAAAGGGTAAGTTAGAGGTAGAAAAAGGATAAATCATAGAGAGAGAGTATGAGCTACATGGATTTATTCTGGGGCTATTATCTAGATATCAGCATGTGTAACCATTGTGCAACCTCTCTATTTTTTTCTGCAAAACAAGCACTTTTCACATACCCTATTACATAACTTCCCTTGCCGACTGTCGATCTATTCAAACACATTTTCTTGAACTTTCACCTGCACAAAAGATAAAAATATCGATCAATCAATAACGACAGACAGATATCGCATTTGCGATACCATATCATTATCAACTCACCAGAAGCGGTAATCAGATCTCACCCAGAAGTAAGCACTGAATGACAGATCTGGGCATAATTTGCCTCAGGCTTTAGTCTCGTTCTGACAGCAATATGGCGGACTGCAAAACCATTGGTGAATGGCAGAATAATCGTCTTTTAAGTATCGATCGGCCCCGAGAAATAGAATACAATTACATGTTTACATTAAGAGTGAGTACACATGTAACTCACGGCGGGCCTGGTCTAAATTTAGCTCACTGTTTGTTCTAATGGATCGATACACGAAGTGACTGCAGATCCGGATTTCCAGAAATCGAGTATGAAATTTGTTTTTGCATTTTACATGAATACAGCTGAATAAGCGACTTTTTTTTTTTTCGTGTAGTTTTTGCCTGCTGTCCTTGCCCAGTTTACTTACCCTCGGAGTGAAAACCCAGATGTTATAAAGAACTTCACTAATGGGCTTAATAGATCGCGGAGAGTTGTTTGTCTATGTTTGGTTTTTATCGTACTTTAGGGGTATTCCATGTGGACGAACATCAATACTTAATGTCTCTGAAATAGGACAGTCTTAAAGTAAACATGAGTGTCTCCTGAGCTAGCTATGTGTCCTCGGTGGTTTTCATTTTGAATGCGTGTTTCAAACTCCTGTTTGAGTAGGATGCATGATTTTATTTCCGTAAACATTTCGAAAAAGGTAGTTGTCAGCTTAGGGCCGACAACTCAGTTCTTTAAGCCGATGAGAAATTGTCTGTAAATAAATATAAAATTAAATAAAATTAAATAAAAAAAAACCCCATAAACAAATTAATCATAAATGCATTGGATAATAATAATAATATGTTTAGAATAGTCCTACCCAAGTGCATCCAGTATCGTCGGTCACAGATGTTTTTTGGGGTTTTTTTTCATACTTTAGAGTAGAGTTTAGCTATGCTTAAGTTATTCGCAGTAGGCGTTTTATTACATTTTCAATATTTAAGCACATCAAACTGCTAATGAATAGTTTTTATCTTAAGTCCATTCTGTGCATGATCAATCCATTGTATGACTTCCCCAAAATTCCGGGATGTTAAAGGGGATCCCCAGGCACACTTAGACTACAAGCAGTTGACGTGGATATGATTTAAGAGACGATAGTTACACCGTAATAATGAAAATAATGACAAAAATTAAAAGGGTGGCAGTGATGATTATACTCGCCTGGTGGAAATCAATGATAATTACTCACTCGGAATAATTATTGTGTAGGACTGACATGGAATTTGATAGTAAAAGTATATAGTCAAGGTACGGAACAAGGAAAGGGGTTGCTGTATCTTGTATAGTCAAGGTACGGAACAAGGAAAGGAGTTGCTGTATTTTGTATAGTCAAGGTACGGAACAAGGAAAGGGGTTGCTGTATCTTGTATAGTCAAGGTACCAAGGAAAGGGGTTGCTGTATCTTGTATAGTCAAGGTACGAAACAAGGAAAGGGGTTGTTGTATCTTGTAGGAGTTGGTTTTTGCCGGTGCATTATCATTATTGCTCATGACTGGGTTAAAATGAAATTCGATCTTCGCCTAAAATCACTAAATGTTACTCAAGATTTATTTTACTCCCCAACCCCTCGGCTTTACCCTTGTAAGCTGAAGTGTTAGCTATACCTTCTCATCAGTTATTTCCTCTGCTTTTTACCATCCAGCCAGACGCCTTACCCATGATTTTCATTCCCATGCGATAAAATTGCACAAAAACAGGCCTCTTACACCCGCCATGTCATATCAGAAACCCTCGATCATGTCTCGAGAAGGACGACCATCTCGTTACGTGAAGTAGTCACGCTGTAGGCAATAATGACACTCCCATAATCTCGAGTGAAGATAATTTTGGTATAGACTACGTATTGGTAAATTGACAACATAAAAATAATGAATTCACCCCAGCTATAGAGGAGGAAATGAAGATGAAAAATGAAAAAATAAAAAAACGGTATCGAAGATACTTTGAACATCCCCCCTCCTCCTCCCCTCCCCCNCACACACAACCCCGAAATGCGAAATGTCATTTTGCTTCGGAATTCCTTATTACAAAAATTAATAGTTTGATATCCTCTAATTTGATGACTTGCTTCGGTTCTTTTCTTGTTTTTTTTTCCTTCTGAAACCTCTATTGGACTCCTGTTATTGCGAACTAGTGTCTTCTTTTCAAGGTGTTTTTTTTTTCTTTGTTTGCAGTTGGTTGTATTGTAAATTGAAACATTTCTGTGGTTGTTGTGAAAGCAGAGGAGGACCAAAGCTTAAAAAAAATGTTGGGGGGGGAGGGGGGAGGGGAGAGGGCAAAGTAAATCCGTTCAACGGTTATTCATAAAAGGGAGTTTTGAATTCTGTATTTATTGCCTATTGAGGTATAATTTATACATAATATGTATATGTATATATATATATTTTTTTTCAAATGTGGACAATCAGGAGCATAGGACTCTGGCGAATTTTCGCATGATGGTTTGGACTATTGATGTAGTACCATACTGGACTGTGTGTCACTTTAATTATTTAATTTTGCCATCTTGTAGGCTTTAAAGTAACCCACGAAATAAGCCGTTATCGACTGACTCCTATGTATAAACTTTTAAGGCCTTTCAAACGTTTGGTCTTCTCACGTCTTGACCACATTCAACCAATCAAGCCGTCAAAAAATACAGGTTAGCTGTTGAGTCGGCCTTTGGCACTGCACTGGTTTCATTTGTCGAGAGCACGGCTGTTTTTAACCTGCTACAACATGTACTGTGAAAAAAAGAAATTACATGCGATGATGTCTTTGTGCAATCTGTCCGCTGGGCTCCAGTCTGTTAATGAGAGTGCATTTCATTGTCTTGCACTTTTGTAGAATGCATCCCGATATAGACAATTTCTTTAGAAATCGATCATGCTAAGCCTAAATTGCTGTCGATTACGTAGACATCGTCAGTGGGTCTGGGACGGGACTGGCCATCATTAGCTGGTAGGCTCAGCAATCATTTAGTTCATTAATCTTCGATTACTCATTCTGGACTGTCGATTGAACAAGGAACCAGCACGTTTTAATGATAGCAAAAAATACTATTGACACGAAGGGGTATTGTCTAGTCTACGTCATTGTGAAGAAACAGATCATAAAACGCCTGTCACGTAAATGGCCTATGATGTAAATGTCCATTGTTTCGATGAATTCTAAAAATAGCCAGGTGCGGTTTTTTTCCAAGTCTGTTGGAACTTCACCCAGTGCTTTTAGCTGGTATTGATTTTAGGAAACCTTTCGTGGTTACATGATTGTCGTATTTCACAAATTGGATACAACATAAACTTTGATATTATGTTGATTGGAAGTGTAAGCTGGATCTGGTGATAGCATCAAAATTAATGTACATGTTAGGAAATTTAGGAACGTACACATTTATATGCTGTTAGGTGTCTTTATGCTGGTTAAACGGTTATATGTGGCGGTGCTCTCTGTAAAACTCATAATTGTGGATGACGACGTAATACATCAGATTGGATGAAAAAGTGATCTTGTTTGAGAGTGTTAGAAGTTTCTTTATCACGGGATTCTCTTAGGCACGAACACTGAATAAAAAAAGGAAAAAAAAACGCTTTGTAGGAATGTAGTAGCCTATAGACGCCGGAGCGAAATTCATTTTCCGGACCTCTTGCGGAATAACAGCTCAAAAGCCACATTATTTCCGAAATTTTGAACATAGCATGTGAGGTTACCATCCTATGGAAGTAGCTGAGATGTAATCGTTAAGCTGGCGTGCAAAATTCAAGATTCTAGGGAATATGACTCAAAGTTCTTGATTTTAGAGAGATTGCTTTCTAGTTTAGAGCATATAGGGTGCTATCTCATGTTCTGCTTTTACAAAAAAAAATCCCACTGCCCATTGTCATTGTGAAGAAATCCAACGTTTTACCCAATGATAAGTAAGTGAAGAAAATCCATAGTACTGTACTACCGTAGCGAGTACCTTCCATAAAGAACGAAATTTTACTCACGAACCCAACAAAGTACTTGTATATGGATTACTGAATCCTTGAAATGGTGTATGCCAGCTTCTGATATCCTCATTCTGGTATAAACTGAAGTCGTGTTTTTTTTCTTTCATATACAACGTCCTACTCATTTTCACACACTCATTGGTCAGAGCATATTAAAGCAGAATGATGTTCAGGTCGTGGGATGCATTTTAGGGATAAGGAAATCAACTATGTTTTCCTTTATTTCAAACACTGCTGTTGTTATTGTATCAACGATATTCGAGTCACTCATCCACGAGACGAGCCGAATCGAGTAAATTAATAACTCAAATGGAGTTACATTTATTATGGCACATTTTTGGCTTCCTAAAAACGTTCAGAAAGAGGAGAACATTATACACTCTTTTATAAATAAATATAAAACATTCGCTCTGAATATTGCATAAATTTAGAAAGCACATTCTTGACTGTCTTTTTATCTGGAAATGGAAATGCCAATCTGAACGAACCACTAATATAATAAAACACATGACATTCAGCATTGATGTTGACAAACAACATCTCTAAAGCAACATTAATTATTAACACGGGCTGCCTCCTCAGGAGCGACTGTATGCTGTTCAGACAGGCTCGATACACTCTGTTGCCAGCTCACGGGACATGGGCGTTCTTTGCCTTACAAGATAAAAAATCATTATACAAATGGGTACAGTTACTTGAAACAACATTTTGTATGTATAAACGACAGAGGTAAACAAATAGTGGAGAGACAGTAAAATGTTAATAAAAATAATAAATAATAATAATATAAATTTTCCAAAGTCTAATCTTTGTTCCTCAGGCACTAAGAGAAACTCTTATTTTGACTGGTGTGCATGACATTTCGTAGCACATTACCTCTAAAATACAGACTAAAATTCAGTGAAGCTCATTCATAACGGCAATGCTTGTAACGAAAACCATTTTTTTTTTCCTGGGAAATCTGAAATCTACGTCTTCTCATCACTTGTGTTAAGACACCTTTTATATTACAGGAGTGGAACCGCGAAAATCCGGCTGTTGCGGCATAAATGCATATTTATACCCTCGTAGAGACGTTCGCATTTTTGCATGTTTTACAGGGGTTTAGTGACCAGTGGATGTTAAAGCTAGGTCGAAATTATTATTTCTCAGCGTCTTGGGCTGTTATTTACGGCGCATAATGCCGGCGAGATACATTACCTTTTTTTTAAAAACCGGCAAGCAAGGTCGGAACATGTCGCTCTAACGATCGCAAAATGCACTCATAGTGACTGCTTGTAGGTCACCATCGTAAAGTCTGCACTGGTCGTAAAAATGCACGCAGTACCTTCTTCCGGGTTACTTTTCGTGTCTCTATATCCATTTTCGAAGATGAAGGAGCCTGTTTATAAGGGGTGTATTTTTTTTTAAAATTCCCAACCTCCCTGCTCTAACCGAGTTCTATTGCCTCAGAGAAAAGCACATTACCAGGATGACTTGTTACATTATTCAGTAATGTATTCATAACGTAAAAAGTTTAATGACTTCATTGATGTGAAAATTCAATGAATTGCCGCAAGGGAATTATGACATAATGGCAAATCTTCTAGCCATTTTTCTTCCTTCCGATGTTAAACGAAGAGCATTACATGTAACGATGGGCCGATACATGAATTTTTAAATTTAACGATACTCAGCCTTCGAGGCTTAAGTATAGAGACATCGAGTCTGGTACGATTCCGATATTAAATGCCTTTAGGTTTTTCATATATTCAATAATTTTGATTCACACATATCGTTTATTTATCGATACATTTCAGTTATCGTATTTTTGACACTTCCTGTACGGAATCGAAATTTCTAGGTTTCGAAAGTACCTCTACACAAAAACGATATCACCCACTACTAATTACGTGTTGATACAATACCCGCATGCATTAAACTTTCTTGCTGATACGGATAAAACTAGCCCAACTTGTAAATGGTCTTCGGCAGGCGGATATGACAAAGACGTTTTAATCTNCAATGAAACTCATTCATAACGACAATGCTTGTAGCGAAAACCATTTTTTTTTCCCGGGAAATCTGAAATCTACGTCTTCTCATCACTTGTGTTTAGGCCGCCTTTTTATTACGGGAGTGGAACCGCGGAAATCCGGCTGTTGCGGCATAAATGCATAATCCCTCGTACAGATTTTTGCATTTTTGCATGTTTTACAGGGGTTTAGTGACTGGTGGATGTTAATGCTAGGTCGAGATTATTATTTCTTAGCGTCTTGGGCTGTAATTTACGGCGCATAATGCCGGCGAGATACATTACCTTTTTTTTTAAACCGGCAAGCAATGTCGGATCATTTCGCTCGAGCGATCGCAAAATGCACTTGTGGTGACTGCTTGTAGCGTCACCATCGTAAAGTCTGCACTGGTCGTAAAAATGCACGCAGTACCTTCTTCCGGGTTACATTTCGTGTCTCTATATCCATTTTCGGAGATGACGGAACCTGTTTATAACGAGTGAATTTTTTAAAATTCCCGATCTTCCTGCTCTAACCGAGTTCTATTGCCTCAGAGAAAAGCACATTACCAGGATGACTTGTTACATTATTCAGTAATGTATTCATAACGTAAAAAGTTTAATGACTTCATTGATGTGAAAATTCAATGAATTGCCGCAAGGGAATTATGACATAATGGCAAATCTTCTAGCCATTTTTCTTCCTTCCGATGTTAAACGAAGAGCATTACATGTAACGATGGGCCGATACATGAATTTTTAAATTTAACGATACTCAGCCTTCGAGGCTTAAGTATAGAGACATCGAGTCTGGTACGATTCCGATATTAAATGCCTTTAGGTTTTTCATATATTCAATAATTTTGATTCACACATATCGTTTATTTATCGATACATTTCAGTTATCGTATTTTTGACACTTCCTGTACGGAATCGAAATTTCTAGGTTTCGAAAGTACCTCTACACAAAAACGATATCACCCACTACTAATTACGTGTTGATACAATACCCGCATGCATTAAACTTTCTTGCTGATACGGATAAAACTAGCCCAACTTGTAAATGGTCTTCGGCAGGCGGATATGACAAAGACGTTTTAATCTAAACCATGGATTACGCTCCATTTGTGGATGACAACATACTGAAGATGTATAGATTATATTAGAAAGCATGTCCTAATTTAGGTCCGCGAACAGCTGACAACGAGAGAGTGTACAAGTGTCTTTGGTAACTGCGATCGGCCATCGTTGAAATTTGGTACACAGTGAAGTTGCCCAGCAACCCCAATGAAAACTGCACTTCGATATGAATGAACGTTTGCTTCTCTAAATTACATTATACAATAAAACATTATTTGTTTACATTGTATTAAATTGAAAAAGAAAAAAAAAAGAAATATGGCAGAAGTGTTATAACTGGAGCATGTTTTCACGAACTAGATCTCGGCTGCATGTTTTAAAGATTAGTTGATGTGACAAAACCACCCATTTGCATTTGAAGTGTGTAACATAATAGAACATTGTTCCTGCTTATTTTTAGAGTAATACGAAAATGTTACCCTGATATAGACTACGCATTTAAAAAAAGAAAATGATATCCTGTATGCCGGCAAACTTGCGCACATGAATTACACGCAGAAAGAAAAAATTGAAGGTGCGTCATCATGAAACTGTGTTGTGTAGAAAATAGCTATTGATGTTTATATGTAAGATTCTCCTGTTATGACAAACTTTTCCCTCCAGCGCTTTATTCTATGTTATTATCTTCAGAGAGGGCAAGATAGGGGTTAAATTTCAAAACTGGCTGTGGCTGGTTTTGCAGTGGCGGAGATAAGGGGGAGGGTTATGCTCCCATCAGATCAAAATATCTTTCTCCTGCTCCCTCCTCCCCGTCTGCTTAACTTCCATGATGCCCCCTTCCCCCAATTAATTTGAACCCAGGAACTTTGTTTCCTTTGTTTATCATTATCTTCTATCTCTCTTTTTCCCCACCACAAGCTTTAATTTGTGCACGTTTAACCTGTCCCTCATCTTTTCACACACACACTTACTGCCCCTTATGCGAAGCCGTCATAGATTAAAATTTGTTCACCCACCTTGTTATTGAGATAATCGCAGAGACTTCTTGAGAACCTACCGTTAGAGAAAAACGTCTTTTCGCATAAACGCATCGATCGCATTTTAGGTCAATAAACACACTTTTCTACATGCATTTTCAAGTGCAAGAACACTTGCATGTCATGACGGCCTAAAATCCAGTAGCAAATTCTTTTTTCTCTCACCGACTACATGGTTAAGATGTTCTTCCCTAATATGAAGGTAAATTTCAAAACAATAATGATGTTTTCACCTTTGCATAAAAGCAAGTGTAATATCTGCTATTTTATTGATTTTGACTTTTCCTAAGCTTAAATGTTGTTTTTACTGCGCATATTTTTAAAAAATGTAATTTCCTGTTATTGTTTTTGTAGTGAATTTGACATTTTTTCTTAAACTAAGCAAATGCTCGTTATTTAAAAAACGTTTACTCACTTAAACGTTCTGAACATTTTATTTAAGTTTCAGATGCACTGGTAAGAAGAAAATTTGGGAAGATTAAGTTTTTTGTTTTTTTTTTTAATTTCTAGTTTTCACCTTTCACGGTATGCTTTGGAAATTCCGAGGTTGTCACGACATAATTATTTAGCAAATGAAAATGGAATGCAAAAAAAAAAAAAATTAATGGTGAACAGGATAATGTTTCTCATTGACGACAACTGTTACAGCACATATTATGGTCAGTCTGGGTACAGAACTAGAGTTCTATACTTAAAATAATAATAATCATAATAATAAAGCTTATTTCTATAGCGCTTTTCCTAAGGCTCAAAGCGCTTAACAGTGGCAATAAAAGGCATACCCTTACAAAATCTTGAATCACCCAATCATGCTTAATACAAATACATACATAAGGGCATTCATAGTGACACACCAACACACATACACGCACCCGCACACACATGAGTATCTAAAAGATGATAATAGAGTCATTAGCTATATGTCCAATTTTTTAAGTGTTTCAGGAATACAAAAATCAGTGTATTTTGCGCCAGTCCTTTAGCATAGGGCATAGGCTTGCGGTTTTAGTGAACACGAATATCTAGCTTAGTTAGTAAGGTATTAACACTTGATCTAGATCCCCAAATGCGCCATCTTTATTAAGTCCTTAGCGACAACCGTTTTGGACGTGGATGTCTTTTTAATAATAATAATAATAATAATAATAATAATAATACTATTGATCAGATGTCGGATTTACCTTACATTTCAGGAATGGCTCCACAATACTTTGTAGCACTTGGTGTTTACATAGAAAAAATACTTAGACCCTATCTGTCTGTAAAAATATATCCAAAAGACATCATAATCATTTTGTTTTTTTATTTTATCCCGTAGTACCGGGTGAGAATGGGTATTTACCGAAGTGCGTCAAATTAGAAAGAAATGTCTTTGTCCGTTAGGAATAAACCTTTGTGATCTACAGTCTAAAGTGTATAAGAATTTTAATATTGTTTAAGCCAGACATGAACTCCTGTCATTCATCTTTTCCAATCATCTCACCAGGACAAGTGATCCCTAATTTACTACGGCCTCTGACGAGGCCAAAAAGCATGAATGCCTACTGGTAAACAAGCCTTGTAAGTGGAAAAGAGAGCTCTGAAGTAAATAACGACGTGAATGGCTTGGGCTATTTTAGAGATGTAGAGATCTCGGCTAACTTCCGTTTGCCAAGTAGAAAGCTTTTGATAACCTCTCCGGATAGGTCAGTTCGCCTTATTAAACTGTAAACAGAATACTTCATTATAACAGTAAAATCGATCGGATCTCATCTGTTTCCTTTTCTGGGATCTGAAAGATCTATAAAGAGATAAAGATCTAACTTACATTTGGAACTTCTGAATCTGTCTTTGTGTTTTAATTCTTCTACCTATGTCTAATGTTGTAAATTTTAATGGGAGCAAATTCTATCTCAGTAATAAACATAAGAACTTCTTGTTTGTCAAACCGAATGCGAGCACGTAAATTGGCAATCCACAACTACTGTACGATAAATGAAATTACTATTCATGACCGTTAGGAGCCTGAACTCAAAACATCTATTGATTACCTGACGGCCTACTTCCAATTATTTCTCTATTTGTGGTCATGCATTTTGGAGCGGGGAAAAGAGGGGAAGGTGGGATAACTCAAAAACAACACTGGACTGAAAGTTCGGAATTATCTCCCCTTGCTAGACACCTGACTTCGTGACTTCTAGCTATTATGGCGTGCGGCTCACACTGACGCTGAAAGTCCCCTAATTCCCCTCCCCTCCACGCCCCTTCCACACCTCTCTCTCTCTCTCTCTGTTATTCATTCAAATAATGTTGTTTCATGCCAGGCGAGGATTGCATCTTTTTCTTTACCCGAGGAAAACGGCAAAAACCTTTAAGCCTATTACAATAATGACCCGGCCTTATTTGTCACGTTTTTGTATTCTTTTTTTTTATTTCCTTCCTTAGCTTTTTGCATTCTTTGTTTTTACGCGACCATAGCAGATTCTTCCATAAGACACACTTTGAGAAACAACAACAGCAACAACAACAACAACAACAACAACAACAACAACAGTGTTATCATCAACACCTACAATTGCAATAATAACAACAACGACGACAGGCGCAAGAACAGATGTCGTCTCTCTGGTCATTCAGTCATCCTGAGTCTCGGGGAATTTGCTTACTCGCAACTTCTCCCAAATATGGCAAAAGTTAAAAGGAGTTGCGATTATCCGGTGGTTTTGATATATATACAGTTATATGTATACAATTATCTGTTAAATCTGAAATGTTGATTTTTCCATTGTATGGAATTTGCAACAAAATTATGTCTTTGCGGCTAAGCGGAGTTAACAGTAGATTTAGCCCTTAACATGTCCCTTAAGTATTTACCTTGCCGGTTTGATCATCAGGGCGCTGAGAAAGCTTCCTTACTCCCGATGTCTCCAAATACGCACTGATAAGGTTTTTTTTTTTTGATAATTGCAAGTATAATTTGCAGTGAAAGATATTGTCGGAATGCTAGTGATCAGCGCCTATAAATGGCAGCGGCACTGTATGCTCACCAGGGAGCTGAGAAAGTCCTAGAGTGATCAGGCCTGCTGGGGTAATGATAGTGTGAAGTCGCGTGAGCGGGCATTAGTCTGGATACGAGACTTATAAACCGCATTATTATTATTATTATAGATATTTGCTATTCCATCTAGTTGTATGTCAACGGGATTGTTCTTTTTTTATTGCCAGTACTGAAAAGTTTAGACTGCAGCTTTGATGCTATTTCTGCTGTTGTTGCTGTTGTTGCTGTTGGTGCTTTATGAATGTTAGAGCCAGCAGCAAGTTCTTAGTAGTCTAGTAAATTTGCTACTTTAAGAGGTTTCAAGACTGTTGGTATATTTAGTTGTGCGTGTCAATATGGGCATCGATAACTCCTTGTTGGTGCTAATATTGTGCCGGTGATCTTGTGTTTCTTATAATGCTAAACTTTGCCTACGAGTCACTTCCTTTTTATGTCCATGACACCACCTTTGTCTATTTTAGGGACGAAAGAGGCTGAATCTTTGCTAAAATATACCTGGTTCTTTCTATAACATGGTAAAAGAAACGGCTTTTTACTTTGGATGTATCATTTAAAGTACACGTAACATAATATAATTATGAAGGTTTGAGGTGTCACAATCTCTTTCGTATGTCTTGTCCTCATTAGTGACAAAACTGCTCGTCTTTTTTTACAGACAGGTATCAGCACACCTCGTCTAACTTCTTGTACGTGTATGTTAATAATAGCAAGTCGTTCACGATCACATGCTTTAAATTTCCACGCTGCTCTAAAGTAGTGTAAATGATTTAATAAAAATCACACAGTCCAAAATTTCAATTTTGCCTATGAAGATCAGATGGACGCCATCATTTTTTGTTGGCACAGTAACCGTTGGCATATCCAGTGGGTGCTTGATGTGTGAGTGTGTGTATGTGGGTGGGGAGGGGAAGGTGCAGCTGAGAATGAATAAGGGCAAGGGAGAGGATTGCTCATACTCATAGTCTAGGGATCACTTAAGGTCACAAGTCGGTGAAACTGAAAAGAGGAATGGAGTAGGGGCGTAGGGTGGTGTGGGGGNGGGGGGGGGGGGGGGCTCACGATCTTCATTCCAGTCGTCCCTGTCATATCTACACTACTGGCAGTGACCAAAAATCTTGAACACCGTTATCCCCCCTTTCTAGTGACTTCTCCCCTGGGCAAGGGGAAAGACCTGGCAGGGAAAAGAACAAGATCCCTGACAAATTAGCTCATTATTTTCCCACTGCCCAGGTCCTTGGCATGCTATGGCATTATTAAGTCAACTGTGCGCGTGTGGAGGATTATGTATCTGTGTGAGAGAGATAGCGAGTACTGTTAGATGCCTTTGTCTTTCGTCTTTACGGTAGACCGGACCATCAGTAAAATTCTAGGCCTATATTTGTTCTATTTTTTTTTCTTGTACATAAGATCTCTTTGTCTCCTCCGGTCAAGGTTCTTGGAAGGTTTCTTAACCCGTGATCAAATCAGCCATCAACAAATCCGTATAGAGGACCCCAGTTGGCTCGTGACAACGATCCATATTTGGGCACATGCTGGGTTTTGGGGGGGNGGGAGGGGGGGAATCTAGGATGTAGCTCCTCGCGTGTTTCTTACATAATGCTTGGGTGACTTACCAGCCAATCCGAATCCCCGAAATAGGGATCTAGTGCAAGAGGGCGACATTCTTTCAGAGTTACCAGTATTAAAAAAGAATCTGGTCTATCGCGAAAATGTTTGTCGATTAATTTAGCTTGGCATGCTGGCAATTTCTTAGCAATTGTAGCTAAATCCAATTTCAGACATTTTTTAACAGTCAGCTTTTTTTCAGTTGCAAATAAGATTATTTTTTTTTAGTTGCCCATGCAGTTTCAAGTCAACTTAAGCCACGCTACGACTGACCGCTTCAATATCCTTGGCCTTTAAGGTTTTCATCGAACGCCTAGCGAACTCTCATTGGTTTAATACAAGTCAGGGTTAAACTCTTTCATGAAAAGCATGGAGAATCATTAAGTTCGTTAGCACTTGTTGCGGAAAGCGGATTGAATTTAAACAAAGCTAAGCGTATATTTCGCGATTTTAGTGCATTTTGGTTATTCCATTGGCACTGCATCTGAAATAAATTTTGCAACCCTGAGATCAGAACATTTTCTGCTTGATGTTATCAGTTTAAGTTAAGACGTATTATTAATTATTATGCGATTTTATTTCCAAATGTGAGTGTGGGTGGGTGGAGGGGGATGGGGGTGGTGGGGGCAAAAGGAGGCCCAGAGCTATCCAAAGGAATTGATAACCCCACTATTTTTTTGACAGTTTAGAAGATTGTGACATCGACACTGTTTTGGTCATTCGCTGTGTAAGCATTCAGACAGCTTTTTTTTTTTTGATAAATTGAAACACTCAACAGTGTCGTTAACTCACGCAAATTGATGCAGGGCGCACTGTAATTTTTAGAGTCGATTTGTATTCATGCATTTCTAGAGTGTCATTGTATGACTGGGTTATATATCAGATGATCATTGAATATTTTGTCCAAAATCACATTAGCAGCGAGAACAGAAACTCGGACACACATTAGGAATAGGGACATAAATCCCGAGATTGGCTGTGAAATTTAATTTCTTGAGTTTCAACTGTCTGCTGTGGTTAAAAATATGAGAAGTTTGTGACGCATGTCATATTTGCTATATGTCAGCAAGCACTTACAAGGTCTCTGTTATTGTAAACTCATCCAGTCTGAATGCCATGGCTTATGGATAGCTTTTAACGCAGTTTTTTTTTCTTTTTTTGTGTGCGTACATTCTGCTAAATATGCCGTTGCAAGTCGAAGACAGTCACAATCACAGCTGCTTACCCAACAGTTTGGCAATGTCCCCTTTCCTTACTTACACGGGCTTTGTATCTAGTGGCCGTATGCATAATCATTGCATTAATTAATAACGTTGTGCGTGGACCACACTGACCACTACTAAGTTTTGGGAGTTTCCCGTGGTTACCGCAGTGTGTTACCTAACGTAAGGATTATGCATACGGCCACTGATGTCGCCCATTGTATTACCCAGGTTTCTCTGTGTGCAAGGCCGTCATATGAATTGGGGGAGATATTGTCCCATTATGAGAACTTTGAACGGGGGAGAGGGAGGGAGGATTTGTAGATTAGGAGAATGTTAAGGTTTTCTCAAGCAAACGGTGCTTTATGAATGGAGTATGACTTTGACAAATTTCACGATGGTTTGCGTTGTTTGGGGCCATTTTTTAAGATTGAACAAATTACATATAATTATTTTTTTAAGACTCGGGTTCATCTTCACACATACATCTCATTCCATCTATTCCTTTCTATAGTGTCCTTTTTACTTAGAAACAAAACACACATGCCATTTTTACACAAGTCACACTATCTCACGGCCAAACCTTGTGTCTCCCACCTCCCGTAGTCGTGCTGAAAAGCCGTATAACACTAACTCAAACAAACCTACCGTACGTACTGGCTTGTGAGTTGATCGTTAAATGTTACTATCAACACTTGAAAAAACTTCTGGTTGGGCACAGATTAATGTACATGTAAGGACTGGTTTTGCCTACTTTCGCGCAACAAAAAGCAGTTTAAGACAAAAACTTGAAACTTCACTATTATTGCATTTCTGAGGATGGTAAAACATAATGTAGTGATTGAGATATATTTGCTAGTGGTATTATAATTTAGTGCATATTCAGCCACTTTAGTGTGTTGTAATATTTTATTCCAGAATTTAGAGACTTCGGATATGTCAACAATGATCATCATAGTGTTGGTCAAGGTATCTAAGTCCTGCCTAAACGAATCAGTGACCGAAAATGCATAAATCCTTATGTTCACTGTAGTTAACGCAGTACGTTTTAACGGTAGAGATTATGCATACGGCCACAAATTTTGTCCGAGTGAAGGAAATTGGGTCGTATGCATGACCCATACGTTAATTAACGTATTCCGTTAACTACAGTGAACACTACTAACGTTTTGGGAGTTTCCCATGGTGACTGCAGTATGTTAACTAACGTAAGGATTATGCATAGGCCACTGATAACCTGGCAGCAAGAATACGTTGATGAAAGTCTATCGGACATTCCGTCTGACAGTTTCTAGTTTTCTTTTGCTCTGGGTCAGTTTTCATGAGTCAGAACCAGGTGTCCGGCATTTGTTGACAATATCTGGAGTTCACAGAACCTACAAACTCTACCTAGAGGAACTACAAACAACTCCAGTGTACAAAAAATGCATGTTCTTGTCTTGGTATGCTTCATTCACTCATTCATTTTCGCCCTTAACCTTTTGAGTGTTTCTTTTTACCCTTTTTCATTCACATTCAAAGTCAGTATGCCATCCCGGATACCTTGACATTTTCCAAAGCCTGACAATCTCATTTTCCTCCTCCCATTTCTTCGATCTCGAATCTCCCTTTGAACTTTGTCATTTCCGCCGTCCTTTGGTAAAACGACCCAAGAGCAACCGAGACTATGTCGAGAGAAATTAACTTTTACGTGTGTGTTTATCTTGCGCCCAGGGCTTATTTCCACTTGGTGTCGTTTCATTTTATGCCCAGTATAACTTCACAAACCGGAACTCCAGGGGACCGGCTGAGACATTCATGTTTCGTGAAGTATTTGAATCCGTGTGGTAAATTTAATACAAAAAAATTCTCAGAGCAAAGAGCAAGATCTTTGCAGAGAGTGGGCGAGAAATGCAGTATATGATGAGATTCGTGGCGTAAGATTCTTTTGTATATTATTGTCTAGCCACTGAAAAATCTTTGGATTGCTAGAAGAACAAACACGTTCATCCTGTAAGAACTCTCAAAGATGTAGTAGCTGAACATCAAAAAAAAAAGCTGAATTATGCTTTGTAATAAAAGAAAAACATAATTCTCAAGGAGGAAGAATTGTGGGAAGCAGAATTCCAGGGAGCACGATAAGGGAAGCCCAAGAAGGCAGTGGAGAAAAGACATTTTTAACATGGAGATAGCACTCTCTTGCAGGACAACTCGCAATAATAGAACAGTTTCCGGAGGGGTTGTCAGAATCTTTCAATGACAGTT
>JAWQUT010000229.1:57006-77873 GCA_033807755.1 Ellobium chinense
GTGGGGGGTGGGGGTGGGGGTCAAAGAGGGGATAGAAGACACAGAAAATGCAACTTTTAATGTGAACAGATTTATTCTGAAAGGCGAGCCATCCAAGGAGTGAATCTAGTCTCTGAAGCCAACCATCAAAGGACTGTTTGATTAGATGCGTCAAGACTGTATGATATGATAAAGTCTAATTCCAGATAATATCTGTCTGAAAGCGAGTTATTAAAAGGAATTTCCTTTGGCAAACTGATATGGTAGAAAAGAGTTTTTTTTTTTTTTTTCAATTGAAGGGAGATCGCGACTTCTCTATACACTTTTATGAAATGGACTATGAGTACACTGTACTCTGCTTAATGGCAACTCCTTGGTACCATGGATAAAGCTGCTTTCAAAGGAAGCTGCAAGGACTCACTAACTTTCACATACGGATGCAGTTTTCCGTTTTGTAAACAAAAATTTTAAAACAGTAAAAAAAAAGTTGCACTTAAGCAGACGTTGAGTTTAATAGAAGTTGTCTGCACCATAAATGTATGTCACATAGGTATAGCTGGAGAGAAAAAAAAATTGCAAAAATGTACATACAACTGAAACAAATGTCTCGAATATTGCGCAACCCCGACACTAGATTGTTTATAGCAGGAAGCCTAAACAATAATCGGTTAATCCCCTTGCCCGTGGCCTCATTTCACTTGCCTTTTTTTTATGTTATTCTGGCGAAGGTAAAAAAAAAATTGCGCGAGTATTATTCTTGTCAGACAGCTACTTAATCTTTCTTCTGCATCTAATATGCAATTTACCAGATTACATCGACGTGCATCCAGACAACGCACAAGAAATAAGTGGAGCACATCCAAAGGCATGCGCAAAGCGTGTGTCGTGGGTGTGTGTGTGTGTGTGTGTGTATGTGTGTGTGTGTGTGTGTGTGTGTGTGTGTGTGTGTTGGTTGCTGCTTGGAAGTTATCAAGGCGTTAAAAAAAAGGGGCAAGGCAATATTTATAGAAATTCCCAAGGTTGTGTCAGAAGTTAATTCCATCATAAATCTAACCCCAACCCATTTCTAGCGTCTACTGTGCATGTATCCTCACCCCTAGCCCTATACCTATCCCAGACTTTATGTCTAAACCTGCCTTTCCCCCTTCTCCTGCACTTAAATACACATCTTGAGACTATATCGAAATTTTCTTAAATGACACGTGCCGTGTGGTCGTATTTTACATAGAGGGCCAGACATATTTAAAAGGTCAAGATTGTTGTTAAGTATAAAATCACATTCAAAACAAGGTAAAACTGCATGCAAAATTAGATGCCAGTCGGTATACAACTAACCGAGATCTTGCTAGCGTGCCAAAAACAGCATCAAACGATTTTCTTTTAAAAATTGCTCACCGATAAAAGACATTTGAGATTTGAAGCATCAGAAACACGAATGGTACGCAGACATCTTTGAAAACTCTGACGAGCGCTCACGTCATGATGCAAACGAGTACCGGACCTTGCACTACACTGGTGTGACACCGAATTCGTATAGTCTATGCCTATGAATGTGTTTATGCAGTATTTTCTCCAAACCCCTTAAATTCCAAAGCGTTTTGTTAAAACAGGACAAGCCACAAGAGAGCGCTTATAGTCTTTTGATGCCACGTATGAGAAAGTCCGTCTGCTCCTTCTCACCCCCCCCCCCCCCCTCTGTCCCTTCTCAACTCATGTCACCTTACATAATGTCACAGAAGAGTTGTTGATCATGAGCGCGTGGGTTTCACACGATTCTGAAAAGTAGAAGGCCCGGGACAACTATAGCATGTCAGATTGAGAAAACACACTTTTCTTTCAGCCAGTGACAGATTCCTGTAAATAATAAAGCAACCTTATATATACCGTAAGACTTGAAAAACAAAGCACATTACTGTAGTATATTATGACAGTTCCAGTAGTTTTCAAATGGAACATGTTTTGTAAGTAGCCATGTAGAGGGGAAAGGGGATTGGTGCAGGGCAGTGATGTACGATCGTATTATCATTATGCTCCTCCCTCGCCCATGTCTCTTCCGAAAGGAAATGAGTGAATCCCAGCTTGGACTTCAATAATGTTTTAATTGCACTAATTTCTTGATTAAAAATGGATTAGACCGTGTGTGATTTAGTTTTAACAAGACTAACACCCCATTTTACAATAAATGGGCAGGCAGGCAACGCACCAGCGGCGAAAGAATACCTAGCTCACCGAAGGGCATCATAGACGAATGCATTAGACTCCGTGAAAAAGTTGGACGATCGTCGAATCGGGCGGATTGAAAAGATCTATCGGTGATTGTATTTCGTTGCTATACACATTCTTTTTTTTTTAAAAAGGGTATAAAAAAATAAAGAGGACTTATGTATAGTTACTTTCTGTGTATTTTTCTACGAATTTAGGTGAAAACCGCATGTTTTTAAGTTACGTAGTTCTCAAGAAATCTGTGACACAAATTTGGCTGAAGCGTTTTATTACTATAGATTACGGCTGCGTCCTCTGAGAAAAATACGTCAAGTTTACGGACATCCCATTCACTGTGTGAGCTAAGAAACATCTTCTTATATCTGGCATGTAGAAGAATTTACGCAGTGATCCAGATTTGAAAACTTCTAGTTTTCATGGATACATTGCTAACTAACTGAGGAGATGAGTTTCGTAGAATTTTTAAGCTAACAAAAGTTCTGTGAAAACAAACTGTACAATGTTTACAGTGATTTGGGACATTTTTTATACCCTTTTGATGTTAATATCCTCTTTCTCTATTTAGTAGAAAGAAAAAGGTGGGTCATAGTCCAGAAATGTTTTCGCAAATATTATTGATTTCCAAGATTTCTGTTTTCTTTCTGTGTTTTATTTTTTGGTTTTTTTTTTGTTTTTTGTTTTAGTGGGCCTGTTTGAATGCTCAATACTCACGAGGCTTAAGTTAGACTATATAGCTCAAACTGAGCCGAAATATTTATCTTGGAGCCCTTTTGTAGATCACAGTTTTGTTGACATATTTTTACTCTCCAACAATGGCTGGCTGGGCTCAAAGACGGGAGTGGGGAGGGGGTGGGGGGAGTAGGTTGTTAAGAAGGCTGGGGGTAGTGGGATAATTTGATGGGTAAGCGAATAACTGGGGTTGTATAAAACGAATAATTAAGATAGTCCATAGAGGCCAAAGATATTTCATGCAATTTCTGGCCGGCCTTTTTTCCTCTTTCCTAGCGTCTCCCACTTTTGTACCTCCTTGGTCAATCTGTTGTTGTTCCGAACCATCATAATCTTCGTTCATGAACAATTTCTGTCACTTCGTTCAGGTTTATTGCTCTGAGTACCTCATCAGTCATTAAATGACACTGCCATTGGTAAGAAATTCTTGAAATCAAGAATGTATGTACTATAGTGATGTACTGTAGTGATGTTCACAAAACGATTTCTACAAACNATTGGTATAGTCTATGCCTATGAATGTGTTTATGCAGTATTTTCTCCAAATCCCTTAAATTCCAAAGCGTTTTGTTAAAACAGGACAAGCCACAAGAGGGCGCTTATATTCTCTTGATGCCACGTAAGAGAAAGTCCGTCTGCTCCTTCTCACCCCCTCCCTCTGTCCCTTACCAATTCATGTCACCTTACATAATGTCACAGAAGAGTTATCGATCATGAGCGCGAGGCTTTCACACGATTCTGAAAAGTAGAAGGCCCGGGACAACTATAGCATGTCAGATTGAGAAAACACACTTTTCTTTCAGCCAGTGACAGATTCCTGTAAATAATAAAGCGACCTCATATATACCGTAAAACTTTAAAAACAAAGAACATTACTATAGTATGACAGTTCCAGTAGTTTTAAAATGGAACAAAAGGAACCTGAATGTTTTGTAAGTAGCCATGTAGAGGGGAAAGGAGATTGGTGCAGGGCAGTGATGTATTATCATTATGCTCCTCCCTCGCCCATGACTATTTCGAAAGGAAATGAGTGAATCCCAGCTTGGATTTCAATAATGTTTTAATTGCACTGATTTCTTGATTCAAAATGGATTAGACCGTGTGTGATTTAGTTTTAATTACGGCTGCGTCCTCTGAGGAAAGTACGTCAAGTTTACGGGCATCCCATTCGCTGTGTGAGCTAAGAAACATCTTCTTAGCTCTTCCATGTAGAAGAATTTACGCAGTGATCCAGATCTGAAAACTTCTAGTTTTCATGGATAAATTGCTAACTAACTGAGGAGATGAGGCTCGTAGATTTTTTAAGCTAACAGAAGTTCTGTGAAAACAAACTGTACAATGTTTACAGTGATTTGGGACATTTTTTTACCCTTTTGATGTTAATATCCTCTTTCTCTATTTAGTAGAAAGAAAAAGGTGGGTCATAGTCCAGAAATGTTTTCGCAAATATTATTGATTTCCAAGATTTCTGTTTTCTTTCTGTGTTTTTTGTTTGTTTGTTTGTTTTTGTTTTGTTTTAGTGGGCCTTTGAATGCTCGATACTCACGAGGCTTAATTTAGACTGTATAGCTCAAACTGAGCTGAAATATTTATTTTTGAGCCCTTTTGTAGATCAGTTTTGTTGACATATTTTTACTCTCCAACAATGGCTGGCTGGGCTCAAAGACGGGAGTGGGGAGGGGGTGGGGGGAGTAGGTTGTTAAGAAGGCTGGGGGTAGTGGGATAATTTGATGGGTAAGCGAATAACTGGGGTTGTATAAAACGAATAATTAAGATAGTCCATAGAGGCCAAAGATATTTCATGCAATTTCTGGCCGGCCTTTTTTCCTCTTTCCTAGCGTCTCCCACTTTTGTACCTCCTTTGTCAATCTGCTGTTGTTCCGAACCATCATAATCTTCGTTCATGAACAATTTCCGTCACTTCTTTCAGATTTATTGCTCTGAGTACGTCATCAGTCATCAAATAACACTGGTATGAAATTCTTGAAATCAAGAATGTATGTACTATAGTGATGTACTGTAGTGATGTTCACAAAACGATTTCTACAAACTATGTCCGAAAGGTCAGACTTGTTGTGGTACTGGCCTTACTGCCTTCCCTGAAAAAGTACCTTATAATTACCGTCCATCGAACTCCGGGGTAGATGGTTTTAAGGTATAAAAGAAGCACTTCGACCCTGGTTCCTGAATGGTATTTTCCATTAGTTTCAGTAATGGCTCGGATTCATTAAGCCTGGCTCTGAATGGGCGCAGTAGAAGGGGGTGTTGTTGGACAGGGTTGGGTCAAAGGAATGCCGGCGTATAGAAAGGTGAGGAATAGTGTTGGCATAGGTGAGAAGGGAGGGTGGACATTTACCATGTACTCCATGACGTACCCAATATGTCTGTCATCAATGCCCATAATTACTGTAAAAGTATTACTTCCGGGACAGGATGATTGAAAGGGGGGAGGTGGAAGTATGTTAGTGTGGATGGGTGTAGAAAGGGGAGAAGAGGGGAGGGGAGTGGTAGTGAGGAAGTCGGATCAACTGTGGCGGCTAAGTACGATTTTTCTAAGCTGCTGAAGTCTTTACTTTGTACGAAAAGTAGACATTGAGGACAGACTGACTTTGATAAGGGTTGGGGGTTAAGGTTGGGTAATGGCAATGTCAGGCATGTCAAATTAATCGGATTCAAGACCTCAAAATCTCCACTGGAAGAACTCTTAAAGAACTGAATCGATTTTGTGTCAGACAGCCACACGAACCGTTTGTAAGTGTCTTCCATTTTACGAATTTCAACATTTTAAGCTTACCTTCTTTCATAAGACCAGCAGATTTTGTTATGTCAGCCTGACTGGTTATATGCGAAGACCGCTGATTTGTATGATTTCCGTGTATGAGTTGTGTGTTCAACTCGATAGTCGGCATGGATTGTCACAGTAATTGCAGTGGACTTAGCGTCAAGCAAACTGGACAATTAAACGGAAGTAAGATGTAAACAAGACTGAGATTGAAGAGCACCCTGAATGCGCAAGGATTTGTATGTTGTTTGCATTTTGCAGGGAGATTATTAGAATAAGAGACAGAGGAAGCTAGGGTTATCACGTGATTCTCGAGCTATTTTTGGATCGGGACAGGGCACTAACATCTGGTTCACAATGTTTCAACATAACGGAAGGAAGAGATCTTCATCTCGTGCTAAGATAGACACTCTCGGTCATGGGTAATTTGTGAAATCAAGTAAAACAAATTTGGGAAAGCGAAATATTACCAAAACATCACCCTATTGCCATGCCCTAAATACTAAAACACTCGTATACTGATTCTATAAGCTTCAGCTCCACTTGATAAAACTACCTGGCAAGAAATTCATTTGCACCATGTGGCTGAAATTCCCATGTTACCAGTTTGCCCTATTTCACATCAGTGCACCTGAAATAGTTTTCCAGGGTCCCTACGCATATTAGCAGTTTTCTGATACTTAAAAGCATCATCGTAAGCAATATTGTGTAATGTAAGGTCTCTGAATCAATCAGAGCAAGCCCCGCATAACGGAACACAACAGTTTCTAGCCCGGTCCCCGGAAGTTAGTGTACCACCCGGCCAGCTCATGAGTGTTCCATGAGAAAGATATACAACAACCCCAGTCATAGAATCTAGGACTGTCATCTTGGTAGCGACTCTAGTGCTGCCTTATTGTATTTTGGAAGTTCTGAAAGTAGCTGCAAGGAAAACAGTTTATTGTCCGATGATCCATTGTTACCTTTGCTCATGAATTTTGTTTTCAGATCACAGACTTTTGAGTTCCATCTCAGCACGGTCGTTATTTTGGTTTTTTTTTCTGTCATTTTTTTCTCTGAATATCGGATGATAGTAAAAACTATGTCACTCTGCAAAACGATTCGACGAAGCGAACAAACAAGAAAAGCTGTTCTGTGTGTATGTGTGTGTGTGCGTAGGGAGGGGAGGGGGAGGTGTGTGTGTGTGAGAGAGAGAGAGAGAGAGAAGAGGAGAGAGAAAAGAGAAAAGAAGAGATGAGAAGAGATGGAGTGAGAGACAGACGCACTGACCAATGAGAGGTATAGAGATGAGGAAAGGGAGAGCAAGTGGGCGTCATGAACTGCCATGTATATTACCTGCTTGAAAGAAGACAATCGAAGCGTGATTGATATTTTACGATATCGATCTGGCATTAGTTTCGCTTGTTATTATGTCTCACGTTAAGAGCTGCTCTAATTATAGACTAGGGCTCATGTTACGCCATGTCTATTTTTTAGCTGAACTGTCTCGCAGTTTAATATCATCATCATCATCATCACCACCACCACCACCACCATCATCATCATCATCATCAACATCATGATCATCATCATCATCATCAACAACATCATGATCATCATCAGCATCATCATCAACATCAACATCATGATCATCAACATCATCATCTTCTTCTTCTTCTTATTCATCATTATTTACAAAACATCAACCCGCACTGGATATAAATAAAAAAAGAAAATTATAAGAATTTAACAAATTTACTGCATAAAATTTTCGGACTAGCGTCCTTCCTCAAATACAAAAAACAAATGAACTAAGAATAAAATGGCAACAGTATATAATGTTTTTAAAAATGCGAGCAATAGCCATGAAAAATTTAAAAGTTTGAAAGGCCACAAATATCCAAAAAGAGACGGAACAAAGATGAACACAAATAGTTAAAGTGAACAGCTGATGAAGACTAAACAAGTATTATACACCACATTTCTTTTTACAAACTGAATAACAGTAATTATGTCCTTTCACTCTTCAATCACACATTTTCTTAATGTCGTCATCATCATAATCACCATCATCATCATCATCATCATTGAAGAACCGAAAACCGTAAAACACTGCTTTGATCAGCTGATCTACTTTTTTTAATCATCATCATCATCATCATCAGCAGCAGCAGCAGCAGCAGCAGCAGCAGCAGCAGCAGCAAAACATTTATTTAGCGCTATTTCCGAGGTCATTATCATTATCTCCGTCACGTTCATCATAAAACATGTACTAAGCTGTACTTCGCTTTGAACAGTTATGAACTTTGAGAACTAAAATAAAGAGAGCCTTCAAAAATAATTTATGAAATTTCTTTATTGTCACAAGGAAAATTACGCGATTGGATGATGTGGGAAGATACCTTGCACTGAGTTGCATTGAGTTGCACTGATTTGCACTGGTGTCCTTGGTAAAGTAGTTGATGTTAACATTCATCCTTAAAGTTGCGCCACCCGATTGTTATAATTATTTTATTATTTTTTTGACATCGCAACATCGAGAGGGATCTATAAAGTATCTGTGCAAAAGTTCTATCAAATCATCATCAGCGTGGCCCAATGGTTAAGGCGTTGGACTTAAGATCTAAAAGTCGTGGCTTCAATTCCCGACCACGGTCATACCGAAAATGTCATGAAAATGTTTTTCATTCACCTTTTTCTCAGTCTGTAAAATGGATACATGGCGATAAGCAGTGGAAGAATTCGTCAGAAAGCCAGAATTCGGCTTTTGTAAAGGGCAGTGGCACTTAATGCTCCCCAGGGAGCTGAGAACGTCCTAGGGTGATCAGGCCTACTAAGGTAATAATAGTGTGAAGTGGCATGAGCGGTTATTAGCCTTGATATGAGACTTATATATATATACACACCGCATTGTTATTATTAAAACCGAAATTCGGATAAAAATGCTTTGCGATGTGGAGTGATTGAATTAATGTTGTAAATTGTCACATCTTGTTGTTCCTCTCCTTGTGTACCTCTGACGAGTCTTTAACCATCATCATACAGAAATTGCTTGACAATCACTGAAAATATCGATAAAGTTACAAAAATATCAGAACTGTTCAGTCGATGGAAGCACGTACGAGGTGCAAACAAATGCAGGGAAATTATTATGACATTTTATTGAATTGTGTTTTGCTGTCGCAGTTCCCTACTTCCTGTGAGAGAGTAATCATTTTGCTGTCTTTGAACGCGTACAGTATTGCTAAAAGTTATAGACTTCACTGATACATCCTCTTAACGATGTCTGTTCTTTCTTTCTTTCTTTCTTTCTTTCTTTCTTTCTTTCTTTCTTTTCTTTCTTCCTTTCTTTTTCTCTTTCTTTCTTTTTTCTTTTTCTTTTTCTTTCTTCTTTTCTTTCTTTCTTTCTTTTTTCTTTCTTTCTGTCTTTCTTTCTTTCTCTCTTTCTTTCTTTCTTTCTTTCTTTCTTTCTTTCTTTCTTTCTTTCCAAGCCTATTAAATATAATTTCTGTAATAGTTGTGTGATATTTTTTTAACATTAAGCTGACTGCTTGCTAGATGGAATACTCCCGTAACTCTCATATATTATCCATAAGGACACTTACGGTATTGTTGCAGCAACAGTGTCGAAGTAAATAAATAAATAAATAATAATAACAATACTTAATAAAATTCATTTAAAAGAGCGCTTTTCCCTAAAAAAAAATATGCTGTAAGCGCTTTACTATTGTGAACACCAAAAACAGTAACACAAATATTCACAAACACTAGTATTACAATAATGATTATACCTCATCCAATACCCAGTGCCATTAACACAAGCCGCGCCTGCTTGCATATTAAATAATATATACATAAACCTCAGCTTCTTCTATATAATTATGCCGGGAGAAAACAGTCGCTCTGTAAATATCTAAACACTTCAGCCATTTCTGATTTGCTTACTAACTAATTTTGTTTAATTATCTTGATGACGCCTGTCTTGAAAAGTGCGACATGGCCAAGTAATGTGATATCATTAAATTACATCGTAATCATGTTACAGGTGCATCGTTCTGTGACATTTAAAAAAAAAAAAGAGAAGAAATCGTTATGTATAAAGTTTTGAGATTTCATTCTCCAGCGTCAGTAGAATGTGTTGTAGCCCAGATTCAATTTTTTTTTTTCTGAATTCCAACATGTCTCTGCCCTCGCTTATATTGTGGTCCTCCATTTTAACCGACAGTTTTTTTTTTCTCCTTTTCGGATGTTCAAAGCCGTCAGCGTTGCTTTCAACAACACAGAAATCCTGAAAAAGACCGTTGTGTCCTTATTTGTTTTATAACCCATTTTAGCCGACACTTGTTTTTATTTTTGTTTTGTTCGAAACCTTCAGTTTTGCTTTCAGCAACACGGGGACTATACGAAGGCTCGTGTGTTCTTCCGCAAATGTGATGTCATGATAATTTATGTGATTGCCAAAGAAAGATGATGAGTTCCTAATGGAAAGGATGTAATTTGTATGTTGGAGGACATTTAGCAGTTTGCTTGGCACTATGTCCCCACTGATCAACATATCAGGCTGCATTTTTTTTCGTCTCAGTCATTCATTCTGCTAATCTTTAGGTATATGACAGAATACTAGGACCATAACAGCTATCAAAGTGAAAGAACATTGACAACAGCAACAAATAACAAGGATAATAATCAGTTATTATACATCACTTACATGAATTTATCTAGTTCGTTACACTTACAAAAGTGCGGGTTTAGTAATAAGAACTGACCAACAGGGACATCTCTGAATCCCCCTCCCCTTCCCCCTACTGCTGCTCATTTATCCCTGCCCCTCCTATCTCATTCCTTCCCACTTTTGATTTTAAAACAATGAACAGAAACCGCCCTGTAGCAGTAAAAAAATCATAGTGCGATTGTAAAAGGATTTCTTGGGGTACTGGAAAACGATCTTTATAAAGCGCGGTGTCTTTGAGTCCCTCCTTTATTTGAACTGTTCTTCTATTTCCGTACGGAGTGCATGATTTCACGTCACTTTGCCCATCTGTTCGTGTGTAGTGACGTCTTGATGAATCAGGAGGAAAATGGAGAAATTGGTAAATGCCCTTGCGTGTTAGACCTCTCTGAAAAAGTCTTTCTGCCAAAGACTTGAAGTGTGGCTATAACAGACTTTTATAAAATCCCCAACCTTAGTTTAAAAAATCAGCGTTCAATCCGTGATTTTATTTAACATGTGTGACAGTTTAAATGAGATAAAATCGTTTTCAAAAAATAAGATTACTTTCTTTTTCTTTATTTTTTCTTATTAATAGCTTAAGAGATGTTTACTAGACTTAATCAATTTTATAAAAACACTCATCATGTATAAAGAATGTCTGAACCTGTATTTGCCCCTTCCATCACCTCCTCGGTGCTATAACAGTATAAAGCGATTTTGTGTGGCCGAGTTTCACGGGACCTGGTGTATGATCAAAACAGCGCATAGGGAGATTAAGGCCACTGACTGGAACAGCGCAGGATATGAATGTATGAAAACAGCGCAGTGTTATGGTATAGCCGGCTGGAAAATTATTTCATGGGAACTTCTAAGATGAATTTTAACGTAACAGCCGAACGAAATATGGCAGCCGTTTTATTAAATAATACATATTCAAAATTGTATTTTTCAAAACTTGAAATCGAATGTGGAGGTACACCCTGCTCAAACTCTTACTTCAGCCTCCTTTTTTGATGAAAAGGAGCAACAGACTTTGTTTATCTTGAAAAAAACTATGCACTTTGGGATTAACATGGCGCTGTTAAGTTTTCATTTTTCGCTGTTTGTATATAACTGTGCGTCATTTCATTATAGAGCCACTGACCGAGGGTCAAAGATCGCAACAGTGGTATCTGGAGCTCTAGCACTGCGGTCACCAATGGCGGAAGGGTGATGGTTTTTTTTGGGGGGAGGGGGGTACATAAGGCTGCAAGTATTCCAGGAACTTCTGAGTACAATGAGCTGCAAGCCATTTTAAGTGAATTACGGTAGACTGTTTTGGGATTTTTTTTTTAATTGAGCTTGGGAGGGTGGGGGGAGGACTTCCCGCCGCAAATTTATGCAGGAACAAGAAACACGTGTTTAAAGTCCATGTTTATGAACGTCAGAGGTGTACTAGAAGACATGATTCTGCTGTGCAATATAAAATATATGAATATATAATCTCATGAAAATATTCCACCAGGTTTCACGGAAGTTATTTCATAAATGCACGAATATCATATGCACACTGGAATAAACACTTTGACCACAGGTTTCTAGAATTACGAAGTCATCGAAAGTAGGTTTTCTTACTAGAGATTGCATAATATAAAACTACATAATTATTATATATATAAAGCCATCAAATGTCAAGCCCCAAAAGGTTGGGAGCTGCGAAATTTATAATATATAACATTTTCTCGACTTCGGTGAGATCGCCTTTTATTATATAAACATCAGATTCCCCTGATTTATAATATATCGCTTCAAATAGAACTAGGTAAAGGCCTATTAATAAAGTTGTTTTTTTTCTCAGAACTAGAGATGATATTAAAACAGACGTTCCAATTGGACTTCTCTGAGGATTGATGTCTTAAATTTTTCAGCACAGGTTCAAAGCTTTGAAGACGTCGTGATCTGTAGAACTCTGCAAGAGCTAATAAACAGAATTGAATTGAATTGAATTGAATTGAATTGAATGGTACCTATCATAGTGACTGGATTTCCCTCCGCACCTCTCCTTCCCCTCCCTCCCTCTCAGATTTCAACTCATCTGAGCGCAGTCTGGTTTGGGCGCTGTTAAGAGGTTTGAGTCTGGACATGTTTGGTGCAAAGCGATGTGTATCTGGACCAATGTATATATATATTATCAACACGTATAGCAATTTTCTTGGGCATTGTAAATAAAAGTGCACAAAGAACATCGCTTGGATGTTTCGCCACCACATTCCTTCATGTTTGTCAAAGCACTTGTCAAGATATCTCCCCCAATCCGGTGAGATAACAAAGTAAAATTTTAATGTAAACGACGCTTTAAGATAAAGTTCTCAAATTTCTAAGCACTCATTAAAATCATGTTGCAGAAGATTCCAGTGATATCAGTCTGGACATGGTAATGGTGAGCAGTGAGAGCTTATATCAGCAAAGAAAGACAATTGCCATGAGGTGCCAATCCATCACTTGCATGTTTTGGATTCTTGTTCAATACCCACCCTCTTAAGTACTCGTATTCAAATATCATAGAAAAGTGAAAGAATAATGCCTAAGCTACTCATCTCGGTCTGGTCAAGACAGAAGAATTCTAATGTCATAGTCGATATTAACAGCCATTGATTTAAACTAATACTCAAAGCAAATTCACAGCATGTAATCACAATTATTGTGCAGTTTGGCCATGTTCATTTCATACATCCTCGAGTATCTAATTTGGAGTTAACTCCTTAGCGATACTCGAGTTTGGTTCACATTTAATTAGATATCGATCTCGATAATGCATGGAGATTGAAGAGTTTGTCTTTGCTATTGATTTTCCTACCTGCGTTGGGATATTTTCAGAAAAGAGAACAGGGCGTAAAACATTGGACTAGTCTGAGCAGCCAGAAAGGAAAAACAAAGCAAACAAACCAGTGATTACAATTGTGTAACAATTTTCTGCTAGACGAGTGAGGAATTTCTGTGGGCAGGAGTGGGATAACTGGTGTTCTGGGACATCGAGGTTGCTAAAACAAACGTATTAACTTAATGACTAGGCGGACATTTTGAAGGGATTCATTCCATGTTTTTTATGGTTTACTGTGAGAAATGAGTCGAGCTATCATTCGGTATTGCTGTTGAGTAAAAATTCTCCAGTTTTCACACGATTTTGCAGCCTCAGTTATCGATTTATTTCAGCGGTGTCTGGGATTTTACCACTGCACTGACCTTAGCCATAGCGATACCTCCATCAAAGATTAAAGTGCTAAGGGAATACCATATTCATAAAATCTGCATAATCTGGTAGTTTTTTTTTTGTTTTTTTTTTGTAATGATTTTGATTTCTTATTTGTGACTTTAATTATTTAAGACGTGAATGCCAATAATTGCGTCAGGATTCAACAAGATCTAAAGATTGATTTTATCACGTCAAATTTGACGAGAACGTACTGAGAGACCCATCCGCTCGCAATTGCATATCGAGCTTCCGTCAACAGCTAAGGAGGAGGGATAGACATCTGTCTGTCTGAGTGAAACAAACAGTGTTGCGCTCTTCGTGAGGAGCATTCTCCATCGACAATCATCAACGGATAACGGATATCTGTTTATTCCTTGGGATCACGTTTCTTTCATGTGAAATCTCAATGAATCTGTATTAAAACTGTGAAAGCAACATCATTCCCTGTGTAGTCTCTGGACTGCACACAGCGGCGTTTTTGAGGAAATCGATTCTGTGTTTGCCCTCAAAACAGAGACATCTGCTAAGCCCAACGTTGGATGTAGGGAATGTGTGTTTTAATATTGTGATTGCTTCCTGATTGGATATTATGTAACGATCGTTACGCCACACATAATTTCCTGATTGGGCTTGCTGGAGGAAGACCATTACTACATCTTTGGTGAATTCTAAAACATCCAATGATAATTTGAATTTAACCTCAGTCAAGGTACGCTAAAAGTAACTGCTACGAAGGAGAGGTCCTGTTTCAAGAGAGTTTGACATGCGCTTCGTCTGAGCCGTCTGAAAGTTGTAGTGGATTAGAATCATCTGAAACGTCTGTAGTGTTGTAGTCTTAGAGTACAGCGTATTTCTTTGACACTCTCTCCAACGCTAGAGTCAGAATCCAGCCCCAGGTTCTCCAGAGTATAAGCCTTAAGATACCGCGGCCGGTTCTCCCGCGTGTTGTGGCCAGAGGGTATCAGAAGCAATTGAGAGGTCTTCACCGACTCCTCTTGCAATGTGATCTTATCACACCAGACCATCTGGCCTCACCCGCCACCTCTCCTTCCTTCTCTCCTCCCTCCTCTTCCTCTCCCTCCTCCTCTCTGCCGTTCTCGGGCTCTTTCTCTCCCTCTTCTTCTCCAGCCGCCACCACGTCGAACAACAACAGAACAGGCAACATTAACAACAAAAAGAAACACCGTATTACCTGGAGTAGCGACGTCGGCTCTGATCTCTCTGACCCACACCAAAACAACAACAACACACCAGCCATCACATCAAGAACAACGACCCCGTCACCACCGCCGCCACCGCCTCCTCCCGCCTCTGCGAGCTCCCCTGACGACGCCGGGGGGACCTCCCAGCACCCGCCGGGACCTTTACCCCCGGGGACGAAGAAAAAGACCCTCGTCGGGACCTCGGCGTCCACATCTTCGCCCTCCCTGGGCGCCACTAGTATGTCCTGCCCGAGTGGCCAGGCGTGCTCAATGGGAGAAAGGCGAAGTCTCAGCGTCAACAAACGCACCCCTGAGAAGTTTCAGGAGGCGGCGGCCCGCGTAGATGAAGACATCACGGTCATCGAGGACAACCCTGTCCTTATCGTCCCTGTGCAGGAGCCGGAGCCCAGACCCACGGCCAAGATCTCACTGCCCACTGTCAAGTCCAAGGTCGGCGTTGCTGGGGCCACGAAAAGGTAAGAATCAGTGTTTGTCACTCTATAGATAAACCTGGGAAATTGTAGAAGATCTGTATTAGAAAATTAAACAGAATGTTTGAAATCTCAGCAATCAACGAGATATCAGAATTATTGATGAGTAGCACGGGACGCCAATTGGAAGCCCGATTGCCTCACGGAAGCTGCATCAAGAGTAATAAGTCTTTAGCTTAACCCAGCAGTGAAAAGCCAATCAGTGAATGAAAGTGAATATTTCATATTATAATGGACAAACATATTCCTCGACAAGTGGCACTGCTCGCCATTTTGATTTTGATTATTTCACATAACTTGCAGATCTTGTCTACTTCCAGGTTCATTTATGCCTCGTGGAGACTTGGCGAGGGTTGATAACTCACTACTGGTCGATAATCACTCTTTCTTCCACCTTTATTACTTTTTTCTATGAAGGAACATGAATACGGAAATGAATTGCCCATGTGACTTTTGCTAAATATATATTCCCCAAATGTTTCATCTATGTATTTGCTAATAATGCTTTAGAATTTTCTTGAAACTGGAAGGAAATAGTATAAAATACTAGGATGCTGCATAGTAATGAAAATGTTTGGTTATCAACCCTTGTTCAACGACTAGCCAAGCTGATACTGTTTGTTAACCCACACCAAAGCATCCACTCTTCCACACATATCACCCATACAGACATTGTTTCCATGGAATAATTCTGTTCTTGCGCATTTCATGCAGGAGAGGACGTCATAATTCTCTCTAAGGTATCTCCTCCGTTCCCTCCAGGTTTTCTCTCTCCGGGGGGTCCCCGTGTTTCCTTGTCAACAAATTACCAAGAACATTCATTGGGCCATAAAAATTTAAATAACAACGAGGCGCTCCAAGTGAGCGAAGAATCGATCGTGAATTCCTTGGCCACATAATGTTGTAAATGTGAGGGTCCTTAGCTGCAAGAAGTGCGCAGGATTTTCATGTGTGGTGCCGCGCTTTCCATAGTTAAACAGGATCTGAAGAGAGATGACATTTTAAATTTCTGCGCATGTATCGAGAGAGGATTTCTAATAGTAAATAAGAAGAAAAATAAAACAAACGGGGACGGAAAAGGCTCCGTGTCTTCATTTTAAACAACTGAAAAATTTGGGCTCAGCATAACAGTAGTGGCACCAGATATGAAAATAATATTGTACATGCTTTGTCCATATTGAAATTGCCACTCTTTGTGTCTTCGTTTATTGGTGTGTTTATATGAATCTAATGTTGTTTGTCTAGTTTTAAGTGTTGTTAGCATTTTGTGTATTCTTTCCAGCATTTTACGTGACGTCCTTTGCAGGTAACAAGATGGCGTTGTTATATAGACATTTTGTTCCATTCTCTTCTATCAAAACAATCTCTGTCTGTCCAACTGTTTTGTGAACCATGAACGATGTTTCCTACGCTTTGTACTGCAGAAATCGGCACATTTTCTCACTTTCCTTCTTTTGATGAGGAAATGGACTTCTACTACCTGAAAAACAAACCCAACAAAAAAAAAAAAAAGAAGGTCCATTTTGCATGTCTGAATCATGTTTTATCATTTCCCATCCAGGGGTCTTGTCCTCACAGCCACAAAGAGTTGTATATCTGGAACCACGGATTTATATGTTCGCAATCTTGTTCGAACTATTTTTCTTTTGAAGTCTGTATTCAGAAAAGAGTAATACGATTTTAGGCTATAATCCATTTGTTTTTCTCACGAACCACACCGAAAGAAGTCAGAAGTTTGAAAACACTCCGTCAGAAAGATATATAATATGTACATTATAATGTTCAAATACAGTCATTTCACTACAGATTATTTCTTGTATGCAGACGTTTTTTCTGGATTTAGGGTATGGGCGAATCATAGAGCTCAAGATTTAAGTACCAAACCTGCTTCCATTGCAACATCAAGAAGCCAAATTTACCAGTTTCAAAGACTCTTTCCCGAGAGTTAATATGAAATACGTCCTTCTGTCGATGAAAACCGAAGATTCATAAATATTAGCATGATTCTTGACAGATCTCGTGTCATCCATGTTCTTTGTTCTTTTGAAAGTTTCATCCTATTCTCAAGTCGTAAGGTCAATGTCCGAGTTAGCATGTCATTTGTTTTTTCTTGCGAGATTTGAAGGGATACAATTAGTTCTCCCAGTGAGAATATTAAGGTCCTAGCGTGAAAAGGTCCTAACCCTCTAGTGTCACAAAATTAAGTTACACACAGCATTCATTCTGTGAAGCCTTTCAATGCTGCCGGTATGCCCAGCTGTCCATATCAGTCCAATGCCGCTTTCTGTGAACATTTTCATCTACGGAAAGCTGATTAATTGTTGCTATTATTATCCTCTCGTCTTAATTCGAATCTTTAATGAATCAAAAAGTTAAATTAATACAGTTAGGTCCTTTTTATTCTAGGGTCTCAATCGGGGACTGTTGCTCGCCTTTCGGGTCATTATCGCTTCGAAAACATCATTAGCGCAAGCCTGGGGGCGAGCTAACCGTTGGCTTCAGCTTGGACATGTTGACACAAGCATGTTATTTTACGTACTTTGAAGACCGGGTTTGGAAATGAGAGGATTGGAGAGAGAGGGAAGATGGTCGTGGAAGGAATATAATTTGTAGAGAATCACATATACAGTGAAACGTATATACTATGATTGTAGTTGGTTTCTTATAAAAGTGATTGTTTGCTACAGGTGATAGCCTTACGCAAGTTTATGTTTAAAAGCAAAATGTCAAACAAACAAAAACAAATAAATTAAAACAAACAGTCTCCTCTACTTTTTAAGTCAGTCTATCGTGGTCGCCGGCTGAGGACTGTTACACGCACTCTAAAATGATAGATCGTATATGAAACTTGAAAGAACCCTTTTTAACATTATAGTTGGCTGCAGGACCATTGAAAAGCATATAAGAGGTTCTCTAGATTAACCAACTGACAGTCCCCTTTCACGGTGTTTTCCCTTATGTCTTATGTTTATATTATTTGAGATATTAAAAAAAGTGGTTGTGGTTGTTTTAGACAGATGGGTGTGATAATAAGATCAAATATGTAGACAACATATGAACGGTCATCTCTGAAGTCCGGCTGCTATATATACAGATGGTCACCAGACCAGGTTCGAATGTACACTTTGTTGGTAGACTTCCAAGGTTTTTCCCCTCCCTCCCCTCCCCCTTCCAGAAATTTGAAAGGTCTTGGCTATAGACAGTCGTGGCCCATGACACTTGTCTCGTGTTGAAGGCGTATAATTCGTGTGGCTTTGTACAAATTTATTGGCAACAGTCTGCATTTTAAGACTAAACTCATCACATTATAATAAACAACAACAACAACAACAAAGATAAACCATTCTTTGCCATCAATAAAGCTTCACATGTTTGACGAAATTGAAGACCGCTTCACATTCGAGAAGATACAAACGTATAAATAAATTAATTAACAACAACACAAAAATATATTTGACAAAGAAGAGTATTTTGTCATAAATGTTTCGAGACTCGAGACTATGAAAGTATAAAGTCCTGAACAAAACACATCACCCACATAAATCTGGGCATCGTTATAATACTTTATTTCAGAAATAACGTTTTCTTGGGTCATACGTGATTTTGTGCTCTCCGCTCTGTGAAAGTGATACACAGCCTAATCATGTTGTGGCTGGTGACATGGGGCCAGACGTTAAGCACAACAATCTCTTTGCGTTTTGAGTGGTGGATATGACGTCACAATGCGCAGCCCAGACGAAATCAATGAGGTCGATAAACTATCGACGGTTTTTAAGGCCCTCTTAAAGCACCATTGACCCAGTACTGTTCCGATTTCAGAGCCTTGATAAATCCTGAGCCAGCCTCCAATTTTTTTTTTCTAAAAAGCGTGAGAATCGCTAACACCGGATACAGGCGTCGAAAGTCGAGAAATCAATACCGCGATATTGATAACACATGTCATATGAGAAGAGTCCACATCTGAATGGAATTTAGTTGCAATTTTGACAAGTCTTTAAATTAGTGTTTTCATACGAGGTCTATGCGATAGCATGATCTTTCAACTACAATGGGAAAAGACGTATTGAATAATTGTCTAGCATGGCCAAGCTTCATCAGTATGTAGCTCCGTCATGGCCGAAATAATATTCCGTTATATACCGTTACATTTTTGAAGATAAGCATCTCTATTCTGGGATCTTTCTAAAGATAATTATAATTTGTTTGGCTCAAATGCACCTTTTTTTTTTTTTGAGAGAAGAACGCGTGAAATTCTCACGGAGATAACCTACATGGTACTACTGGGTGTTCATGGAATATCCTTCACTGGATTGTAGACCGTGTTATGTGGTATAGTGTGTCATTAGGGGCAGTGGTCAAGAACAGTTCTGCTGTCTGGGCTTAGCATGTTAGTCGAAGGTATTTACGTAATAAGGATCGTAAAATATATGAGACAATCCTCTGGAAGAAGGCAAAGCTAATGCCATGTTGAAAAAAAGATGTCTGTACTTCTGACCATGTCTTTTGCTCGACATCGGCCACTATGAACAACCAATTCCTGAATCCCCTCTTTTTTGCCACCTTCCTTCAGATTTTCTTTTGTATGTTTGTATATTTCTGACGTTATGTTGGCACCGCATTTTCCAGTGATTTCCCTGCCAGTTTCATTACTTCCAACAAAAGAATGGAAATAATGTTTTATCTCGTCAGTATTTTGCATGTTTCTGTTGAGAAAGCATTGTACAAAGTTTACTCCTTATAGGGGTTCAACCTGTCTAGGAAAAAAAAAATCCTTCATAGTTACAGCTGGCATTCTAGTCTTTAAGCCAACACTGAAAATAGCAGATTGCTCATTGGAGGAAGGGTTACCAAGGCAACGCAGAGATAACAGCGAAATAGACAGTATCTGATAGAGACACGTTTTAATGTTCTCAAGGTCTGACGGATCCGACATGTTTGTTCAAAAATCAACGACCCGGGCAGTCTAAATCACATTTGAATACCATGTGGTTTATCGTTAAATCTGTAGAAATGTCGTTTTGTGGCTGAAAATGTATTCTTGCCACGACAACATGCTTTGCACAGAGGTCGTTGAATCGTATAACTGGCATAATCCATATTATGACAAGTTCTTAAAGCGAAGTTGTGATACAAATGAATATAGACGAGTCTGACAACATCTACTTGTCATTTGCTGTTTCTCGGGAGTTACTGAATAGTTAGTGGATAAAATGCAAGATTAATGCAGTATATTTCTTGCTCTTGAACGAGACCTACTTCTAAAGAGAACTGTTACTCAAGAATTTCTCTCCCTCCCTCCCTTACTCACTCGCAGGATAAAAATCTTCAAATCTAAGGATAAGGATATTAAGGATAACTTTATTTGTCCACAAAGGAAAATTTGCCTTGTTACAGTGTGCTTACAAAACATAAATATCTGTGCAACCACACACACTCCCTCGCTATCACACATACACACGCACATATTTCCACACACACACCCACAAGCAACCACGAACACACACATAATATGTAATAATACATCCCCACCCACACACAC
>JAWQUT010000229.1:78730-89629 GCA_033807755.1 Ellobium chinense
ATTTATCCCTAAGAGAACCATTTGTCTCACTGTAATATAATACGTGTAGTAAGCCCATTGATGTGGCACATGTTTATTGAGATTAGCCGACAAAACATTAATTTTTAATCTCGTTGTGTGAAATCCAGTGTCATTTACATCATGAAAGACAGCTTTCAGGGCTCAGCAATCTGGAGACCATTTATCCACTGCGGGAATACCATCTTTTAAAATGAAGTTCCAGGATTGATCACTGACTGGTCATTTTTTTTTCTAAATTTGCAGTGGAACTGTTAACACAGCCATTGCTTAGCACAAATTCCTTCTTAACACGTTCCTCAACAAGGGTTCCAGCTGCTCTCACGTAGAGCCCAAGATAACCCAAAACCTTTGATAATATTATAACTTCAAAAGATTGGTGCTTGAGGTAGTAAGTTGTGTTCAACTGTATTTAGCATTGCTGTAAGGATTTTTGTTTTTTTGTACTTGTATATTATGTGGTTCAAAATAATTATAATGCAGTTTCGTGTTTTAATTATTTTATTGTTCAGTCAAGCCTTTTAAACTTGGTCATCATACATTTCCAACTCTGCATATCAGAATATATCACTCTGTAATCTTTCTGTTTTACCAAGCTCTGCCCTAGACGCTGTTTTCTCGCTGGCTTTCCAAAAAAAAAAAAAAAGCTACCGACAGTTGCCTCCTCTTCTCCAACCGTAAACCTACAATCCTTAAAGAAAATTTCCTTCTAACTATCCACATCAAACTCTCATCTTTCTCTCATTAAATTCAACTTCACAGTTTTTGAGCGCGTACCAGTTTTCCATCTTTGATTTATCGATAACCCCTCTCGGCGACCATGATGTTTCTCAGTACGAATGCCTTTTGTTCCCAGCATTAAGCAAACTTACTTCGCAGGGTAAAGTACCCACACATATCCTTGAACTTGCATCTTTGCATAGCAACACGTTAATGGACGAAGCGATCACAAAGATAGGTCAACACCAATCCAAGTACTCGGAAGTTTGTTCATCAAGCCATATCAAATAATAAACAAACTCGTATTTTATGGTAAATATAATAGCGTGTTGCGAGAAATAGCGTGTTGCGAGATCGGGAAAAGAAAAATATTGATTGCGAGCAAATGAAGTTGGGCGCTGCGCTTGCTTTTTAGGCTGCAAGTCCTTTATATAGTTAAACGAAGGGTGTTAGAAATGCGGGGATAATGTTAGTTACTTCCCTTATTTAAAGGTCACAGCAATGCACTATGTTGCAATGCAGTGTCAGTTTACAGTATTCCGATTTTGGAGAATTTTTTGTCTCTTCTCTTCTTTCTCCTCTCTCTCTCTCTCTCTCACTCGCTCAGTCTATCTTGATCCATCTCAGCAGTCTTATGTTTGATCAAGTGTTAATGTTTGCACAAAAGGGAATATTTTATAACTGCTTGCACCCGCGCCTGTATTTCTACTTACTTTTCCTGAGGTTAGAATCAACATCAGCAACGCCATCTGTTTGCAACAGTCAGAAGTTTCACTGACATTAACACTATTAACAGCAGCTGCAGTAACAACATTAACAATCAAGTTACAGGTTCTAAATCTTAAGCTTATCTCAGTTGTAAATATTTCGGTCAATATAAGTTAGTGTATTGGTTAAAAACACTAAAACACATATTATGAGCATTTGATCTGGCATTTAGTATTGCTTGCTTGCACACAAAATAATATATATTATATTGCATAAAAGTCAATGTGATTGTTATAAATGCATTGATTGAAGTTAGTTAAAATGATCGCGCGGGTATCAACGAGACTATTTTGGCGGTGACTTTGTATAAAAATAAATTAAAAGTTTAAAAAGGTGTGACTCGTTCTTATGGCCTTTTGTAGGTTTGTGTTTTTGAGGATTTGAATTTGAAGACAAAATGGCGTGACTGTACGGACCGCGGATTGGTTTAATGTAGTGAGGCTTGGAAGAAGCCTAGCTGTGCTATTTGGAACGCATTTTCCCCAGTGATATCGATTTATGAATTTAACAATAAAATAACTTGTTTGCTTGTTGAAACCTCTTTTCTGTATGGCATTAACGACACAAAGCGCACAGGATGCTCTTTTTTTTCAGGCAATGTCAATACATTTAATGTCGGCTGGTTTGGTTTCAAATTATATGAACATTATTTAGGCACTATTCTCCGCAGTATAGTTTGCCTGCTAGGAAATACAAAAAAGTCGTAATGTGAGAACAATGAGGTCAATGTTTGTAGGCTCGCAGANTTAACACTATTAACAGCAGCTGCAGTAACAACGTCAGCAATCAAGTTACAGATTCTAAATCTTAAGCTTATCTCAGTTGTAAATATTTCGGTCAATATACGTTTTGTTATTGGTAAAAACACTAAAACACATATTATGAGCATTTGATTTGGCATTTAGTATTAAATGAACGAAAAGGCTTGCTTGCACACAAAATGATATATATTGTATTGCATAAAAGTCTATGTGGTTGTTATGAATGCATTGATTGTAGTTGGTTGAAAAAAAACAAAAATATTGGTTTTATGCAAGTCTCATAATCGCACAGGTATCAACGAGACAATTTAGGCAGTGATTTTGTATAAAAATAAAAATTTAAAAATGTGTGACTCGTTCTTATGGCTCTTTATAGGTTGAGGATTTGAATTTGAAGACAAAATTGAGTGACTGTATGGACCGCGGAATTGGTTTATTGTAGAGAGGCTTTGAAGAAGCCTAGCTCTGCTATTTGGAACGCATTTTCCCCAGTGATATCGATTTATGAATTTAACAATAAAATAACTTGTTTGCTTGTTGAAACCTCTTTTCTGTATGGCATTAACGACACAAAGCGCACAGGATGCTCTTTTTTTTCAGGCAATGTCAATACATTTAATGTCGGCTGGTTTGGTTTCAAATTATATGAACATTATTTAGGCACTATTCTCCGCAGTATAGTTTGCCTGCTAGGAAATACAAAAAAGTCGTACTGTGAGAACAATGAGGTCAATGTTTGTAGGCTCGCAGGTATGTTGTTTTTGTTGGTAGTGTAACTTAACGTCTCACTATTGTCCTAGTGCATCCTGCACAAAGCAGTGGACTGTGTTTAAAACAACCAGTAATCATGACAACTATTGTAGCGTAAAGGACCACACGGTCAGAGTGGGTTGCTGCTTCTCCCCACCCCCCTTCCTACCCCCCGAAAAAAAAAATTGATTCTCTGTATTTCCAGTGGGGTGAATTGCTTTGATTTTTTTACAGGGCAGAATTAGTATTTTTATCAACAAAACAAGTTTAACAAGTTTATTAATCATGTCCAGACCATACTCCTCTTGTATTCTTTGGCTTTTTTAAGGCGATTTCTATTAGAACTGGAATGAAGCTCGAAGTAAAAGCCAGGAAACTTAAAAAATTACATGTCCTGCTGATTAATGATAAAACAGAAATTGTTTCCTTATTGATAAGATAAAAATGCTTTCCTTTATTTTTTTTAAAGCAAGTTTGATATCTCCAGCCAGTACCAGGTGATGCAAAATGACTTCACTTAGAACTGCCTTCAACAGTGACAATCACAAATTTATCAACAAAGAATTTACTAGATACATCTGTGCTCCATTGTAGATCTATTCTCAGCTGGATTATCTGCTTACCATGATTACACTCACATTCAGTTGCCTGCCCCTAATGGGGAAGTGATGAGTTAAATAGGGAGATGTCAAACAATGCACGGAAGTTGCACCCTTCTAGCACTGCTTTAAATATAACCAACGTTTTGTCAAATTTTGTCATCATTCGAAGTTCAAGTTTCTGATGATATTTCACTGCGGCAGAATCTGTTCCACTAACCGTTGTTTGTTTATACGCCAAAATCGCCAACACTGTGCAGTTAAGGCAGTAAAATCTAAAATCGAAATTGCCTTTTTGTGGAGCTAGATTAGGACACTGGAAATGCTGCATTATGTAATGCAGGATATTGGAAACCTAATTTGGAGATTTTTATTTTATCGGAGGGAGGGGGGATGAGGGAGAGCGTGGCTGGTTTTCCATACTGACACATTATCTCTTGCTTCTCAATTGTCATGGCCCAGCTGTTTACGAAAGTGTGTCTTTGACGTCAAGATTTTGTTTCACAAAGCGTGTTTCTTACCTCAGCAATGTCTTTTCTTCCTCCTTTTCAGCATTAACCCTGAGATTTTAAAGTAATCCTCTATTATACTAATTGGATGCATCAGCAATACAACGTCATCTTCTTAATGCATTGGCTTTCAGTTTTACGAAGACCGGAACATCCCAGCATTACTGTCAATGCAATTTCCCCGAGGTTGAAAACCGATGGTTTATTACGAACATACAAATGTGATAGACTGCATTCGCTCGTAGCAAGGGAGATCATTACAGTAAACTTGGGACTTCCTGCGTGTTTTGCCCACCTCCTGACCTTTAAGTATAATGCACTAGGGATTTGCACACATGTGACGTCACACTGCAAGAGTTCATACTGGGATTAGCCGAAAGTAGGGGAATAGTGTTCGAGGGGAATAAGGTGAGGATGTGAGGGAAGACTTAAAGATTACACGAGTATTGGTTGGTTGAACTGAGGAACCTGCTATTTTGTTAACAGAAGTCAGAAGGAAGAAACCGTCCCTGATGACCTCACATTGACCACTGGTTTATTAATGTAAATGAGTTCAAAAACTCTCCTGGATAACCATGTAAAGAGTCACTTTAGCTCAAGGATAAATATGTCAAGGCAAAAAGTACTGTGGTCTCATTTTGCAGGATCTGAAAAGTACGTTTTTGATGTGTGACTTCATTATATTATGTCCGCAGATGTCCTGTCTCAAGGAAAGCATGCCCTTTGTCCAGTGACATCATCTTTTCCTTGTATACCACCTATTTCTTATTATTTTTCGGAATTATACTTTTTCTTGATCTAGATTCATGCACTTGTGGGAGTGAAAATAATATAAAACTATAATTTCTTCATAGTTTGTCTTATTTTGTTTCTTTATATGTTTGCCTTGTTTTCAGTTGGAGGGCACGTGATAATGAATGCGCATGTTTTTTTGGCTCGTTCTGCTTTAAACATTATATAGCCTACGTCGATGTACGTCACACTAACTAGGCCAGCTTCTGTTTTGCATTTTGACCGTGTATGTCCCGTCACCTGAGACGTCTGCTGTCATACTTTATGCTTACCTATGTACTCTTTTTCAGTCTGGCCCAATAAAATCAATCCGAATCAGAACTCAGATCATCTTGTTTTTGTCTAGCTGTTTTTCTGCTTTGGCCTTTTTTCTCCTTCTCACCCTGTTTCTTCACGTCCCCCCACGATCATGGCCGCCATTTTTGTCTCCTTAGTCACATCTCCTTGCTTCAAGCTAATCATTTCTTATTTGAGATGTCTTCTTCTTCTTCCTCCTTCTTTCCACTATCCTGCCTTGTCTCCCTATATAAAAACAAGAAATGCCCGAACATCAAAAGTTTCAAGAAAATCCATAAAGCTGATGAGCTTATCACAAAAAAACAAAAAAAAATAACAAAAACTGTGTAGCTGGCGATTCTTCTTTTGGATACCTTTCTCATGTTGAACAAAATGTATTTGTGTGTGTTTGTTTGTGTGTGTGTGTGTGTGTGTGTGTGTGTGTGTGTGTGTGTGTGAGAGAGAGAGAGAGAGAGAGAGAGAGAGAGAGAGAGAGAGAGATGTCTTTGCCCTGTCGGAAGAGTCGGGGCTTCTATGCAGCTAGGAATCAGGACATGAATAACAAAAATACAAAATGTCTTTACAGTTACAGAGCCACTCACAAAATATGTCACAAAATGATTAAAAAGGCTCTCTATGCATCATTCTACGAATCGACATGTTTTTCATTTGGGCTAGGTATGGATGTCCGTGAAATTTGTTTTCCAGTGGTATTTTTCTTTGCTGTAAATCCCAGGCCACTGTGGAACTGGATTATATTTGCCTTATAAATGCATTATGTTGATTGTGGTTAATCACATTATTCTCTCCTCCATTACATCCTAAACTCTGTTTTTCTCACTTCCCTACACCAGCCTAATACAATTGTTTCTCTATTCCCTCTATTATTATTCTCTCCCATCTCCTCTCAATCACCACTTTAGTCACTATAAACTTCTCCTCTCCCATCTTACACCACACACCTTGGGTCTACATTACTGTCACATTGTTTCCCTTCTCCTGTCAACTCCCACCTCCTTCGCCGTATGACACATCATACCTCACACTCCTCACCACTCACCACACTCCTACCCTTTATATCTCTGTAAGCATTTCTCTCCCTTCTTCTTTCAGGTACCACTATCCCCAATCCTCCACAGTCCCGGCCTCCCCACCCATCTCCCAGTCACCGTAACCCCAATCTTCAACCCTCTCCCCACCACTTTTCCCTCCTTCTCTCTACAATTCTGTCACTTCCCATTCCCTTCAACTCCCCCTCCCCCGCCACCTTCCCCAAGTCACTTTACCTCACCTTCTTAGCCACATCACTTGTCTGAATCGTATCACTTTCCTCTCCTTTCTCATTTCAATAACTATTCCCCCTCATCCCCCTGGTCATTCTTTCCACCATCTACCCTTCCTTCTCTTTGACTTTCTAACATTTTTCTCCCCCCCCCCCCACACACACTTTTCCACTCCTACCTCCTCCATTGCCCTTATCGTCACCCTCTTTGCCATTTCTCTTGCCCCTCATTTTGTCTTACTCTTATCATTCTCCTCTCCCTACCCCAATCACTCTCGCCACCCTTCCTTCTGTCTATCACTACCCTAGCCAGCTTCATCTCGACACGTCTTCATAGTAAGTTTATTTACGCCGGTGCCAACCATCAATGAACAAGCATAGCCCAGACTCCTAACAAGGTTTTCTAATATCCGGTAGGAGATACTGGTCGTTCCCCTTTCTCCCTCTCCTACTAAATCTCTTTCTCGCCCCCCACTGATTACTGCTGGTACTGTCTGTGATTATTTTAGAATCGAATATCACATAAGAATTCATGTCGTGATCTCCGGGTTGGTTTGCCAGCATATAAAAACAAAGACGATGCAACCACATGCCTGCTACCAAAACAAGGCCAAATAAGGGTGCTTTCGGAAAGAATTGCTAATCCTTTGTGTAAAGTTCTAGTATGCCTTCAATGTTTCATAGTCTGAAATAGACGCAATAAAACAAAATATTTAGTTGAATTGGGATGCCCATTGTAGGCAATGACAGGTAGAGGAGGAAACAAGCTAAGGAAATCTCCTGTGAATCATGTTGTCAAACGAGTAATCTATACCTAGGAAGACTTCTGCAAGAAGGGTCAGAATCACGTGACCGTAGTGAACTCTTTTATAATATATTCAGACCGTTTAAACAACTAGCCAACTATATCACCGTGCTTTGTCGAATTATTGGGCGCACTTATAGAAAAGTTACACTGAAGCAAGCCAAGTCCCAACGGTGCACGCATGTCTTGTTTCAGTCTGCAGATAAATCAGCTTGTCGTGCTCGTATTGCATTTCGTTATATGCAGCCTATTGTTCTCAGTGTCCGATTCCATCGTTGATAATCAGTTCTGAGTTTAGGACCAGGATTCGAATGAGGTGGGCCCCGACTACTACTCTAGAGAGGGGTTTCGCAATGCTGCCCATCTAACACTGTCGGTCTTTGCGCTCTCAACCACGGCCTCGCGCCCTGGGAGTCTAGACTGACTTCTTGCTCGCGTTGATGTTCTGGTTATGACATTCGGCACGGGTTGTGTTTTCAGGGCGTGAGCTGTCAAACACACACCCACACCCTGGGTCGGATATTAAACTTCCTTAATCAGATCTGTTCACTTGGCTTCCATGTGATCACTCACTCACTCACTCACTCACTCACTCACTCACTCACTCACTCACTCACTCACTCACTTACACTCACTCACTCACTCACTCACTCATGAACACACTCCGTCTAAAGAAATCACATATTATTTTCGTTTATCACTTCTAGCTGGCACATCATCCTTTAAAGTCAGTGAGAGATAGCCACATTTTTGAAGTCCTATTAGGAGCACCCTTACTATCTCCATATCACATCGTGCGTAAGACGCTATCGTCTTGCTTCATTGTCCTCCCTGTATTCCTAGCCACAAAATCCTCTCTCTCAAGAATTCAGATACTCACACATCTACCCATTTCCCCACACGTATTCCTGCTCACTCGCAGGCAGGAGTACCACTTAAACCCTTTTTACCCAAAGATAGAATTTTATTAGACACCCTTTGCTCCTCTCGGCCTTCTCTTCTCCTACTCCCATCTCTACCCACCTATTTCCATCTGTAGATGTCCATCATAGCAATATCTGCCACATATCCGCATGACAAGTGCATAGTGCCCCCACTCAGCCGGTGGCTGAGGATCATCCAGAACCTTTCTGATCACAGACTGAATTTTATGAGATGCCCAGCTCTCCCTTTTTCATTTTTTTTTTCGTTTTCCTGTCTTTCTGCTAGATATTCTCCCTCGCTCCCTTCTCTCTCTCCTATGTTTCACTCTCTTTTGATCATCAACCTTTTGAAGACATAGAATGCCACATCTGTTGGACACATTTTTATGTGTGAAAAAAACAAAGGTTAGTGTGCCCTTTTAGACCCCAAAAAAATCCAACATTTTGATTTCACTGATATTTCAGTATATGCACATGGACGACGTTCAAACTCGGAAGTGTCGTTCTCATAAAAAATAAGATTATAAGACATATCTCCTCTTTCTCAAGCCCGTGCTCTGTCATTCTCATGTTTCCTATGCGTCCAAAGGATCCAACTCACATCATAGCAAACACATTCCTACACATCCATGTACATGTTAGCTTCAGGAAACAGTGGAGAGTCAGTACCACTTGCATATTTTCGCTCTTTTCTTCTTCTTTATCTTCATCATCTTCCAGTTCTTCGTTTTCTTCATCGTCATCATGATCATCTTTCTCTTCCTCTTCTTTTTCTGCTCTTTTTCCTCTTTTTCTTCTTCTCCATATCCCTGTTCTCGGACGTGATGGCTTGCATACTTCAAAAACGTGATCGGTTTTTATTTTACAAATCTGCCGCCTAGTCCCATAGCTTTACCACAAAGTTAGTCTCTTTTGGCCAAATCTTTTTTTCTACCGCTGTCCAAATATGGCCACTCCTATCCTCTTCGTTTTCCACCCACAGAAATCTAAATGAAATGTTCCTCCAGACTTTTCTGTTTCTAAATTTCATCTTATCAGCAAACCTCTTCCTTTTTATTCCCTTTCTGGTCGTCCCCTGGGCTCTTTGCTACTGGTAGACCCTTCATAAAACATAGCTGACATCACCGCACACGCATACTCACGTTCATCCACAGATAGTGCCACTTCAAACCTCTTCCACTCACCAGATTGAATTAGAGACCATCCCCACTCACCACAAGTGTGCTACCCGTGGCCACTAATATGCCAGCCACTAAAATCTATAAATCTGCCTCTCTCGCATACTAAACTATACATCATCTTCCATTTTCCTTTATTTCCACTTTGCATCGAGAGAAAGCGCCTAATGCATTTACGCTTCCCCCCTTTCGAACATTTTCTGAATTGCCAGGGTCTCTCCTTCCATCCTTCTTGTATTCACATTCCTTCTCTGTCGTTCGCTGGTGCCTTTATGTGGCTCAACTTATGCGTGGATAACAAGTAGCTCTGTCCATGATTAAAGGGTACTTTACAGTTGCCCCTTCCCCCTCCCTCATCTAGCGAACGAGCCTGTACTGTTTCGAACAGAGACCTTCCTTCACCTTGAAAAGGACGTTGGCCTTCACCTTGAAAGGGACACTAGCCGCCAACTTGAGGCACTAACCAAATTCATGGTGTGTTTTTTTTTCCGACTCTACATGCACTGATTATCTCCTGAAAATCTGAAAGGATCTACCGAAACGGAATTTTCGCCTAGTTGTTGTTTTCCGAATCTCTTTCGATGAGGTCCATGTCATCAGTGCTACAGAGCCGTTCCTCTTAAAAGCCCCCTCTATAATTTTGTCCATAGTGCCTTCCTTCCTTTAAAACGGAAGAATCTACTCTTTTGAGTGTTGGGGACAAAATTATCCTCCCCACAACAGGAAATCGCCGAAAATGATGCTTTGCAGATCAAGGCCACCCAGACCCATTTCCACGGTGACCTTTGCTACTTTTCTGCTGCATTCCCCAGTAATGAGCAGCCATTTATTCTGACCTCACAAATCCATGATCTGAAACTATCCTCCTCAGCTGAAGAAATTTATTGACTCTGTACTGATGTTTGGATTGGCCAGTAGAGACCAGATGTAAGCCCAGAGGCATCTTAAAACGTCCATGTCTGATAAGTATTTTACTTTACAACCCTTCCCCACTGCCTTTCCGTGCCTCATGTAAATGCCAAGGAATCATTTTCACGACATGTTGCTCTGTGACATATATTTCACAAATATCTGAGGTTAATATTCCATAAATTGAGCTTGGATGTGGAAACATATTAAGCGATTCCTATACATGTAGTATCTGTTTGAACTGCTTCGCCTCACAACAACTTCATTTTTGTCGTCCTCAGCTTCTTCCCCACCCAGAGACTGCACTATGACCCAAGTTGTAGCTCTTACAAATCTCTCGTCTTAAATAATATCATTCTGCTCAGGTTCTCCTCAGAGTAAGACATGTGTTCGATAATCAATAACCTCTCTTCCTCGCCCCGAAATCCTTGCTTATTGTCACCCGAAATCCCTGGCCACTTTTAAGATACCATTGTCCTCACTCCCTTTATCAGCTGATCTGAAGTTGTTCGGGAACAATCGTACATATCGCGTTTGGTAAACTAGATATGCCTGTAGGCAGGTTCATTCCAGGAGACGGAAACAGATCGCTTCTATGTCTCCCCCCCC
>JAWQUT010000229.1:89635-100381 GCA_033807755.1 Ellobium chinense
ACACACACACCATTTTCTCCTGACAGTTGAGCGTAACTTGTTTCTTCCTAGCTCTGTAACTCTGTTATAACTAACAGCACAATGATCTGCAACCATCAGAAATCCCCACATCATTAAAAATATGCCTTCGGTGCAGATCAGGGCAAGAAATTTATTGGATATCAATGAACTCTTCTGCCCGTCCTCTTTCCCCTTCCTCGTGATAACTGAAAGTCCTTCACCTCTTTTCTACCCGAGCCATTATCTCTTCTCTCTTCCAACAAACTGCTCCGGGAACAACTTTGACAGGATCCCTGATCTTTACCGGTAATATGCCTGCAGTTCAGCACAGATCATGAGGTGAACGTTCTCTTTTTCCCCTCTATTCTCCCGCCCAACAAGATTTTTGAAATCTTTCATCTCTTTTTCATGCCGGAGTCTACCCCTCCCCTCCCCTTCTCTGTCATGTCCCGGCTTACTTCCTCACAAGAGACCGCCCAGTGACCATATTTCACAAATCCCTGATCCTTAACAGAAAGCCTGCAGTTCAGCCCGGGTCAGGAAATTTACTCGGTACCTATCGATCTACAAGATGGCTCGCGGAAGTAACGACAAAGGATGGCATATGTTATTAAGGGGTAGGGGAACAGGAGGTGGTGAGAGGGTCAGCGAGGGTCAGACTTTCAGGAGCTCCACACACAGGGGAAAGAAATAGGGGGATAGAGAGAGGGATTTAAGATGGCCTAGGCTGATTTGGTTGGCTGGTTTCTTGGCGGGTTTTATAGTTCCCTAGGTGGGGCTAACTGATCCATTGATGTCTATAGAATCCCCGGAAAATAATATACCCTAGATGAAGAAAATCAGGGAGCTCCTATAGGAATGCATGTTTTGTGAGGATAGGACCACTGGAGAGGGGGTAAGGGGGGAGAGGTAGATATAAGTTGGGATAAGGGTAAATGGGTCAAGGAAGATGGCCTTTGATCAAAGTACGTGACCCTCAGAAGATGTAATGAACCAAAAGTAGTCAACAGACTGTAATCTACTCTAAAGCACAGTAAACTGAGAGGAGTAGTAGTGTTGATATTTGAAGGCAGAATGTGATGTATTGATTGGTGTCCCAAAATAGCGTAATCTATTATTATTAAGATACAGAGAGAGTATTAGTTATAAAAAAAAATATAAGAGATTGACATAGTGATTGCTTGTTTCTAAATCTAGGCTTGAAATCTGTTTTTTGTTCTCAAAACGACCGTTTGTGGAGAAGCGATAAACTAAAATTTTACAAGATTTCTCGGCATCAGAAAGTGTTGTTATTGGGCACGCCAGATCTGGAAATTCATTTAAATAATATGGTTGCCACTGCTCATTGAAAGGCATACCTGGGAATGAGCGCACAGGAGAGGGGGTGAAAACCATTGTGAGGATAGCTCTTATGCTGTGGGACGCAGGGATCAGAAGAAAGCAAAGAGGCATGGAGATTACTGGTTGTTTCCACATGCCAGAAAGAATGAAGATTAAAGGAGACAAACTTGGATAGAAGACAACAGTACAGGAAGTGGTTGGGCTCGAGATTATAGTCTTTAAGGTCATGACAGGTGGATGTTATTCTTCGGAAGGGATAAGTAGCGGTTTGATATCGGTGGACGGGACAGGAGATGTCTGGATACAGGAAGGAGCCATGGGGGAGAGAGGGAGAGAGAGAGAGAGAGAGAGATGAAAGAGGAACTGAGAGAAAGAAAACTGCTGTCTTGGAAGAAATGATAATGAAATGGAACCAGGCATTTGAAGAGTCCGTGCGGACGTGTCAGGTGGACTGTGAGGTTGAAAGCTCATTGCGGACTACCTGCTGGACAAAGTGACAAGAAAGGAAATGAATAAGAGAGAAGAAAAACAAATTAATATAAGGAAGGAAGCAGATTTTGATCTGAAGAATAGCTTTCCCAACCAGGGCTAGATTATTATCAATACTCATGACACAATCATGGGGGAATTGCTTCATATGGGCATGTTTTGGCACAAGTCAGAAGCCATTGACATGTGAAGAAATTCAAATCATCTATTATTTGATTGAATGCATAAAGAATGGTTACTAATTCATATTTTCTAGTAGATGAAATGGACGTGTCTAGTTTAGGACAATCACACGCCACTCAAGTAGAAGAGAGACAAACCGTGTGGCAATGTAAGATCCATCTGTAACAGACGCCTACTCACACATGCATGCGACGAACATATGAAGAGGTCTACATTTTTATTACGTCCATCTCTAATCACGGCGACAGCGTCCTCCTTGTCTGCCCCCCTACTCCACCCCACCTCACCTCCTCCCTTTCAAACTCATGGTCGTAAATGATTGCTCACTACTTGTAACATGCCCCCATTCTGCTCAAATGCCAATGTCCGCTCGTCAGAAACATTCATCGATACGCAGCGGAGATTGCAACAAACAAAAACCTGTCCCTGTTGTCCGGCCTTTGTGATGAATTGTCTGCGGCAGTGAGTGCACTTGGGAGCCATCAAGTTTTGGGGAAGACTCATCCATGTCGGTCGTGTCCGCGTACAATGTCGCAATTTACTTGGAGATAGGAAACTCTTTCACTCGTAGAGCGGGCCAACAGAAGATCATCAAAATGAGATAACACCTGTCTAGCAAGTGTTTTATCCCGTTTGGCTTCCTGAAAGTAACCAGACAAGAATTGAAGGACAGGGAAGAAAATCGAATGAATGTAGTGAGGGAAGTAGACACGCTGTGGTTTGAAAAATATTTTCCCAACTACTGACTGCATATTAATTGTACACGCTTTTGAAACAACCGAGATCACAAATAGTCTATATCACTTGGATTCAAAGTGCCGTGAAGGAATTCAGCCGCAATATCATCTGAGTGAATGAATGAATGAGGAAAAATGATTGTCTTAGTTCACTGTTTGATAAGAACACAAAAAAAAAAATGTCCACTATTCGACCTCCACACGCCCGTACGCAGAAACACCAGCAGATGATTAACGACTGGACGACAGAATGCCAGACATAATTTATGAAAGAAGTAACGCATTTAGGAAATCATAGCTTAGACGACATGAGTACAGAGTGCGTCAGCTGTAAGTGAAAATAGTCCAGAGAAAAACAGGATAGTATGCAGGCTTTTCTGTTGGCTCTAAGAACCATACTTCCTCGTAAAATTGTTACGCGCTGAATTTTTGAGCTCGCACGTACGAATTTGTCTCGTATACTGTTATCAAAACTAGGCGAAAATTTATTCTGAACAGATGATGCCAAAGTTAGCATGTGAACTGATTAATGAATTACGACATTATACACCAACACGGATGACACACGGTTAGAAGATGGACACGTCCTCTCGTGAGAGGTCTGGTGCTGGCAGGCCCGGAGGCGGACGGCTGGGGAGGGACATGCAAATAGGGCAGATGCGTGGTAGCATGTTTTTTCATAAAGGGGAGGGGGTCGGGGTTGATGTGGTGAGTGGAAATCTTTTAGTACTCGTTTTGTGTCATTAATTCAAGGAATCTAGAACTGTTCCTGTTTCGTTCCTCGAGTGTCGACCTGCCATCTCCGTCACCCAGGTTATAAAATAGAGGAGAGGGTTGGGAGGGGGGGGGTGTTGGGGATCAAGTAGTGAGTCGAAAGTAAACGTATAGTAGCAGAAATGGCTGGGCTGGTGTTCAAAGATGACGACCAGCGTTGTTTACCAAAATGAAGACAAATTCAGGTTTAATCAATAGCACAGACCTTGCCGCTGGCTCAGTGGGAATACGAGATGAGTGGTGCTCTATGCCCGAGCTCTTTGAAGCCCCCTTGAATTACAGAGTGAGAACCACTGGTTTAGGAGATGATCGTTATTATCGTATAATACCTCACTCGTGAACCATTGCAATCCTTTTCACTTGTAACAGAAGCGTCAGTCGTTGAAAAACACACTTCGTACAACTCAAAGAGTATGAGGAGGTTACGCCTTTTCTTGGTCAAGGCTCCACGCCTAAGAGATAGGATGAGATGAAGAGAGTTTGTTGAAAACATAGGCCTCAGGAAAACGGAAGGGGGCGGAGCTGTCTATCGGATCTCTCGATTGGTTTATGATCGAAGGTTTTAAAGGTTATTTTTAGATCACCACTCAGTCTTGTGTTTATCATGGTGAAAAAAAGCTGGAGATTGGCTGTGCGAGATTGCGGGATGTCGGGTGGTCTTTTATGGGCTGGGCAACGCTTATAAAAATGATGATAATATTTCAGAAAATGGGATAAGAGCTTTTTACCTTTTCTTATTTTTCAAACTTTCACGGGGGAAAAAGGTGTGTATGTGGGTGTGTGTGTGGGATGGGGTGGGGGGAATTGAAGATTAGGAAAGTGATGGGAACGGGACACAAAAAGAAGTAACTGATATTTTTTAGATGATTTAGAGAGAAATGTCATGAAAATTTTGAAAGAGCAAGAAGCAGGAGATTGCTGTTCTTTGTATTTCGTGGTTTTAGAGATGTTGTGAATAGACATGTCTGGAGGTTGAGGACGTTGGAAAATGTTCATAAATAACGAATGGGAAGCGATCAGCAGCGGAGACACATTAGGTGAAGGGGTGCTCAGCATAACAGAAGCCTACTGATCTTAAAAGCACACCCCCGAATATAAAAGGAAAAGGCAAGGCATGATGGGGTATTTCACTAATTTGAAATGAATCGCACAGTTCACATCGGAGTGTTATTTTGCATACAATATTTCATGATTACATAGAAACATGCAGGTTTGCTCAAATCTCTTCGAGCATTACGATAAAGAAAATTGACTGAACAAAAAAAAAACAAACAAAAAGTGTTTGAAATATGAAGGTAGATCAATCTGAGAGGAGACACTGTCCACGGCCATATGTAGGTGGGTCTGTTCTTCTACTGGTAACGATCGAATGGTGCAGCTTTAAGACGTCGAGGGGGAGGGAGGGGAGGAAAGTTGGAACTGAACGATGAGATGTGTCTGTCAAACTTTATTCATAATGATCACCAATCACGCACACACACACACACACACACACACACACACACACACACACACACACACACACGCACGCACGCAGGCTAGAAACATTGATGCAACATCTTGGCCCATTCCACATACGGCAGAAAATGCTGTAAATATGCTTGATCTTTTCAACTGCATTTCTGTAATTTATTGTGTCCAACATCTGTGTCTATATCAGTTCCTGCATTTTTGCTGTAGAGACCTGGAAAAGAGAATGTTGAATAACACAAGATTTAAAAGTAAGAACGAAGGGAAAAATAATTGCACTAGTACCGCAAAGTAGAAACTCCTTGTCAAATAAAGCGCCCCCCCGCGGGCTTTCTGAAAGACTGTAATTGTCTCCCTTAGTGTGTTCCATGTCGCGTGCAGACTCTAGAACCATTTCTTTGCTGCCCTACGTCACATGAAAAGGGCCTTTGCGGAGTCATGTAATAGAATTTGAATTAGGGACACTATTATTGTATTAAAGTTGTCACGAGGGGTGCGTGTTTTTTAGAACTACGGTTTTAATTTTAGCATTGCACTCACCAGCCGGAAGTGACCCTTATGCTGACAAGCTGAGGTAAATTTTTCATTATCTCCGTGGCTTAAGCGTCGTTATCCTGTTGTAAACAAAAAGTAAAGACACGATGCAATGTCGTAATATCAAGAAATTAGTCTTGTGGTGAGGTCATTGTCGTGATGAAAGAAAAATGCAACCAACCGCGAATGAGACAAGATTGAAATCTGTGATCAAAGGGCTCTGGGTTCAGTACTTTTCATAGTTGCATTGAGATATTGTTCAAGAACGTATTCCATTACAATCCTCTCAGTCTGTCATATTGTGCAATAAATCCCTTGCTACAGGCGTTGAAGAGTATTGATGTGATGCCTAAATCTTGTAATATAACTATACACTTGGTTATGTCACCGCATACTTCTGTGAGAGATGATACAGGGCAATTCCAGCAAAATGCCACGTCATTTACGCTATATTCTGAAAAGCTTTGACTTCAATTTTGATAGCTTCTAACAGGGGAGAATCTATTCTTTAGATATAAACCGAAACTGGTTGATGTTAAGTCAAGGTTGTTCAGAAATTAGCGTAACTGACATGGCATTCTGCTGGAATTGCCCTACAACATTATGTGGTCAGTGCTGATCTGTAACGTCGTATTATATATACAAATATGAGATTATGATAGAAGTTATGTGGTTCAGAGCAATAGTTTTAGTAACACACGGAGATGGAGACTTAATCTCCCCCCCCCCCNCCCCCCAACACACACAAATGTTTTGTCTTTTTTTTTTTTTTGTTTCTTTTAATGAGCTTTCACACACGACTTTCTCTACTCTCATATCACTAGAACTGGCCCAGAATTTCTGACTAGAGAGATGCCAGAATTTACAGTTGATCATATTTGTGGAATTTATCAACATGCACTATGTGTAGAATGATATTGTGAGTTATAATGCGTGACTACAGATACTGAAAGCTAATGACGTACCGCTGATAAACATCAGGAAGCAAAATATGGCAGCTGTACCCATTACCTCTTCAGAGAGCTGAAAAATATATTAAATAATCTGTGATGCAGAAAGTAGATGTTATAAAAATATGAATTTTCATTCATTAGACACTTAGCGTAGACCTTGTTATTATTATATAGCTATGATGACGATAATTTATAACATCAATAATATCACTTTATTCAACAGTGACCTAATCATCTAGAGAGATTGCCATAAAACTCAAGCAAACATTACGCCTTTTCAATCCTCTTTGCCTGCCTTGAACTTAAAAGCCAAAGGTGATTTCTAGTCTAGATCTACAGCATAGACGCGTCAACTGCTTCAAAAAAACTAAATCGAATTATAAAGTGGCTGAGTGTTTTCTTCAGAAAATAATGGCCTTTTGTTGANTGCTGTACTCAATACTTCTTCAGAGAGCTGAGAAATGTATTGAATGATCTGTCCTGCAGAAAGTAGATGTTATAAAAATATGAATTTTCATTCATTAGACACTTAGCGTAGACCTTGTTATTATCATATAGCTATGATGACGATAATTTATAACATCAATAATATCACTTTATTCAACAGTGACCTAATCATCTAGAGAGATTGCCATAAAACTCAAGCAAACATTACGCCTTTTCAATCCTCTTTGCCTGCCTTGAACTTAAAAGCCAAAGGTGATTTCTAGTCTAGATCTACAGCATAGACGCGTCAACTGCTTCAAAAAAACTAAATCGAATTATAAAGTGGCTGAGTGTTTTCTTCAGAAAATAATGGCCTTTTGTTGAAGGATGAAAGCCACTCAGATTCTCTCGCAACGTTGAACAAGTTCAAAGAGTACGGACATGTAAACCCGAGATGGCGTTTATTCTTCTGATTATTGTTTATTTTGCAAGAAAAGTTGAAGCCATCGGAAAACTTTGTGACTGAACTATACCGCAGTGTTGATAGATCATTAAGGCGCTCTATCCATATGAGTGCAAACTTATCGACTGGAACAGCTAATCAATATAAAGTTTACATCAGTTCATTATTTCAGTATGAAATTTCGTGGAAAATTTAGGTGCAACCCTCGCCAAACCAAACACTGAAAAAGGAATACTACGTCCATTATTATTAATATTGTCATCATCCCGTCCCAGCGTTCTTCAAGCTTCTAGGCACCATTGTGAATTATTTGAGCGCATCCATCTTCAACCAGCATGTAAGTAATATGCTAGCATTCTCTTTGGTATAATCTTTTTGCAGCGAGAATGTAGGTAGAATATTCTCACCTCTCGGGAGCATTTTTCTGTCTACGCAGATTTCTGACACTATGACACACAGATGGAGACCAGCAGTTTTTTTTTCTTCGTAATAATCACCCGACTATATACCGATCGCCCTATGGTGGAAAATACTCTTTACTGGAAATGTTTGTTGTTTTTTTTTAAATCTGTGTACAACTTCAAGAGATCGACATCAAAAGTTGTATGCTTTTAAAACCCATCGAAAGGAAAGATGTCGAATTACCTCCCCTAGTCTTGAATTAACGTCCCTTTTGTACTGCCTAGGGTGGGGAAATTCACCCGAGCATATAGCAGACATGTTTTGTAGTCTCACAGCAAAAACACATGGCATATTAAATAAACAACCTTATGTGATTTGATATGCTTCGAAACCACTGATATTTATAATGATTATGATATTATATGTCGGTTTTGTGATTGAAGAATTTATTTTACTGCGCTGTTCAAATACAAATAATGTGTTTATGGCATTTCTTTCTTGGGTGCGAAATCCTATTTTTTATAATGTTCAGCGATTTTTCATTTGCCTGATTCATTGTCATCTTAAGGTATAAGTTGACATGGGTAATAATGACCAGCTGTCACTCGACGAGCTCCCTTCCTCCTCTTGTCCAGCTCAGTTAAGTCTTATCCCTGTCTTCATTGCTGTTTATCTTTTCTTTCTTTGGACACCCACATTCCCCATTCAACCCGTTCTTCTTTTTGTCTTTAAAAAAAAAATAATTAAAGTCTCTTAAGCCCGTTGCCAAAACGTCCTTATCATTTTACAGGCAGCCCTGGCTTCTTTCTATTCGTGTAAAATGGCAGCTGCAATGGATTCTCCCAGGAAGCTGAGAATGTTACAAATTGGTCTGGCTTTCCGAAGGAGTAATAACAAGTTGAGGCCACCGAGTGGCTATTTTCCTGAATACGTGACTAATAGACTTCATTATGATTATTGTTTGTCAACATCGATCGCTAATGTCTCTCTCCCTGGCTGTGTCTCCTATATATAGACCCCCAGGTCATTATCCTATGTTTATTTTTCCAATTTCTTGTAGGCCTATTTATCAGAATCTCTTTTCCCACCAGCCTCCGCCTAGCGATATCGTTCAGTCTGTTTTCCAGCTCATATGGCTGTCAGTTTAATGACCAGACATAGTGTTGAGAAATGGAAGTTTGTTTAGCTGTTCATATAACTCGTCTTGTCACTGAGCCTCACTTATTTGACTTCATAACTTGAATCCATGCTTTTCAAAATCAGATTAACTAGTTCATGTTCATCTATGGCTATCATCAACTCGAACACCATCTCCACCTGTAGATGAGATGTCATTCTTTTAGTCTGGTCTATTCCTCCTCTACCATCATCGCCATCATCATACCATCACCATCACAGACAGCATCACCTCTCATTCATGTGTCTTTCATCTCTGCCATTCCCTGCCTTTCCAACAGCACTAGGACCATCATTACCACCACAACATCATCACTATCAGTTTGTATCACCGCTTTCGTCATTTTGTGCGAGGGAGAAGGTTTTAATATTGTTCACCAATGTGTGCTTACATTCAGAAACAGGAATTAGAAGGTCTAGATCTAGATCTAACCATGTGAGAATTTAAGAACACACAAGATCAAACTTGAGCCTTGGAGTCATAAAGGAAATCCCCTCTTCAAATGTATTAAACAGACTACCACTATAACCATTACCTTCACCAATGTCACGACAGCAACTTCGTGAGGACCACAATTATCATCACCACTGACATTTTTATTTTTATCACCATTAAAACTACTACCATTATCACCACCATGACAGCCGTCATTACCATCATCAGACCATTATCACCATGGTCAGTGCCAACGTCACTGATGATCATCGCGGATATTAAAACCATCACCATCCCCACTACCACACCATCATATATCACCATCAACACCACCACCATCATCACCATCAACATCATCACCATCACCATCACAACCATCATCACCACCATCACCACCATCACCATCACCTTCATCATCACCCCCTTCACTGTCACTATAACTTCCACCACCACCGCCATCATGACAACCATCAATATCACTATCACCACAACCAACGAAGTGACACAACTGGTCTTTCCTATCAGTCTATCATTATCCTTCGTCTCTTCTTTCCTCGCTCATTTTACGGTCTCCTCTCTGTCCTTGCTTCCTTCCGCCACCTCCTGTCGCATAATAGAGCATATTTTCTTAAGTAGCTAAAAATCTGGGCCTCCGCCATTTTCATTTGGACGCTGGGGCCCGCTAGGAAATTTGTTTGATGGGAATTGATCAAGCCTGTATCATGGAGCGGGAAAGACGGAGATTGCGAAAAAGGGGGAAAGAGAGAAGATAGAAAGGAAGGGAGAAAAGAGAGAGAGAGAGAGAGAGAGAGAGAGAGAGAGAGAGAAAGAGAAAGATAGGATATTATTATGACATACTGGGTTCATGGTTATATATACTGTTTTGCTTTGATATAAAGATGATTAGAAATAGGAGAATGAAACGCATACGTGACTCTGAATAAAATGAATGATGGAAAGACGATGCGAATGATGGGGAGGTACAAACATAGAATGCATTAAGAAAGGGGGTGTGGGATGGAGTTGAATAATCTGGGTTATTCTTGTATAAAGGAGACATCTTGGAAATGAAGACTGAGATTGATAAAACGGTTAAGAGAGAAGAAGTATACAGAACGGGGGAGAGGAGAAACAAAGACGGGTAAACGTGAAGAAGATAGGAAAACACGTGGTGAAAAAGAAGACCAAAAAAATGTTTGATTCCTTACTGTTAAAGATGAACTTTAACGACTGAAATTTAAGACAGCTTTGGGGTGAACAAAGGCAGAGAAGGCCTGTGGTGTTTGGAGAGTAGATGAAGTGAAATCTCAGAATGATGGAAACTGAAACCTACAATGCTGTGAAAGTGAAACTAGGGGTTAG
>JAWQUT010000229.1:116702-128149 GCA_033807755.1 Ellobium chinense
CCATTTCCCCCACCAATCGAACCGTATATTCTGATATCCATCCATCCTGTCTCTCTCACAGTTGATTACCCAGGTCTGACGCGACTTTGACAAAACTTTCCTTCATTCTTACCCGTCATTAGCCTTCTCGTCCCTCCTCGTTACTCACACTTTCTTGGCGTCTTCCTTTTTTTTTTCATTTGATATTATCTCTGTTTTCTTTCATTCCCTTTCATACATTTCCATCCATCCATCCATCCATCCATCCATCCATCCATCCATCCATCCATCCATCCCCCTCTTCTACAAGCTGCTGACCACCACGAACTCTAGACCACAAACAATTCCCCTTATCCTTGACCACTCCACTTACAACCCACCCTCATTCATACTGTTTTCGTTCCTTCACACACGTCGCTCTCCCCCAAAATCTCTCCAACACTGTACCCAGCTTCATAATCTTTCTCTAACAAAACATCCTATGTCCACCTCACTGATGTACTGTTCCTCCATTCCATTCCATCAATCAATCAATCCACTAACCCACCCCCACCACCACCCGTCCCTACCACATGGCCACTTTCCCCCCTAACAAATCATCCGTTGTCTACCTCGCTGATATTTTATTCTCTCGTACCTAACAACCCATCCCCATCCCCCACCCCCAAACACTCGCCCCTTCCTTCGTCACAATCCGCCCCTGCCCATTGACCACTCCCCCTAACAAACCATCCCTCGTTCACCTCGCTGAACTGCCCCCTAATCCTTCACTTCCCAACCGTCTTCTCTCTCTTCACTCAGCCACAGGGACCAGTTATTGAATTTGAGTGCCGAATATTTATTAGATCAATGCAATAAGTATCGATTCCGTGCTGCTATAAATAGCCCGCGTCCGCACCGGAAGGCTGGGTTGCTCCTTCACACCGTCCCAGCATCCTTCAATAAATTCCATTTTATGCCTCCTCACCTTTGCCGCACCGCTAGTAATAAATCCTTCACTCCATCCCTTTTTTCTTTTTCCAGAATGATTTCTACTTCTTCTTTCTCTCTTTCTTCATGTCTTCATGGGGCTTCGCGATCCCCAACCTTTTGTTGTTCCCGTAAAAACCCATAAACTCGTTGCTCTGCTATGGTTTCGGTGCCTCTTGTTTTTATATCAGTGTTTTACTCGCTAACTCGAACTGTCACGATTTCGAACTCTCACAAACTCGAAAAATATCTAGTAATAGTTTGGAATTCGACCACCTCTATCACCCCCACACCATGCATGCTCACACCGATACTGTTAGCAAAAGTGACTCATTGAATAGCCACTAAATCCCCTCTCCCACTCCAAACCCCTTATAAAAAGGACTTTTGTTTACAGAAAAAACGGGGAAGGAAGATAGAAAAGGGGGGGGGGGGGGTGTAGTGGAGAATGGACAAGCATTTGCAGTGACCCCAGTTTCTGGAATGCAGCTTTTTACATCAGCATGGACAGTTTGTGATGAATGTAACATCAACAAAAGACCATGTTGTGACCTTGCTAATGACATGTTCATGTCATGCCCCTTTGGCTCCTGTTACCAGCTCCAAAATCTGTATATATATCTGTGGACTTTAAGTCTCAATGCATCTCTATGTCCTACACACAGTATATTTATGATTCTGTGGAGCAGCGGAGCCTAATGGTTACGGCGTTGGACTCAAGTTCTAAAGGTCCTGGGTTCGATTCCCAACCACGGTCATGTTGTAAGTGCCCCAGGGAGTCGAGAAAGTCCTAGAGTGATCAGACCTGCTGGGGTAATAATAGTGTGAAGTCGCATGAGCGGGCATTAGCCTGGATATGAGACTTATAAACCGCATTATTATTATTATTATTATTATTATTATAAAAGACAGGAGAATAGGCCTACTATGATTTGAAACAGTAGCTAACATGTCACTCTTATTACAGATTGTTCTCTCCTCGTGGCCTACGTGACAGCTTTGTCGCCAGAGGATCTTGCAACAGGGAAATTCCAGAAAAATGTCATTTCAATTTTCTAATTTCTGAAAAGCTTTATAGACTTCACAAGAAATAATATTTGGTTGTCTCTAACAGTAGTTAATAATATATTCTTTAAATACAGATCACTGTAAAGTCAGATTTTTTTTTTTAAAGTTAGCCTAACTTATTTGGCATCTTGCTGGAATTGCCCAACATTATTTATACCATTCATGCCGTGTGAACGCGCCTCCACCTTCCCCTCATGTCGCATTCCCATCCAGTGCTGGATTATCCTTTGTAATTGTATGCTAACAAGCCACATTGAGTCACCTTTTGGTCCGCACATTATATTATTAATCAATGCTAATGTACCGACGATGTTAAATGGCCATGAAATGAGCGCTGTTATTGGCTCTTGTGACACCGTCGTCGGTACGGACAATTAAGTTAGACGGAGTGTTTCGTAGGTTAACTGACCAAGAGTGTTGCTGGCACCAAGGCAGGGTGATACACGCACTGGTGGTCACTGTGGAGTGGACATTAATAGCAATCTTTCAGGGACGGGAATAGCAATGTTGACCAGCTGGGTTTGCTTGTCCTTGATTGAAATGGATTAATTTAAAAAAAAAAAATGCCAAATGAGGGTTCCTTTGGAGGCATGACCTAAGTGTGGTTCAGCACGTTTAGAGTCACAGAAAGTCCAAGGGTTAAAACATTTACAGGGTGGGGAGGGGGGGGGGGGCTCTCTTCCTCTGTTACCTTGCTGTCATAATAAGAGCGTTGTCTATTCAGTGAACTGCATGGATGTTGTCAGCAACCGTAAGAGATATCTGGGTAAACAATATGTGGAAAGCTAGTTAGAGATGATCACTCATTTTCACTTGTTCATTGAGATACATACATTTATAATTGCCGAGTAGAGCAGAAACTCCGGTAACATTCATTCTTAGATATGAAATCTTGGTAACTAGCAATGAAGATTGCTAATAATAATTGTCTTATTAGTTCATCGATGTTGGTATGGAACTGTTTAACAGCAGCAAATCTTAAGAGGCAGCTGTTATGATTCTACTTAGCATTGTCTTGTTGGTGTCATGTGTTCGTGCACTGAAGCCATAGCTAAAAATATTCTAGCCACTGCAAAAATGGAAGATGTGCCATAGAGAAAGGGATGGAGTGTGGATTTCGAATATTCTACGGATGGTTTACAAGTCTACATTATGAGGGCATTGCGTCGAAAAGGTGTGTGTGTGGTGTGGTGTGGTGTGGTGTGGTGTGGTGTGGTGTGTGTGTGTGTGTGTGTGTGTGTGTGTGTGTGTGTGTGTGCGCGCGCGCGCGCGCGCACAACTCTCACAATTTAGACACCGCATAATTATAAAGTCTTGCTCAGTGATAAGGGACACAAAAAAAAAAAAGAAAAAGGGAAGAGGAATAGTAATGATGTAACAGACATGCTAGTAATCTCATAATATTTCGACCTTTTTTTTCTCCCCCAAAGAATATGCGTTTTCATTTTCCCTTGTACTGACTGTCTTGTCTATGCTTTTCACTGAAACGCGTTGAAGTTATATCCCATATCGCCAGTTGACGTGTCTTACCTTGTTAACATTTCTTTATACAGTATTTTTTTTTCTTTGTCATTTAATCCAGTCCATCCTTACGTCAGAGCTGGAGCATCCTCATGCCGAAGTATCCTCGCAATAGAAATTTTGAAAAGACCTGTCAGAGCCATCTTCATAAACCAGAGCCGCTTAAAGACTCGGAAACAGAGAAACGGTTCTAAAACACGAAAGGGGAAATAATCGACGTCAAAGGGAGGCAAACAAATAGATATAATACATTGCTTCTGACAGCGTTTGGCCATTTTGGAGACGATGCTATCTCGTGAGTTGGACAGATCCAGAAATGAGAAAGACTACGAGCGCACACGAGGCACTTTAACGTGATGTGTCATCGTGATTCCCTAGTGCAGCACGGGGCTTTGCTCGATAAAATGTCTTTCATTGTGCAAGTTTTATCTTCGAGAGTTTGATCTTCTTTATGTCGGGCAGGCGGAAACATAAACTGTCGCTGTGAAATATTCGCAAAGGGCTTTCCTCTCAAGCGTATGTGATGGATTAGAAAGATGGTCGACTTGGTCACGCATTTTATGGAATATTAAAAGACTATTCGCATAAAGAAATCGGTAATAGAGTGACAGTAAGGGGAATGATTCTAAAGTGACAGTAATAAATAATACGCATTACTTAATGTGATGAAAATAGCAGATTCTCCCTTTTATGATAATACTCTTGAGAAATCAGAAAGAAAAAAATAACACAACTACCTCCATAAGCAAGAACACGAGCAGATTAGGTATGACAACAATGTTCACAATAACAGCTTACTAGTTATACACGCACATAATGATGTCTGTTAACTTATAGATTACCCAGATTCCGTGCAGGAAAGGCATGGAAGAGCGTCACACTGAAGAGGACATGGAAACTTTTACAATGCGAGCAAGAGAGCCAACGGATTTCTCCGATGGCGAGACGTTTCACATTTGCGGTTTTCGGGCATACGCGAGAAACTATGGAAGATCAACCCTTTCGAAAAATGTGTGGATTCCCTTACGCAAGGCTAAGATTATGAATCCCCTATTCATCTTTGAATGAAAGCATCTATAGGTACTAAATTCGCTTCCAACAAAAGTAATTTTGCGTCTGCTAGCACTGACATATGTGTGTTCTAATTTTAGAATCTCGTCACTGGGAAAGAAATCCCTATTGCGTTTCGGATCCATGGGATACGTACAGTTTCCAGATGGTTTTCCACGTATTAGGTCGGCTGAAAAATCCTTGCGTATGAGAGAGCTTATGATTCATCCCGCCCCCGCTCTTCCCTGTTTGCCCACCTTTAAAAAAAAGATAAAAAAGGGCTACGTCATCGAGCATCTTTCATCTCATTCTGTTCCATCTCTAAAACGGGGGACCCAATAAACTGCACTCACATCCTTGCCCCTCCCTTCACTCCAGCAGTCTCGTGCCCAAGACTCGTCCATTCATTGGTGAGCACTGCGACGTGTGCAAGCGAGTAATAGACGAATTAGGGCGAAAGGGTAAAACACCTTCCATGTTTGCGGAGGTCTTCGAGCGGCTAATCGTTAACATTTGTCGTGCTGCAACTGGCAAAACGGGCTCTTTATACAGCTCGTGAATATCGCTATGCCTGAGTTACCTCCCCTGTTGGGAATTGAAAAGAGTTGTCGCCTCTGTCAGGGTTTGAAATAATTTTAGACGAGCATGGGGTCAAAGACCTCTTGTATTCATGGCAGGACCGACATCTATGGGTAATGTATGGGATGGGGGTCAAGGCACTCTTAGTACTAAATGGGATAAGGGTTGCCACTGTCGTGAGCACCAAAATGATAATAGGTCATGTTATTCGGTGTGACGATTTGTAGCTTTAAACTGGGCATACAATACTGCAGAGTTAACTTCACAGAAGTTCATGGGTTTGATTGATTGACCTATTGATTGTCTGATTGATTGACTCAAAGATTTATTAAACTCCCTAAAATAACAGTGGGGAACTATGTGACGTTTTAGCGCGCGCGCGCACACACACACATACACACACACACACACACACACACAGCAAATGCAATGGCAAATAGAAATAAAGAAAACGAAAACTGTGAGCAAATTTGACGCCAATGAAAAATAATAAGACCTGAGTACGAAAGGAGTTACAAAACGATGATGAAGAATGTTACCATCACCTTCACCACCGTCACCAGCGACAAGAAGAATCATCATGACAAGTCGCAGTAACTTTCTGACGGTCCCAGAATGGTGTCATCAACGACTATGACATGAAAATACAGCAGAATTATCAACACCTAGGCTTGAGCCTACGCTTTAACAGACTGAAGATTTGAGAGTTCCCTGTGTCTCGCAAGGATAAAAACTGAAAGCAACTGCGGTGAAATGAAAAAAAAATCCAAACCATCAGTCATACCAAACAAGGAACAACAAAAGGAGAAACATGCATCAATCATGTGCGTCACATAATCGGGGGCTGACAAATTCATTCATCGTTACCGTGGCTTCCGAACCCGCCAACCAAAACTCAGGACGCGATAACGATAACAAACGACAGTCGTTTTCCACTTAAGTTATTATCTTTGTCGTCCGTGGGCAGGAAAAATGAGGTTGTTATACAAAACAAGACACAACCACCGTGACTGTTTGCTCTTTCAATACGGACGAAGAGGTCAGCTGATATAGAGACAGACCGCAGTCGCTGCCGCAAAACAGCATTCGTGGTCGTTTTTATTGTCAAGTGGCAGGGCAGACTTGTCGCTTAACGACAAAACAACTCAACTGCAGAATTGATGAGCATTGATTTTAGTGCATATTTTATTGTTGTCGTAAAAAGTATGGGCCATCCTTGGTTACGTGATGCCGTGGATGGTGGGTATTTAGAAAGAGTGCTATATGGACAAGGCTGATGGTAAAGACATGAATACTGAAAGTCGATTTTACAGAAATATTCCTTCCTGGACTGGTTAGTCGGTTAGTTAGCGAATGTCGAAAGGAGTTGTTTTCCCTGTCTTGCTGATTTAGGCATCGATTCTTGCACTTTCCCTGGCAAATACGAGATAGCGTTGTTCCTTTTGGTAGGAGGATAGACAGCATATCATTAATTCTACGAGGTTGTCTGTGAAATATTAAGTTCCCATTCACGACAAATATTCTCTCTCTCTCTCTCTCTCTCTCGCTCTCTCTNCTCCCTCCTCTCTCTCTCTCTCTCTCTCTCTCTCTCCCTCTCTCTCTCTCCCTCTCCCTCTCGCATTCAGCAAACAGTTCAGAGGAGTGGCTACATGTTTCTTAATGAAGTTTTCTTTCTATAGTTTTGCCTGTTGCTCAAGGCTAATACCAAAGGAGTAGTTACGGAGTTTAAATTTTCTGATAATTGGTAACCGAAATGGAACAGAAGCCGCTCGGAGGGCATAGCTCTAGGGCTCATGATGAAGTTCCATCTTGATACTTGTGTCCCATGGGTGAAGTCTGAAAATTATTTGGGGGAAGGCTGGCGTTGGGCAATCTTCATCCCTCGTCTGAGACGTGGGCTTTAGCCTGTAGGGTCCCCTGCTTTTTAGTTAGTGAAAAGATGATGAGATAGATTCTATACAATATAAACAACAACAACAACAACAACAACAACAACAACAACGACAACAACAACAACGACAACAATAATGAAGCAGGAATCTACTGTTAAGGCAGTACCAACTCACAGGGCTTTATGATTAAATCCAGTTAGCAAGACGCACTAAGTGAGTTTTTTTTCCACTAACTTGGCAGTAAAATAGCGTTGGTGACGTCGTAAGTAGCTTTCTCTGTCTAGGGTTATTAATACATTTTACTCATGAGAGGAATGTGGATAAAAAGCACAGAAGCTTGAATTTATTGACTGACCTGTCTAAGACTTCTATGGACTTTGCTGACAGAACTCGGCATAGGAGGGATTATGGAGTGGGGATAGGGGAGGGTCTCAACATCAGCATGCGGCAAGCTTTGCCAGTGGAAACCGAATCCCGAAGCCTAAAGGAGAAACACAAAGTCAGCATTTCCTTATACGACAATTCTGGGACCGAAAGAAATAACGATCGCAGAATAGATTTTCCAGGCTTCAGCTCTTTTGTTTTGTCTTAATAATATTTAGTTTGCATAAGAATATTTCAAGTCGCTCCGTCTGTCACGCCAAGAGCCGATTATTGAACAATTCTCCTCAACAGTTTGTTTCTCTCCCCTTTCTGGGGACGTCACTCTTGCCGGTTTTTCCAGACTTGCTAATGTAATTTCCATCAAGTTATTTCCCTTCGCACGTTCTGTCGCCTGTCAAGATTTTGACAAGATTCTAATTATGATGCCCACTTAAGGAAAGCGAAACAGCCGTGGTTTTTAAGAAGATGCTGGATGTTATGCTTTCACTTTCAGTGGTATTCGGCTCCTGAATTGTGCGTTGGTTTGGTAAACTCTGTAGATGACAATAGTTATTTTGATTATGACAGCTTCGGTCGACTCCACATAATCGCAGCTACTAAGGACTGCTAGAGACATGGCCGAGAGGTAGAGTACTCGTTCCTTGATGTGAAAGTCCCGGGTTTGAATCCTGGTAAGGCCAGGTTTCTGTTTGGCTATTCCTCACGATGATTGAAAGTTACTATACCTTATTGCTAGCTATGTAAAGGAGGATCAAGCCTCTTCTCTGATATAGCCATGGACGAAATCATACCCATAACAGAGTGCCTCATTATGCTTTAAAGGTACCCTGTCATCCGCGACATGACGGTAGCCCAAATCTCGTCTCTAGTATAGCCAAAACTGTGCTGAAAAGAGTCGTTAAAGCGTAGCAAAATCAAACCGTATCTTCAAGGGATTATGAGAAAAAAAATGGGATAAAGCAGTACCAGTTGCTCATAACCCTCACTCGTAATCCTCACTTTATTGTTGTAAAGCATAGAATAACCTAAGCGGATGCCACCTGCGTTCAGATAGGTTCACAATTAAACGTCATGCGGCGATAAGATAGGTTCAGTGGTTGTGGTGGTGGTGGTGGTGGTGGTAATACCAGACATGGGATGGAGATAATTGAGAAGCCAGACTCACTGGGAGCTGGATGGATCCGTTATTACTTGCCTTCTTGACAGCTGGGAACATTGTGAGGACACTGACCTGTCTTTGGTTCGGTTCAGTTAAATAATGAGCATTGGAAGAAGTCACGATTTAAAAAACTTGTAATGAATGAATGAATGAATGAATGAATGAATGAATGAATGAATGAATGAATGAATGAATTTGTTTGCAAAGTATTATTGGTTCTGAATATTTATAGCAACAACAACAACAACAACAACAACAACCATTATCACTACCCCTTTCTCCACAGAGCTAGCAGGAGCATTTTAAAAATCATTACAAAAGAACAAAGTTTAGTCAGGTTTGGAAATTTCTGTTCATAATTTGGTTGTAGAGAGGAGACGAGCAGCTACAAAAATCCCATATACGCTGTTCTTATATGACGTAGGAGCTGAAGGCATTTGGAATTTTTTGTGTAGATAGGGCGATAAGTAAACAAAGAGAACCTTGCTTGCCTTTTATAACTCGGCAATTTTTTCTGCTATTTTTCTTCCATTTTAAGTGTTCACACACATTTTTTTCCTCTTTTTTTTCTCCCTCTGCCAAACCCTCTCTCAATTTTTCGTTGCTTTCTCGCTGGCAAAATCTCTTCACCATGATGTCTCACTTTCCATATTTTAGAGCAATTATCATGCATGCTCACACACGCACGCATAGACGTGGGCCGTTCATTAACTGCGACGTCATCCATAAAGTTAACGATCTCCCTCTTGGGCAAAAATGCTGTTAAAAAAAAAAATAAATAAAGAGGTGTAAATCATATGACGGAGATTCATAGATTAATATATTTTGCATGTAAGATTCAGACTGCATACGCAGTTACGTTCAATGCGGAAGGTTAGCGCGTACACATCTCACTCGTTCTCCAATCAGCAATGTTTTTGGTTCCACTTGAATACATGCCAACATATACTAATACACGATTGTATGCTACATTGTGAACACATGCTAACACAGACAAAGACACACATGTGCTCCTCAACAGTAGTATCCTAGGCTAAAGGGCTCGTTGGACTTAAATGGAGAATTGATACGTTTATCTCTTATCGTGTAGGGCGGTGGCCAAAAATGCACCGTCTCAATTTAATTATAACAGTTTTTTACATATAACTCTTGCCAACATTATTTCACTCATTCATTTCAGACATACATACATACACACACACAGATAAGAGACAGGACATAGTTCTTACACGTTCTATTTCTTGATACGCATACATGCATCTTTCTCAGCGTCCACATAAGAACACTCACAGCACATAACGCACAATGTGCACTTGCACATAACATTTACCTCATCTCATACAGTCCCCCACCCTATGCCAGAACATAACCACCTTCTTATACCAGTATACAATATCAGGCAAACAATCCACCTCTTATCTGCACATACTACCTGTAAGCATTCATAGGTACCTTTCATAAGCGACAGAGGCGAACAAGAATTCAAGAATCTTTGGAAGGATGTCCTTGGGGTGTTATCCCTCTGTACTATTGCCCGCCTCAACAAACGCTTTGGACCATTCAATATATCAGCACCAAAACCTCTGCCCTGGCACCAATGCACCTTGGCTGTAACTTCACGTATTTAAGCAGACAGTATTCTATCATCACAAATAAAATACACCCAGTCATCTATCACATCTTCACCATCCCGATCATTCCTCACTATTGATTCGCAGTCTTGTATGCACGCGACATATTCCTTGTCCCTCTAAAATTCTCTCACGATATTGAAAGATTAACATGAAAATGTGCTGCCAAAAATAAGCTGCTAATTCACAAAAATCTGGCATCGGCTGCGGAGTTTTACAGGAAGTGATGTTACCTTATAGGGCAAGTTGATTGTATCGGTTGTTGAAGAAAGAAATGAAACAGCATAATGAAATTGATTTTTTTTATTCATTTTATTTGTTTAAAATGGTGGCTAGTTGCTCACGAGGCAGCAATATTTATTACATTACTACGAGATGTCAGCTGAGGGGTTAGAGGGGTGACGAGTGCCTGTTAACATACAGCATTACAAATCTGTAAACGTGGGCTTAAGGATCAGCAGAGAGAAAAAGAGCATTGCAGAAGACTGGTAGTTATATAGATGATAATATTGCTGATAGGCAATGAGAAAGAGAGAGAGAGAGAGAGAGAGAGAGAGAGAGNAGAGAGAGAGAGAGAGAGAGAGAGAGAGAGGAAGGGAGGGAGGGAAGGAAGGAGGGAGGGGTACACATTTATCGATTGCACCAGAGTCCACCATTGTTTGGGAGTCATATCATAATAATGAAAAGCCCCCCCCCCNCCCAAAAAAAAAGAAATTGATGACGTCATTTTGCTCTGTTTTTATCAAAGGAGAGAGAGAGAGTATCCGAGAATAGCCTTAAAGGAATAGCCAAACGACGAAAATCTGACTCGGCCAAACGCAATGGATAAAAATTATCATGACCCCAGGCCTTCATCTATAACATGCTTTATAGGATTGTAGAGATCAATATATGCCGAGCGAAAGACAGATTTGATGGACGAACATTCTCAAAATTGCGGATAGGCTAAATGATTGGATGGACAGACAACCGATGGACGTAGGGATGAAAAAGAGATAGAAAGACACACGGAGAATTAAAGCAAGCTGACATGCAGACGAGATCTTTCTCAATAAGATTAGAGGTTGTCAGAATTTTCAAATATGAACGGCGAAACTGGAATGTATTAAAAGATTAGAACTTTTTTTTCATATTTTGTCTGCGCGTCCCGTCCCTGTGAGGTAAGCTGTATGTGGGCAGGTTGCCGGAAGGCGTGCAGGGCTTGAGAAATGCGGC
>JAWQUT010000229.1:134880-153030 GCA_033807755.1 Ellobium chinense
TCACTCGCTCACTCGCTCACTCACTCACTCACTCACTCACTCACTCACTCACTCACTCACTCACTCACTCACTCACTCACTCACTCACTCACTCACATTTTATTAACGTAGTCACGAGCACGTTAACCCATGGGACGTAATTTTTGAAAACTATTGCCGTGGTAAGGTTTTTACTTGGTTATGTCCCTTGGAACTTGACATCTTCGGTTTTCTAGTTCCTGTTTCGGATGTAGGATTTAAAATGTTACTGAGCAGCATCAATGCCTAACATCTCATCCTCCCCCTTATTGTTCTTCCTTTCTGTCTCTTTTCTTTGTTATTTCATTTCGCAGCATGTTGTATGCACGTAGTATAAGTCCTGGAATATGTAACAGGAGGGAAGCAAATGTTTGAACTTTATCGCAGGATCACTAGTCTATGAGAACGCAGTTTCTACACACAGAAAAGACATCATTTCCTTCATCATATTATTATGGTGTGTCCAGTGCGTGAAATTGAATGCTGGAAAGAGGGTACGGAACGTCATGGTGCGCAATTTTCATTTAATCATTCTTATTTTTGTAGTGTGCTTTCACTTTCAGCAGTCAACACTGTGCGTTGCAGACTTCCCAGAAAAGCTTGTAGATAATATGCCTAGTAACTAAAGAAAGACCATAGGTAATCGAATATGTAACTTGGCCTTTATTAAATATTCGATTTCGTGAATATAATTTGGAACAAAGTATCATGAACAATGCGTACATTTTCAAAATATCATAAATTCATTTTAAAAAATATATAATGTTATAGCTAATCTCTCTCCCCCTCCCATCCCCATCCCTTTCCTCTCCCCCCTTATCCCTTGGGAGGAACCGGGATCAAGATTCTCATCGTCTCATCATCACCACCATCATCATCATCGTTATCATTGTCGTCATCATGAATGTGAACACCAGATCGATCATCACCATAAATAACTGTGCATTAGCACCTACACAGCCTAGTCGCAGAATGAGTACCGTTGAAGTCCTCTCACGTCCAGTGCACGGCAGTCTAAGTGAGCGATCACGCACGTGCATGAATATTTGATGTGAGTAGTTCCCTACCATCACGACGTGTGGTCTGCGAGTAATAACTGTGGGCAGAAATCAGTGGGGGAAAATGGGTGCAAGTCCGAGGTTAGAGTTCCAAACGCGTTCACCAGATAGTGCGAGTCTTTACAACTCCAAAGCAAGAGTTGTATGTGGTGAACGCATGGCGAAGTCTTTTCTCTCAAGAGGTGTTTGTTCACCTCACAATGCTGTGACGTGGGGAGGGGAGAGGTGAGGTGGAAATGTGATTCAGTGTGAAACCATCGTTCAGTGCAGAGAGGTATGTACGTATATATGTATGTGCATGTGCGGGTGTGTGTGTGTGTGTGTGTGTGTGTGTGTGAGAGAGAGAGAGAGAGAGAGTGAGAGTGAGTGACAGAGAGAGAGAGAGAGAGAGAGAGAGAGATGTTGGTAGAGAAGAGAGGGAGTGAAAGACTTGGAAGACAAGTCCCTACTTACAACTGGCCGTTAGCACTGTCTTAACTCAGATTAATCTAGCCTAATTTCATATTTCAAATACTAGATATTTTAAAAACAGTTGTCTTTGCCCAAAATATTTAGAGGGACAGTAAAGTAGCGATCTGCAAAGTTTCAATGCAGTATGAAATGTTATGCTCTACTCGTGAAATGAAGGAAAACTAGATACAACTCCCCAATGTTAACTGTGTGACTGAAGTCAATCAAGTGAAGTGTTCCGTCACACCTGCTATCTACCTTTATATCCCAAGCGAGCCTTTAACATGGGGCGATGATGGTTGAGGGATGAGAGAGGGAGGGGGATGGGAGGGAGGGAGTAGCGTATGTTCTATAAGAAGTGATTCAAAGCAGGCCAGACCACCACTACTACCACCACCGCCATCATCACCACTACCACCACCACCACCAACAACAACAACAACATGAACAATGATCAAAAGAGAAGAAATAGATTGTTCTTTAGTGCTAAGAGTGCAGGGTTAATCAAGGCAGGCTGGGCAAGGCACAGGTGGCAGGTAACGTGCAGAATTATGTCTTTATGGGGCACCGTAATTTTCCTGCGCACGTCCTGAAATGTCCCCGTGGGTCCTCTCTCCTTGGCCGGGGCAGGACAATAAAGAACGGTAACCATCACGGTCTCCAAGGGCAGATAACCACAGACGCAGATGACAGCTTTAAATCTTTCCTTTCTTTGTCTTCGACTTCTTCAGGATCGATCGCGTGTTTTCTCTGCTAGCATGCTATGGTAAACGCGCCCATGAGGAAAAATTAACCTTTGTTGATCAGATGGTATATTATTTTCTATTTGTACCTACAGAATTATCATATTTTTTTTCCATTGATAATAGATCCCATTGTTTTTACAGTAAGGAAAATGGAAATTACTTTAATTATCATCTGAACATTACTTAACTTGAACATTTAAAATTTAACAGCACAGTGGACAACGAAAGAATTGTTATATGGCTCAGTCATTAAGATTTTGCATTCCTTTGAAACTAATATATAGCCAGGTCCTCAAGTCTAATTCATAATACTCAGACGATGTGTGGTGATATACTTATTTATATTGATTGCATAAAATATTATTGCTTTCCAATTTTAATGAAATCGTTTAGCACACAGGCAGCCTCATTCTTAGATAATAAGTCTTCTTATCACATCAACAACAAGAAAATTAAAACAACATGAAACGTGTGCACAAGAAAAACAACAACAAAAAAATTCGATAGTTTTTCAGTATCAGAGCAACAAGGGTGGTACCATCTATTAGCCCGTTGCACCAAAAGGGAAGACATGTTATTGTTTTTTAGGAGGAGAATAAACGCCGTGATTGAGAGCAATAACACCAACAAGAACTGTCACTCCGTCTTTGAAAATAGGAATAGACGTAATTTACTGGGTTGTTTCCCTTGAGACGAGGGTTGGCTGAGAAAGTGAGAGTGTAAAACCCTCGGGAAGACCCGAGTTGTGGAGACGCTGGCAGGTTGTGGGACCAATGCACGTGCATAGAAATGTCTTCAGAGGCAGGGGCGGTAAATCTTGATGACAATGGCAAGGAAAGATAATAAAGACGTAAAGGCTGTGGGAATGATGATTCGCTGGATTTGGGCCTCGTGGAAAGCAAGGAAGGCGGGAGGAGACTGAATGGATTGATGGATGGATGGATGGATGGATGGATGGATGGATGGATGGATGGATGGATGGGCTGGCAGGTGGTTATAAACTTTAGAATAAAATAAAATTGTATTTAAAACCTTCATTATTTGTCAGTCTCCTGAATGTGGGAAGTACAATCCATCAGGGTAAAAGAATTTTAAAAAAATAAAATAAAAGGATATCAATAATGGAGAAAAACTGACAGAGAGGGAAGAGAAAGTCTCTTTTTTTTTTTTATAAGGGAGCGTCCAAATATGTACTGACAGTAGGGTTAGCTGGAAAGAAAAAAATTAAAAAAAAAAACATAAAAGAAGGAAAGAAAGAAAAAAATGACAGAAAAAAAGAAAGGAAGAAAGAAAGAAAATTTAACCTGTTGGGATAAGTGGGGAAGAGTTTGGAGTTGGCCTGTGGTTAGAAGCCATCCTTGAGTCCCAAAATAGGTGATAAGGGAAATTGGGGCTCAAAAAATAGGCACTGAAAAGGCTAATGTTTAAAACCATGGGCGCAACGATAATAGTGATCGAGTGAGCAGCTAATTACCTGCATGTGAGGCTGAAAGCCACACTTTTATAGTAATACATCCCATGTTGATCTACAGCACATAGCGACCCTTTGACATACATTATGGCTGACAGTCCCATTACATATATTGCCCATTAGAAGTACATTGTCTGCCATATTAGATGCTATGTTTGACTGCTAATTAAGTGTTAACATATTTAAGTACATAAAGAAATTAGGTTTCATTTAGGCAAAGAAAAGAACAATGGACCAATCAGTGCCTGGTATGCCACTCTTAGATTATTAGCAAAGAACCTGTAAACACATGGTATGTGTATTTGTCCGTTAAAATCCAGCGGGAGAATAATAATTGGCCGGAAGCAACCGGGAAAATACCACCAGTAGTTACAAAACTGGCATCCACCTGTATAAATACGCAAAGTGGCTCCTTCTAAAACAGTCAACACAATTTGAAACAAATAATATGAAATGTCAGGTAAATGTTTGCGACGTTTTTCACCGTTTATAAAATAAAATCGAATATTAAATGCTCCATTAGTCGACTGTTTAATGTTTATCAAGGACTACGTACCAATTTATGAATCAATAATGCATTTATTTTGTTGCGTCTATGCGGTTGCTGTAAAAAGTGTTGTTACAGTGAAATGTAAACTTTCGTTCTGATGATATAAAATTTACTGATCTATCGCAGCAGCTGAGAAATGAGAAACAGCAACCGGAAATGGTAGATGGAATATTATTGAACTGACGAAGAAATAAGAAACTGATTGTTTTCACCCTTCACATTGGCATATTGCATGATGGTACAAAACAGCCTTGCATCCACAAAACACCGTAAGATTCCCAGCCAAATTACGATTATGCAGTGTTTTGTTGTTGCACGACAGAAATGTCTTCATAATTTTTTCCTGGCGTGTATATCTTTTTGCACGCCTATGAATTAGGATGCTGTCATCAGAGGCGGTCAGGAATTCTAAACAAAATGATGCCAAAAATATGTATTTGATCTCATTTTGAATCAATAGGAACAGTTAATAGTATGACAGGTAATTCAACTCAATAAAAAAGTTTGAGCTGTTGATCTTGTCAAAGGAATTGGAAAGACCCGTTCCATGGAATATCCCAGCTGCAAAAACATTGGTGAAAAGCAGAGTGTGAATGTGTGGTGAGTAGTGTCCCCTGTCCCTGGGGACAAGGGAAAGTATAACCATATTATTGCCTCATTACTCTCCCCTTGCGCTGACCAATCACCGAAAGGGGCTGCCTCTTATCCCCGACCGGACATTTTCTCCGCGGGACAAAGTTTTTACCCCGACACCGTTCACAACAGGAAGGAGGGGGGAGGGGGCATCTAAACTAACCCTATCACCGTAAATCAATAATGGCGTCCCTTAGTAACGTCTCCCTGGGCATGCTGGGAGAAAATCATGACGATTTCCCTCCTTCCTCNCCGGCACCAACCTCTCTGATTGATTTTCACAGACATCCAATGTCTACGCGGATCAGTCACCATCGCCACGGATGCTAACCTAAAGCACGAGGGGACGGAACTCTGCCGAGAAACTAAAATTCAGGGACCGTTCAAGGAATTTTTTGTGCTAGTCAATAACATTTCAGAAATCCAATTATTATTATCGTTATGATTATTATTATCATCATCTGCATTACTGGGTAAATCGAGGTGACGTCATTTTGGAACCTCTCGAAATATTATTTCCATGTCCTCAAATGCTTTGCTACTGAAATGGCAAATAGTATCCTGCAACCAATTTTTTTTTAATCTGTTGTTGTTGCTATTGTTGTTGTTGTTGTTATTGCCGTCGTCGTTATTATTATATTTTCCTGATTCTCTTTACAAGTGGCGAGCAACCTACTTGAGGCTGCCTCTGTTTGCTGGAGCTAAAACAAGCAAACAAATAAACAAAATAAAAACAAATAAAAAAAAAACAAAACATGCTTTCTCTACCTCCAGCACTGTGCACTTCAGTGTGTATTTATTTTGTTGGAACGAAATGGAATTTCCGTAAATTTACGGGCTGTTCGACTCGAAAAGTCACGTGTTGTTAGCTGGAAATATTAAAGATTCGGGCTAACATGATAATCATGATTCCCCAATTCCTCCCTCTCCTCCCCCCTTCCCCCTTCCTCCTGAAAAAAAAAGTCGCCTCGACTGGTAATATCAAAGATGATGTAGACTAGACTAACTCTAATCCATTACGAGTGCTAGGAGGGCATAGGATCAATCAGCAGTGCTATCTATATTTTCGTGCAATTTTAACAATGGTGAGAAGATCAAACATCATTACTCTTTTCGCACATAGTCTTTTCTATCTCCACTTTATTCATTGCATGGCTTTGTAGAATTTTTTTTTCAAACTTTTTTCTCGCTATGCATGTCTGTGTCAATTATGTAGCCTGAACACACCCAGTTGAGACAGCCAATGCAATGAGAGGTAAAAAAGTCTGATACGTGACATGAAAAGTTTATCAGCCTCAAAGAACATTGTGGGGCTAAAGGTGAAAGGTGAGAACGATCGGCTCACGTACACACACACGAACGTGACCGTGCACAAACGCTCCCAGGGGCAGGAGTGATGGATGTGGGAGGGAGAGAGGAGCAAGATTTGAGAGGGATAGATGGACGAGGACATGGTGTCTCGACAGGCAGGCAGGTAGGCAGGCATGCAGGCAGGCAGGCAGGCAGGCAGGCAGATAGACAGACAGACACGGATAAGTGGAAGGATCCACTAAGTCGATACGGAAGAAAGGGATTGATGGATTGAACGATGGGATGGGGATAGAGAGGGAAAGTAATTGAGAAAAATAAGAAGGCAGAGGATAATAGGCAACAGAGGAAAGGATGAGGACAACAACAACAACAACAACAACAAAACAACAACAAAACCAACAACAACAACAACAACAACAACAACGTCGACAACAGCAGCGACTGGAGCAGCAGAACATCAAACAACATTGACGACTGAGCCTGTGTTTATACATTCCATGCAGGGTGATCGACCTCTGCAACAAATTCCATACCACCGCTTCATGCATCTTTTTCTGCAAGAGCAATTTGTGGAATGGAAATAGAATTCCGCTATCAAAACAAAGTATGTCGTCAAATAGAAGAAAAAAACTGCAACCACAATAACAACAAATCTTGATGATCCTGGCTGATCGAGATCAAGGGAGGCGCATATAACTTTCTGGAAATTGGACATGCGCAGTTGTAAAAATGAAAACAAACCTCCTTTGTTTGTGTTACTGCTGGGGGTTCCTTCTTATTCCGCTCACACACAACTCTCGTCTCACGGGATTCACGCTGACAAGCGCGGCTATTGTCGTAAATTGGTCTTACCCTAAACGAATTTGGCCTTAGCGACATTGTCGACTCTCATGACAGGAGATAATTGTCGGGTAGAATAGATCGGGATAGATCGCCTCCGACACTGATCTAGTTAAATCTGGGTCGCTTAGGGGCCGCTGAACGCAGACCTGTCACATTTTACCATAGTTTGGTCGTCAAACTTGCAATTTTGCAGTCTGGACTGAGTGCATGGATTGATTATGCTGTCTGGTATGAGGAGAGAAATTTCCCTAGAAATTGTAGGTCTTTGGTCGATATGATATATTTTGGGGGAAAAGCTCTCATATCTGGAAAGGAATTTGGGAGCGTTGGCCAGGTAAAGAGAGTTGCATGTGCAGACGAGACGCTTTTCCTCCCGCCATTTAATATTTGTAGATTCGAGGGCAGTGACAGCCTCTTGATTTCGTTTACAAACTTCGCTGGACCTCCGAGCTTCAGACCCTGCCCCTGACCATCAGCATATGCCCATGGGAGGGTCCTATGACATTGCCCTTAAATCATGCATAAACCTAAATCTTAACTTAAATCATATTTCAGCTGTCTGACACAAGCACCATGACTGCTTGACTCTCTTCATGCCCAATATTACAGGACATTCCTGCCTAAAGCTTGGTTTGGGGTATATGGAAGGATTACAAACGATGGCTGTTGGAAAGAGAGACGGAGTGTCTATGGGAATGCCCCGAACATGACGATGTCAGTCTTGGGACAAGGTATTGACAAGGGATTACAAACGAGAAAGCACATAAAAGAGTTTCTGAACAATGATAATGTTTAGATACTGTTCCGAGTTTGCTTTTTCTTCCTTAACCCTACTCTCAAATCTACCCCTAAACCTAAACGAAACTTTAGATGGCAGTGTCCTGATACGACATTTAAACCCAAGATCCGGTGCCAGTCAGTGTGCAGTGAGTGACGTGCTCAAAAGCGCAACCCTCTAATCTAGGCTCTATTAATGAAAAGAGTAGGTGTGCTTTTCTTGTTCTCTCTTGAAAGTCCGTGAGTCGGATTGGCTGTCAGTTTCCAGTACACACACACGGCTGAGTTAAAAAAGCAGACCGGCACTTTTGAGCTTCACTTTTGTATTTCTTGAAAGTTGCAACTACATTATGTTTATATATATTTTTTTTTTAAAAACATTTTTTGTCTTGAGGATCTACTGTCTAATCTGTCCTGTCTGTCCCGCCATTTGTTAAATGTGAATTTGACCGCCAGAATATCGTCAAGCATGGTGTGGGTATGAATAATAACACTTGTTAAACTTCTTAAAACCTGTTCAAATTGTTTACAGTTCTGGGGACCTTTTTCTGAAAGTTATGTAATACCCTGTACCAGGGCTCATAAAAAAAAACTCTGCTGTAAATCCACCACCACGAGTGTTTGGGTTTTAGGAGGAAAAAACCGACAGAATGATCGAGTGCCCGTGACGCTTAGCAGATTAGGAAATCTGTGTGGTGAGACGACGCCGGAAGGAAGGTCAATTTCGACCTTGAAAGCTGAATATTTGGAAAGAAAAAAAAAAAGAAGGTCACAGGGGCAAGGTCAGTCCAAAAAGCTGTAGACCTTAGCTGAGGAGATAAAAATGGAGGCGGAGTGGGGATGGGGGAGTTGGAGGATGAAACACGCGAAGATAAAAAAAGACGAACAATATTCTCCAGTGGAGAGACTAATTAGCTGCATTTTGCACATGGCAATAAGATCTACAGGAAGAAAGGAAGATAGGATGGGAGGACCTAAAGAAGGGAAGGCGATTCCTGCTAGATGGAATGCTTTAGCATCTGTCTCCCTTTCTTCTCGTTTTTGTCGTTACCATCCATTTCACCCACATGAGAGTTTTGCACGTCAGTGGCTGAACAGATGTTGGTGCTGGTGTTGAGGTGCTGAGGATTTAGTTGAATCTTGTTTCCCCCTATCTGTTTTCCGGTTTCCAGTTTTTATCACTGCCGTTTGTTTTTCTTTCACAGCCTTTAATGGATGTCTGGGGCAAAACTTGGTCTTATCTCTCGGTAAACACATTTAAACTAAATTGCACGTCCTACTATGTCCTTGACCTATGCTTATCAATACAGACGGGCAATACCCTCTCAATCATGGATTTGTTTTTTCCACTGATCCAGCGACGCTGCTTCTAAAGGGTTACGTCAGTGCACTGAGCTAAACGAGGCCCTACCCTAAAGTGAAGGAGTCTTAAAATTGCCAAAATGTCAACATCTGTCGTACATTATCATTCTAAATTACAGGTCAGTCGATCATGTAGATTTTCCGTAATCTGACGAAGTAGTTTGTTATGAAGTGAGACGGCTGTCTCGACATCATTACCTAATACATGTTTCATTTGCAGTAACTGTGACTACATCGCGATACTTGTCAGATGGTGTCATTTTCTATCGAGCACAGACCGTCCCGAAACAGCTGGATGCATGTGAGGGCACTTTACAAAGAATTGCCCCTCTAGCTGCACTCAGCTCCGTCAAGTGAGCCTACTTGTCTTCCATTCCGTCCAATCAACACCGCTTGTTTGAAACACTCTGCAGCAGGTTGCTTCTTTGACGATGTGAGAAGCGGTTTTAATCGAGGCATGCCATGTCCTCTACCCCGTTTTTTGTCTTTTTTTTTTATTTGTTCCACTTCTTTTTGTTTTCTCCTCGTTCTTTCATTCCTTATTTTTCAGTTTCTTCATTCACTTTGGGAGCTCCCTGTGGAGTATTACACTGACGCTGCCATTTCAGAGGTGATGGTCACCAGAGGCGGACATCGTCGTAATACACTCTCGTATTATGTCAGAAAAGTACAGTAAACCGGTCTTTCATTATTTTTATGGACACAGCTGGTAACAGAGTAACAAGCCAGTACTTTCTATCCCATAAGTCAAATTTGATTTGGGCTGGGTCACGTGACACCACGTGATCATAAGTCACGTCAGTTATTGGTCGTCCACAACAAAACGTGCTCGGATGCCAGGGTTTTAAGGAACCGGTGGAGGCCTGGGAGTTTAAAGAATGACAGAGGGGAAACGGAACGTATCTGAATGCAGCATCTGGCCATAACAAGACATTAACCGAAAGCCAGATGTACGAAGCTACAGAAATAAAAAAAAAAACTGAAGGAAGATAAGAGACAAGGTAATAGATGGTGGTAGACGAGATTTTACATCTGGAGACCTGCGAGGAATGATTAGTAAACCTTCTGATCGCGACACTCAGATTTAAATTATACTGTGAAAATGTAAATTATACGGTGAAAATGTAAATTATACTGTGAAAATGTAAATTATACGGTGAAAATGTAAATTCTACTGTGAAAATGTAAATTATACTGTAAAAATGAAAATATTTCTCAGCATGATATGTGAAGAGATAAAATGAAACTAGTCATTCAGTTTGGCCTGTATCTTAAAACGAAACGTTCCACGGCGTCTAGGTTGGTGTCACAGATGAAGTGAAAGGAGGTCGAAATGTTAAGAAGGGAAAGAAAAGACAGGAACGCAACAATTGATTGTGGCTTAGCTTTCAATGACCACTTCATTGATCTTCTAGTGGTTTTGGTCCCGAGTAACGGTTTTGGGATTCCTCTTCTCCGGCTTGTGTGTCCCTTCCTTGTCCTTCACTTTCCATTGGTTGTGTCCGCAACGTTTATTTCTCCTTTTCCTTACTCATTGTCTCTAGCCTTTCTTCTTTCGTACATTCTTCTCTTTCTGCTGCGGAGATAGACCTTTCCGGCTTCTGTCATCTGAATCGGTCAAATGTCCACCATTGTATGTCTTATGTTATCTACCTTATACCCTTGCTCTCCTTCTCTCTCTCTCTATCTCTCTCTCTCTCTCTCTCTCTCTCTCTCTCTCTCTCTCTGTGCTCGCTCTTTCCCTCTCATTCTTCAGTTCTTCTTTGTCACTACTCAGTCCTTTATTTTCACTCGCGAACTGTTCCTTGTTCTATAATTGTCATCAAAGTATGTCAAAACATCTTTGAGTAAAGTGTTGGCCGATTTTCATTACTTCCTTGTGTGAAAATAACAGATGATGAATTGTAAAAAAAACACAAAAATATAAAGTACTTGGAACTTGAATTTTCTTGGGTATAGCTGATTGCTGGAGTGTCTGTTGGATACTCTATGGAGTGTTTTTTGTTGTTGTTGTTTTGCTTGTAATTGGCGTTCCTTCGTTCCAAAGTAAACCAGTCTGCTAAATCACGTTCTTTTTTTAAAGACAAACTTCTATGATTTTTTTTTCTTTTCTGTCTTTTCTTCCGGTATCTATCTTGGTCTAACTCACTCTCTCTCTCTCTCACTCTCTCTCTCTCTCTCTTTCTCTCTCTCTCTCTCTTTCTCTCCCTGTCTGTCTCGTTATCTCTTGCTCTGCTCAGCTGTAATCAACACAGTTCCCTTTTTTTTTATCGTCCTCATGCATTTCTGTAAACCTCATATTGTTGTAATACAAGCCAGGTCACAATAACGTTATACCATATCCATCTCATCCGTTTATTACTCCCATCTCCATCTCCTATCAACATCCCGTGTACCCTTCAACCGGAAGCCCTCCATCCAGACATTAACTCACTTCCCAGGGAAAGGACATCGGATACGACCATGATATCCGAGATCCGAGTCTCTAAATTCAGTCTGTCTGGTCCCACATCACTGACCGTGGATATCCCCACAGTGGTCCTCAACATTTTGAGGCCCCTACCCCTGTTTAGTATTTTTGCATTCATGTGTTAAAAACAATCGATACAATTTCGAATATCTGCCGCTCAGATTACTTGGTCAACAACAAAGGTTCAAGAATATTCCTTCCTTCCACCTTTCCAGACTCGAATAAGTAAATAAGTAAGGATTCAGATTTAGTGACCAGTCGACTGTTCAAAGCCCCTCTGTCGCAATATTCGCTAAGGTGCGACACACCTTTGCATGGAAGATGAATTTTTGTTCTACAACCTAAAAAATCGCAAAAAAACCAAAAAAACAACAACACAGTATATTTTTTAATGAGAGGATTTAACGATCGCGAAGTGTCGGAAATCTCTTTTCACGAAGATTTGGTTTTTGCAAGCCTTGCACGATGGTTTTCTCGTGTGGGTTTGAGAGCAGGGTAAACGTGAATGACGTCAGAGGACTGCCGACTTGAATAAAAAAGACGTACATACCTTTTCTTCTTCCTCGTTTTTTTTTTTTTTTCTTCTTCTTCTTCTTCTTCTTTTTCTTTTTCTTGAATGACTACTAGAATGTCAAGTTTACATCAAATTCCAGATAGAAAACTAAAGCACTGGAGCCCTTAAATAATCTTGAAATGCAAATTTTTTTCATGGGAATTAACTTTGCGTGAGTGAGTGAGTGAGTGAGTGAGTGAGTGAGTGAGTGAGTGAGTGAGTGAGTCAGTGAGTCAGTGAGTCAGTGAGTGAGTGAGTCAGTCAGTCAGTCAGCCAGTCAGTGCAGTGGGTCAGTCAGTGAATCCGTTAGTCAGTCAGTCTGTCAGTCATTCAGTCTGTCAGTCATTCAGTCAGCCAGCCATCCAACCAGAATATTCTTGCAAGACGACCGAAACGCCTTTCTATCTCATCTTAATAGTGTATGGAACCTCTATCACAAATGAACGATAGAACCGTCTATTAGGTCACATCACAGGGAAGCCGGACCTAGCGCGCAGATCTTTCCTAGATTATCTAATTCCATTAAGAGCCATTGTCGCCAACTTAGACCTGCTCTTCATGTAACCTGGGCTGTCCATTATCCTCGGCGGGCGTCTGCTAATGGCGGCAACAGGCTGTTACCATCTTTTAAAAGCTGACGAGACAACTAGATATTCATGGGCGTTGCTGTGAATATACTTAGGAAGAGGACTCATGCTGTACGCTTTAATTTCTCTGTCTGTCTGTCGGTCTGTAGTTCTGCTGCCTCTGGTAAATAAGAATTGGCGACGAACCTTTGGCAAGAGAGCAATCTGTAAGCTTCAGTGGAGCCTACACATTTAATACTAGTTTGGGTCAAGCACTGAAATTGAATACATATTGCAGAGAAATAAAGTTGATTTGTGTCCCGGTTTTGGCATGGGCTAAATAAAAAACACGCGCTTTCGAAGTGCGCCCTGAAATGCAAGGGGGACAGTCGATGCATCTCAGCATGGGTCGTTGTATATTTTACAGCTCAAGTGAGATGCCATTATGAATAATGTGGACCAAATTCCCACGAAATTGTACACATTATTACTTGCAGCGTGCATGATATTTCTATAGATACTGGGTGAACTATGTATGGTCCTAAACTACAGTTACGTTGCTGCCAATAATGACAACCATATGGTCACGTGATGTAATGCGTATCGTCACAATGGTCGGCGACGCATGTGCAGCATAGACTCCATTTATATATTTGTCGACCTGCCTGCCTGCCTGCCTGTCTGTTTGTCTGTCTGGCGGTCTGGCTGTCTGTCTGTCTAAAGAAAGTGGTTCGGCACGGTGGTAGGATCAGGGAAACCTTGATTTGCTCTCATTTGTCTGTCATATTTGTTAGTCTAGCTGATTCTTAGATTCTGTTTGTCCAATAATTACAATATTAGCGCAACTGTAGTCAAAGAGACTATCAACGCACTGTGTACTTTCTTGTCTGACTATCAATCTGTTTGGATTGTTAGTCTGTATTCTTTTCTATCGTGCTTCTGCCAGTTCACAGTTTTTGACATCGTTTTTCCTTTCTGTCTGTGTGACTCTCTCTCTCTCTCTCTCCCTCTCTCTCTCTCGCTCTCTCTCTCTCTTTCATTTTGTGGCTATCTTACCGTCTCTCCAGCCCTCTGGGTAAACGTGCTGATGTGCCTATTGTATGCTGGTAAATGTGTTCGGTTGAGGAGACAACGCGACAGATGCTGGTACCAATTACCTAACACGCAACGCAAATACAAGCAGAGAGAGCATGCAAATACGAGATTCTGGCTAGAGGCACGTACAGAAACTCGCCAGACATGTTTTGTCATAAAATGATAAAGTAATTTAGACATGAAAGCTTTCAAGACAAATTGTTGACGCTGGATGAAGAGAAGGGATCAAACTAATTTATCTCCATCTATTAATACTTCGGTGCCCATCTGTCGCGATCGAAATACTATTTTCTTTCCTATTGTGGGAGGGAAGTGCATTGCGTGAAACCATGTAGTTTTGTAAACATTTATCCTGGCTGGTTCATAAGCGACACATTGTTCTGACAAAATGACTTAATTTAGATATGAAACATTACCATCAGATTTTATAGATTTATTCTTTTGTTATAGAATATATGTGAAGTTATATGCTAGGTTAACTCTAGAATAATAATATAATGATTGTGCCATTACGCTCACATTTCAAATACCAAAATAATAAATTTTAATGTTAAAGTACTCTACATGATGTACTTTTACGAGAATATTTATTTAACGTAGGTGTAAGCTAAGCTCACTGTCTCGGTTTTCTGTTAAAAGACTATCCTGGTTGCCAATCAACAAAATTAAATAAATACTGGTATTGACTATAGTAACTTACAAGCCAAGACCATTATTGCACTATTTCGGTATTATAAGCGCAATTTCAAAGCACTTTAACGAAATCGTGAGTTGAATATTTCTCATCCCTCACTAACAAAAGTTTTACTTTATCTCTGATTTCTACTGAAATGTCTTGTGGTGACCAGGAGAATTCAAAAAGGTAAATTTAAACAGACCGATATACTTACAAGTATTTATCAAAGTCCCTGCACCCCACCCTCTCCTCCTCGACGCGCACACACACATAAGTATCCTAAAAGTATCGGAATGTAAAACATCATACACGTCAAAGAGTTGGAATCTTTTGGACAGAGAAAAGCCTTGCAGCTAGAAATAACAAATATTCCAAATGTATGCTTAAAACTAGTGAGATGGCACTTACGTCTTTCTGATTCGAACCGCCCTTAATTTAGGCCTATCGTCTCACCACGTTAGTTCCACCACGTGGCGTTATGAACATACTTCAAGAAATGGAAGTGGAGCATAGGGGCATTTGAATCGTCTCACCCATTTCTTTCCCCTCCCACGTTTCCTCTGTTAAACAAATTATCCCATACCGAATTACGGTTAGTTTAACTTATTGTCCTAAATATCACATTATGTTACGTTGCCAATAGCGCAAATGTTATTCTATAAAGAGAAGGAACAGGACTCTCACCCCAAGGGTAGTTTCTCTTACTTTTCTTACTCTCAAGTTATGAGGCTGATGAAATATTCTGTGTTGAGGTATACTGTCGTATTTCACAATTTTGGTGAAATATCGAAACTAAGTCAGTGTCGTACTGCCCAGAATCTACACAAAATATTTTGAAAGATATGTAATGAATTTGTTTTGTGTATTATACACTTCTTGAAGACTGATAGATAAATTAACAACGATCCAAAGAAAAAAAGAAGTGAACAGGATTCTGAGGGCCCAACATAAATAGAACAACCCAGAGACATAGTGAAAGGGCGTGGAAATGAGATCTAGACAGGCACGCACGCACGCACACACACACACACACACACACACACACACACACACACACACACACACACACACACACACACACACACACACATCCCAATGTCATGTGCAAGCTCCAAAATTCAAGCACATCCGATTTTACCAAGAGAAAGGCCGGCTCGTGTCTCCAAAAAGACAGCACAAGATCAAGTTTCTAATACAACATCGCTCATATTTTGAAATACGACGCTAAAAGTGAACATTGGTGAGATGTACTGAATGGGAGAGAAACTAAGAAAGATGACTTGAGAGCGGTGACGACCAAGGTCTTCGGGTTCCGCAACTCTGGTCAAGGAAGACCCACAACTCTTAACTAACATTATTCAAAGCCGCGTCCACTCCAGACACATTGGTCAATTTATCCTGAATCACCTTTGACCTTAGTGGACAGTAAGGGTCCAGCTAATCGAGTGACCTCCCTCTTACGTCACCCCAGATCTCATCCGCCATGCTCGGTTGCTTTTTTTTTTGTCAAGTCCTTCTTTCTCTGCCTTTTTATAGGGTTTAAGTTCATCGCTTGGACTACGGACGATTGATTAGAGTGTCGAAAGGGGCAGATTACTGTGGTATAATTGATTACTGTGTCGTCAAGGGCATTCTGTGACGGCATTACAAACGGGACCTTAATCGGACTCAGGTTTCGCTCAGCCCTGGCGTTCAATACGCGATATCTTCTATCACTCTGTCCCCACTGACACGTCCAAACTGGGTTAAGCCACAATATAACTCATGTTGCAAGGCTATTTTCACAAACTTTAACTTTTTAGCAACTATAACATGATAAACCATTTGGTTCAGTAGCTAGTGCAGTATACATGTATTATGACGGTCGAAGAATTAAATCTTGATGTGTTGCTTGTGTGTTACTTGTAACAAATTGTGGAGTGACACATTAGTCATGAGAACCGCAGTGTTCATTACTGGCTTATACGATTAATCATAGTAAATGAACACGCTGTCACAATGTTCAAACTCGGGTTTTGGAAACCTCGTATAGGTTCGGTTAGCGTGTGCGGTTGAAATAAAGGAAAACCTTCGAATTCAGAAATACTCAAAGTTGCTTTACTTTCATTTTTACACAGCTCCATGAGAAACTCCCAAAACGTTCGTAGTTTTCACTGTAGTTAACCCCAGTACGTTAAGTAACGTATGGATTATGCATACGGCCACAGTTCCACAGTGCTGTGTGCACCTATCCAATTTACTTGTCCATCGAGATTTGTCTGTCTTTGTCTTCTTCTACTGTATTATTATGCCATAGATCGCTCGATCATATCATCACATCTGCTACTCTATGTGCAAATATATACCACTCTCAGTTAGTATGTGGAGCAGCGTGGCCCAATGGTTACGGCGTTGGACTCAAGATCTATAGGTCCTAAGTTCGATTGTAAGTGCCTTGGGAAAGCATTTCATTCACATTTTCCTCAGTCAACCCGTCTGTAAAATGGGTACCTGGCTATAGGCAGTGGAAGATATTGTCAGAATGCTGGTGATCAGCGCCTATAAAATGGCAGCGGCACTGTATGCTCCCCAGGCAGTCGAGGAAGTCCTACAGTGATCAGGCCTGCTGGGGTAATAATAGTGTGAAGTCGCATGAGCGGGCATTAGCCTGGAACTGAGACTTATAAACCGCATTATTATTATTATTATTATTATTTTTATTATTATTATTATTATGTATGCATGCACGGGTCATCTGGAGATGGCATACTACCATCCCAATAATCATTACTTCCACTCCACTACTTACTTTCTCATTGTCTGAGGAATATGATTGGCTGAGATGTTCACTTAAATGGTCCTTATTAGGTTGGTGCATCTTGAAACTCTATATTTGGAGATCTAGACTACAAAAGGTCTTCAGAGGAAGATACCGCCGATCAAGCAAATGGTTCAGTTCGTTGACTTCCAGACATTCTAAAGGCTGGGTCACGATTGGGTCATGACACCAATGCACTCACCACCATGATGTGAAAAGCATCATCAGCAGCAGCAGCATTAGCGGCAGCAGCAACAACAACAACAACAATAATAACAGCAGTAGGAATAACAGCGACGACCCAACGTTTATATATATTCTTCCTTAAAAAAACAAACAACGTGTTTTTATGAGAAATAAATCTGCACAAAGCCGTGAGGGTTCTTATTTCACAAATAACGTAAAAGCGTTGCCCAGATCCTAGACAATGATAACGTTAGGAAAGAGCCACGCCTAGTTAGCGCTTGGGGTTGGCGACATCCGGTTTAAAAAAAAAAAAATCGATTGGCATCGATGTCTCCTAAAAGAAAGTATCGATACGTCGAGGTTTCAAAATGAGGATAAGGGAGATAAGCCATTAATGCATAATTTATAAACAAAATGGTACCAGTAATTACCCCTCTTTAATTGAATCCATTGAGAAATAGACTAGACCATGCCCGCCAAAAAAAAATAAAAAATTGATTGTCTACTACTAATAGATTAGATTTGCCGCATTTTTCGTGATGTTAAAATAAATAAATAAATAAATAAATAAATAAATATATATATATA
>JAWQUT010000229.1:171218-186461 GCA_033807755.1 Ellobium chinense
TCTCTCTTTCTCTGTTCGTTTTTCTCATTATAGAACATCAGCCGACCATAGTAAATTTTTGACGTCCCCTTAAAATCACATAAGAAGTCAGTATGGAAGAATTTTAAAAACATAGGGTGGACCTTGCGCCGAAATGAACCTATGATGTAGGACAGTAATGGGAAAGGTGTAGGGCGAAGGGTTTCAGGTAAGACCAGAGCCACTGGAAAAACTTGTGGAGAGAAACATAAACGAATGCAGATGTTTAGTTTATCATACAGAATCACGAGAGTGACTTTATCTCTTCTCTTCTCTGTATTCTCAGCCTATACCCACGTCGGATTTGCAGGACCCCCCGTACATCAAGTGCATGTTTACGCTTCTGCCCAGCAGTCAATCCCTGAGTGATGCTCGGGTAATTAGGAGCAAATAAACGCCTTGGCTACTCGTCAGCGATAACTCTCTGTGATAAAAGCGAATGGAAAACAGTGCTCACGCCGACCGGCTTAAACGGTAGCGCAGAGTTGTTTTTTTTTTTTCCCCTGAGGACATACTGGTCAGATTTGAATTTTTTTAAACCATTCTCATCTGTATGGGTAAACCCATTATGACAAATAGTTAAAACGTGTGTCTCATCTGTAAGCCGATTTTTTAAATAATCCGTTTGAAACTTCAGCTGGCCAGAATTTTAAAGCCATTTGATCTAGAAGAGACCAGGCGAAAAAGTTGGGNGGGGGGGTAAGGAAGACAACACAGTTGATGTTTTTCATTCAAATAGTCGCAATTTTAAAGTGATATGTTCTACCTACTTATCACTACCTAATGCAATTGCTCTTAATAGCAAATTTTCAATCGTTTCCGCATCGTTGCGATGATGATCCTGTAGCATGTATGTAAGAAACCTAGTATGCAATGGAACCATGAAAAAAATGACAAATCCCAGTTGTGTAATGCCAGGGGCTACAATAATTAAACAGGGTGAAACCACTTGGCAAGATTTCGACTCGCTTGTCCGGACGAAAACTACCAGACAGGAACACCATTAGTATCATCGCCTCAGGGTAATTTGGCTAACCGCTGCGAAGGCTACCGTGACCCATAGGGCGGGTTTTTTAAAATGCTTCTTCCAAATTCAGCAGTGCACTTAGGTACAGAAGGACAAAAAATTGGAACATTACATACACTTTAATTGATATGACTGTGTGTCCCTGTCACTTATGACAGGTGGGAATTAGTTGATTATCATTCCTGTTGTCGATTATCACTCTTGGAGAAAGTCGCAATGGATAGTTATTGACGTGCTTTTGTGAACATTATTATAACTATTATAATAACGAAATAATGTAAATAACAGTAACTGATCGAGCCAACGATCGTTTATCCATCCATCCATCCATCCATCCATCCATCCATCCATCCATCCATCCATCCATCCATCCCGAACGCATCCACGTCTTTGGTCCAGGCCAGTATAGGTTTCCTTTGATTAGCTGACCATCAGACAATATAAACAATACTAGGCTTCTGGTGGCTTTTCCGGCACCAGAACATGGGCGGTAAGATGACTCTGGAGAGGGTGGGTGCGTGTATGCGTGAGCGCTTTGCTTTTGCGAACCTAGTATCATCATAAATTTATAGTATCATTTTGCCATTTGAACAAAGAAACGCCACAGAGATTCAGATGATTAGTCCGTAAGTCTCACCATGTGGACATGTCATATTTGTGAACTAACAATGAAATAAAAATAAAAAAGGACAGGGATACTTAGGCTGGACAGCCAGGCTGCCATGTGAAGAGTATTTTGGCCAGACAGCCAAAGGATTAGATTTTCTTTGACCAGCAAAATGCTTCTCACCTATCTTTAAAGCAACATTATCGTTATTTTAGCGCGCTGAATCCTCTTTCAGATCAAAAGTCAGCATCATAATCTGATGAGCCAGAGAATATGTAGTTTGTATGAGTGAAATTTGATACATAAACATGAGATGAAAACCTTGGAGGTCCGACAGGAGAGTCAACTAGGGAAAAAAAAATGATCGTCTCAATTATAAATTAATGTCCAGCCATAACAATTCAGTAAGCTCTATGAAAAATGAATAATGAAACAAAAATATATTGGAATATCAGAAAGAGTTTTTAGCTAATTTCCCAAACTCTCCATGAGGAATATACTATATATATATATTTTTTGCAGCGTTCCAGCAGCTGCCTTATAAGTCATCATTATATTGTTGTTAATGTATGATAGTGTACAGTTTTATTGTCTGGACTGGGTAAAGATAGCTGGAACTCTTTTGCAATTCAAGGCCTCTACATTTGGGATACTTCCTCCATCTACCCCTGAATAATTCAACCCATCGGCCTCCGCCTGTGATCTACAGTGGCCCTTAGACAGGGAGTTCTGGACGTAATAGTGTAAACCTACAATTTTACACGGAGATGCGCTTTAATGGCCGGGATGGTCAGTCAAATTATCGCCCTTGTTCTGTTATTGGAGCCTATGCAAAGAAAGTAGGGCTTCCCGTAAAGACCAGAGAGGATAAGGAGGGATCAAGAAACTCCGAGCAAAAGGGAGAGAAGCGATGGGGCTTTTCAGACCGTAGGGACAAAATGAAATGTGGTGTTTGCGCAAACGTTAGCTGGGTTTCCGGACCTGACGTCATGGAAATGTCGTATCGATATGGATTTGAGAGACAGAGAGCTGTATTTTGTTTCTGTTGTATTTTTTTTTTCGCAAAATGTTTGGGTTGTTTCAATAAAAATTTGATGCACAAAAGCTTTGAAATTTAAACGTGATAGATTGAGCAAGACTGGATAAATAGATGAGAGAGAACGAGATGAGTAAAATGGGGAGAGAGAGAGAGAGAGAGAGAGAGAGAGAGAGAGAGAGAGAGATCAGCTCGAACATTTGAGGATGTATACATTTTATAATAGATTTAATAGAGAGAGGAGGGCAGGGAGAGAGGAGAGAATGGAGATTAGGATGAAACTGGAGCGGTAATTTGCTGATTCATCATTATCTTCAGTGTGGGTAATTTAGGGATATTGATTTTAAAGTTTTTCTTCCCCCCTTTCAAGTCGTTTGTCGCCCATAACACAAGCTTTGATGAATTTCCTTCCTTTCTTCTGTCCTTCCCTCCCCCCTTTTGACCAACACCATAGGGACTTCAGAGACACTTTATTATAGCAGGAGGAAGGTCAAGGTATGAGGTAACCAATAACTGAGGACAGAAGACATAGCAAAGATGAAACGAGAGTTCAAGGGAAATAATAAAAATTGAAAGAAAATTCCGTTCAAATCTGGTAAATTACTCTGCAGTTGCCAGATAATTTGCATGTCCAAATACACTGAAAAAACATCCCAAATCCCAGGTTTACTCTGCGGATTTCCTAGCTTCTTGCCTTTGCTGCGCTTTTCCCTGCCATTTCTGGGCTACAGTTTCGTGTTGTTTTTTTTTTTCTTTCATCGGGAACAAAAGCAAAAAAAAAAAAAAAGCAAGCGCCATTGCGTGGGATTGTTAGCAATGCCCTTTTTGTTACTCAGTGGTATTTTTCATCTCTTTGTCAACTTTTTCCTCTATTTTCTTTTCTCAAAGAAATGTTTTTTTTTCAGGTGCAATTTTAATATTGCATCACAACTTTTCAGAAGATGAAATGTTTACAATAACAAGCATTGTCCAGTTGAACTATTTTTATAAACTAACGTCCGCAGCGCAGGAGAAGGAAGATGTCAAAGCAAAAATTCGATATTTCCTGTCGTCCTCTGCTGACGAATCCGATTGTATGAGATGAGGAAATGAAAATTGCAGACTCGGCTACTTATAATCATTGCTATCCTTCACTACAGCTGCATGGTAATGTTTTACTTTCCTTAACAAACGGTCGCCTGCAGTGCTGTATGGTATTCAGCCTTTAATATAAGCACACAGATGCATTGTTTTAAGATGTTCGTAAAGGTGATTTTTTTTTTTGGCTTATTTTTGGTTACACCAATGCAAATCACAAACATGTTTTCTAGCTTGAATGATGTTGACGGTTAACAAGAAAAATCTTATTAGAAGAAAATTATGACGTCAGTATCGACATTGTTGTTTTGAGCGAATGAATAAGTAAAAAGAATTCTGCGAGACAAACGAAAATTGCGTCATTCCTTGGGTTAACATTATTTTAGTGGACTTAATTTCACCATCTCCGAATCTCTCACATCATGAACATTTTCTTTTCTTAATAAGCTGGTCTTATCAAAAATAGTATACAGTTCTGCTCAGCAGTGACGATACAAAAGACTTTTGCATTGATATATTATAGAAATTGATTCATTTAATCTACGTTTCTTGCCAAACAGTTCGTCTGGAATTAATCAAGTAAGATACAACCAATAATAGAACTATTGATGTGTACAAATACAGTAAATAGGCGTCCGCTACTCAGGTCTGTAAGGAGCTGTAAGAGATCTATCAATATAAGTAATAAGTATAAACTTGCAAATGATACTTTCGAGCGACCATAGAACTTTGCTAAATAAAAAGATCTGAAACATGAGAACTTTGCCCTGACCTCAGATTATAAAAATATCCGCCACTTCCATTTAGACAGGTGATTTTCAGTTGATAACTTCAGATGATAGATACGGCTTTTTCAGAAAAAAAGATGAAATCGTACAGATTTTCACTGGGTTAACTTTTCTCTCGCGAGGGGCTTCCATGCACAGCTCTAGTAACAAGAACAGCAACACGACATCAATAACAATATCACGACATGAGACCTGCAGGGTCACTGGAAACTTCATTCCATATCTCAGCCACAGCAGCTAGACTAGAGTATGCCCAGAAAGTGTGAAATTGATTGTGCGTTCCCAAGACGGAAGCTCAGAGAAAGAAGAAGCGGATGCCCACTTCATCATGTTTACTTACGCGCATTATGACTCTCATTAATATCAGTGACAATTAAAGTCTATTTACTCGGCGGATTCTAAGGAAGGATTCTTCAGGAAAAGCGAAGGAAACTCAGACGAGGTTCCAAATCAATAGGAAGTACGGTCAAAATCAGCGCACCGGCTCGGGACATGTCCTTTTATAATTTTCTTTTTCTATACGAGAATTCTATAGATCCACACCAAGAGACTGGATTTTATTGGTCGTCTTTATGAAATTTCATGTCTTTTCTTTAACAACTAGCAGCTAGTCAAAAAAGAGACTCATATTGCTAGACAAGGAAGCAAGATATCGAGCTTAGAAAGTAATCGGAGCCTTCCGATATCGGACGTTTTCTTGGTTGTGAAAATCAGAAGTAATAATGGTCTTTCTGCATATTCAAAGAAAATGATGCTATGAATAAATAACAAATAAATTAATGTTGAAAATTATGAGTATTTGTGAGGTAAGATTAAATAACTTCTACAGTGAAAATAAAAGTGTCATTTAATTATTTTAAGGGTGTGGGTTCGATTCCTGTGGTTATAGGTGCCTTGGGAAAGCATTTCATCCACATTTTCCTCGCTCAGTCCACCCGTCTTCAAAATGGGTACCTGGCTATAGGCAGTGATAGATATTGTCAGAGTTACAGTGATCAGTGCCTGTATATGGCAGCGGCATTATATACTCCCCAGGGAATTGAGAAAGTTCTAGAGTGACTAGTGTGAAGTGGCGTGAGCGAGCAGAAGCCTGGATACGAGACTTATAAACCGCATTATTATTATTATTATTATTATTATTATTATCTGCAATTTTCTTCAGCGTACATGGGTGATCCCTTGCCACTTCTACCTATATGTTGGGCCCGAATATAATCATCTAGCCCCAAAATTGTTTGACTGGATAAAAGTACAAGAGTTAAGCTTGTGAATAGCACAGGTAACGTTTTACGGTAAAGAGACGTCTCAAGCTTCAAGATGACTTGTTGTTGAGTTCATGTTGATAAAGAACCACGCTCTTGTATAAGAAATCAATATGATATCCACGTTTAAGCTCTATTGTTTAGGAAGGTTTTTCATGTTATAGGTAAATATAATAATAGTTATGAAGGCACGCAGAAGTCTTAACGATTTTTCCACTTAGTTTATAATCAATGTTTTGCAAATGTCGTGGAACATATATATATATATATTTTTTTTTTTGCGTAGGGGTTGTGTTTGGCGTATACCCTACAGCACCGTCAGGCTTCGGACGTGAGAGATTTAATGCTATACAGACTGTCAAAAAAAAAACTCGCCACATGTGCCCACTTCGAAAATTTGGCATTATTGTCTAAGAATTATGACGAGACATACGTGATCACCCCTCCTCAACCTCTGTTTTACCTTTCCTTTGCATTTTGTAAAACAACAACAAGAACATCAACAACAACAACAACAACAACAGTAACAACATTGCTATATTACCAGTTTGGAATGAGATCCAGCGGTGCGTTACTTATGATGGGTAGTACATATTTTAAAGAGAACGGAGAAACGATTGCTAGCGTAAGCCTGTTCAAGTTATAAACCATTTTCTGGAGATGACGCCATCAATAAATGTCTATAATTGTAAAAGAAAATGAGGTCAGAAGGACTCCTTCTTGGGAGGAGAAGCTGAGAGGATGCGAGTGGAACATGATTGTTTAGATTATAGGTGTTGACACACATGCAAAATTTTTCTTAACATGGCTGGCGGAAAAAAAAATATTGGCTTACTTCTGAAGTTCTCAACACTGGCGCTGTTAGCAAGAAGTGCCTTAGTGCAGACATACTGGATTCAACAAACAATCGCTAAAACGTACACTTTTTCTTGGCTTTGTCAAGGAGATTTGACATCAATAGCTCAAACTCTCTCTGAAAGATGAACAACTAGCTATTTTTAGAATGCAGATAGTAATACTCTGACACGTGTGTTATGGGCTCATGGTGATGAACCGATACTTGTATTTCAAGTAAAGCGATACTCAGCTTTTGAGCCATTAGTATCGATTACCTTTCGACTCTGAAATTTAGTGCTGGGAGGCATTTCATACATTCCATAACGTTCGATACATTTTATACATTTTGACCCTTTTGATAATTTCTGATACTTTTGAAAGCGATACTCTCCGCATTTCTAAAACTTTTGATGCTGCTGATACCCCAATAATTTATTTCAATGTTTCCGATGTATTCGGTTCTCCCGATTCTAATTCTAAATTCCTAAATATCGAACGTATCGATACTCAGAACCGACCGTCTATCATTAGTGTACTTGCATTTTGTCAACTTTGACACAAAAAGTCGTTGAAGTTTCAAGCGTCTTAGTTGTGCACTCGTGAAATGCCATGCCCCAGTATGTTATCATTAATATTCTAGAAATAAGGAAAGAGGCTAGCAAGGGAAATAGTGAAGTCAACACTCAGATTTCCCTTGAAAAGCATAACGATGGCCTTTTACTTCCCCTTTATCCATTTATCCCTTCGAACTCTCTGGCAGCACCCCATGGAACCACTGCTGTGCTCTCCCTTTGGTGAAGACAGGATACCGTCCCTTGATTAACATGTCCGGCCAGTGACGGATGGGTGTCTCTATCCTTCACACGTGCGCTGAGCATGAGCTGTCACGTCGGTCCTTGGTACTCATCCTCTTGCAGTAATTTCACTCATCACGCACAGGACGTTTTGGGAGGGGATAAGGTTGATTGGGGGGATGCTCACTGCTCATTGTGTGGACGCGTCGTTACGAACAGAGTTAACCACCTTGTTTAGACAAACGGACATTGGCATTCGTGTGTGGTAAAATCACAGACTGAAATCAACTGGTTTTAAGATACGTCAAGTACCTCAGTTTTTATAACATTAATTGCTTAATCGCCATTGTATAATATAAAGTATTTACATTAGTCATTTAACACTATACTGCAAGACTGCATCAGATTTAGACTAGTAAAGTCTGACCGGTCAAAAAAAAAGACGAAAACCTGTCCATTTTTGGCCAGTAAGCTCTTTGAAGCCCTAACGTTCTTGAGTGTGTTGAGAATCATGCGTCATGATGATGTCCAGTCATCAACTTCTTTAAAATTAGCCCTGACAAGATTTGTCATCTGCATTTGTCTTCTTGAGCACTTCCCCCTTTATCCTATTTGACGACGCAGAGGTCGCGGGTTCGATTCCCACCACATGACTTTTCTTTCCTTCTTTCCTTTTCTCTCTGCATTTGTCTTCTTGAGCACTTCCCCCTTTATCCTATTTGACTCCTGACAAGACGACTGAAATAGATATCTGATTCTCTGTCTGTAAAAGTTTGGTACCACTTGACTGTCCTCGACTATGATTCAGAAGCAAACCAAACCTCAGTCTCAATTCTGTTGTCATAAAGAGATGAGAAAGGTAGACAATAAGCTGATAGCCATGCAATTAGTCTTGTCCTTAAAGTGTCACTGAGTGTAATGTGTTTCATTTCGTACAAAACCTCAAGCAGTATCATTCTGTGATGGACCGTAGAACAGACTTGATCGATATGCGAGAAACGTTTTAGTGTTAGCACCGGAATGTCTTCAGGTGCAATATTGATTAATTAAAATGGACTGGTGTAGACATAATAGCATCATGGCCGGGGAATGTAATCCTAGAATGAAGATGCACCCGTCCACGCCTTTCGTAATAACGGAAGAAGAGTTTCGGTTTAAGAAATAAAACTGTTGACATGTTTATATTGTCAACCCCACTTAATCCGGGGAAAACTTGAAAAAAAAAAAGTTGCGATTAAGAGTATTTTGCCTTTAATTCCCAGGTTCCCCACTAGCCCCCACTTCAGAACTGTCACAACATAATTGAAGAAATAGCACGGTTATTTTGAAAACGCACGAAACGCTCAATCAGTGTGTATTGCCAAAAAAAAAAAAAAAAGCAAAGCGACTACCAAAAATTTTGCAGTGGAAAATTCTATCAAGGCGTCCAATCCTTACATCCTCTCCCTTTAATGAAATAAAAAAAAAGTGGAGGTTAGTGACGAGTTACAGATGACGGATAATATAAAAAATGCACCATTTACACTCTCCGCAAATTTACTCCACCTAAGCCTCCTTGTTTGAAACATAAACATTAACTGTACTTATTAAGAGTTATGATTAAAAACATTTAGACCTGTCCACTGCTTCGCTGCCTCCAGGAATTTGGCTTAATCTCGCTCGACTTCGCTTAGTTTTCCTTCTGTTTCTCCTGAGATTAAAAAAGAAAACATGTCCCCCTGGCATGGCTGTCCAAAAACGGCAACCATATTTCATGAAAATCTGGGGGAGTTTGTCGTTAGGTGACGATTCCTTGAACTCATATCCTATGGCAAAAAATGTTGTAGCCATTTTTTCCCCACGCTTTCTGTCAAGCCTTTATTAGTGTTTGTTAGAATATTGCCCAAGGATGTGAGGGTAAATGTTGTTGCTTTTTCCAACCGGTGGAGGATGCTGAGCTTGGGGGTTGAAAGCAGAGTACTCACTCGCTCGCTCTTACATCCACCAACCTCCTCTATCTCTATCTCTCTATCTTTTTCCTCCTCGCTTCCTCCCGTCCTTCCTCATTCCCTCACTGCCTGCTTTTCCTCCGTCCTTCTTTGTCTCATACACATGACAAAATGTTTTCCGAAACGGGGGAAAAAAAAACAACAGGGAAAACAGACAAATTCGAAAGGCAGAATCAAGACACATAACACGATAATTGCTACAGTCTTCCTCACACACACATCGCGCCTGGACCTAACTGAGTGTTCCTATTTCTAGTCGGTAGCCAGAGGAGACTTCTTATAATTGCTGTGTAATTAAGCCGTAGGTAAATTTGTAAAGCAGTTTATCAATACTATGCTCTCGGCTGGTTTTCTGTCCTCTGGTTGTTTATCTAGTCCTGTATTCCCGTAAGGCATACCAGGGTAGAAGGATCCTTAAACTCATAATATGTATACGAAAATGTATATGTCGTTAAGTTCACTTATTTTATTTTTTCCAATCGTTAATTGGCTATCGTGTCCATAAAAGCTGGTCTTTTTTTTTCTCTCGTCAGCTCCACTAACCTACCTATTTGGAGATTTACCCTGTCCACGATATTTGAGTAAATTGTTGGTTAAGACATAAGGTTGTCTTTGAAAGTAGAAAGACATTTGGATTTTGGTGAACAGGGATAAAATTTTGTGATGTGTTGTAATCAATGACATTTTATGTTGCACAGACCCCCTCTACCCCATCTCCAGTTATTTCCTGGTGTAGTGTTGTTGTCTTTGTTGTTGTCTTTGGAGAAAAAGGAAAGGGGTTAGGGATAGTTGTAGTCTCTCTTGCCTTTCCCTTTGCTATCTCGCTGACTGTCTCTCCCGCTCGCACTGTTTCCATAATTTCGTTAGACGCAGTGTCTCCCATCTTTTCCCTGTACATTTGTATTTGTAGCCTAATACTGTTTGTGCTAAGAATGCTCAACTGGCTGGTTATAAGATATACCTTCATGATAATGAAATGCTGTCACTATTATGTCCCTACTGAAGTGGGAAAGAACCTTTGCATCTTGGGATGCTACCTTCTCTACTCTTCCGTAGGTGTAGGTCATAGAAGAATCAGATTTGTAATATAAACAAACCGAGGACGTTCCCGTCTGTATTTTAATTGGGTAAAGTTGGCAAAATATCAAGTCTTGTTAATTTTTTTCGATATTGAATTATTTTGAGATCGGGTATTTCCGATTGCCCGAGGCGGTCCAACTTTTTCATGGCGTCAACGACATTCGCCTGAAGGTGCGTTTCGGTGCGGTCCTTATCGCCTCGGGGACGATGTCTTTCATCCTCGCTTTGATAATTAGACATGTAGAGAGTAGATCAGTGTCAGTAGTCTATGCCCTGTAAATTCATTTTGCACCCATGCTGAACCCAGTCAAAGAATGGGGAGTTTTGTCTAGTCAACTAATAAAATCTTCTAATCTTGTTTTGTGGTTCCATTTTATATTTTTTTCTTTTCACTACCTTTCTCACCCATTCCACAGTTTTTTCTCCCCCCCCCCCCCCCCCCCAAAAAAAAANCCCTTTTGATCACACAGTTTCCTCTTTTGTCAATGACGTCAAAACAACCAATTTTAACATTCCAGCTGACACATACTCTCCAGACCGAGTCTCTTCTCTCTCTCCCTGTCGGAACCGAGGACTGATCACCCAACTTCCGCCGTTTAGTTATGGATCTGGGGAAAAAACAAATTGGTTAGAAATCGATTTGAAACGCAAGCAACACTTTACGCCAACCAAAACGCTTAAGCTTAATAGATAGGCTCACGTGGCCTCTGGTGTGCACGCTCCTGCCTGCCTGTCAATCAAGGCCGAACTGTCCAGGTCTGGAAAGAGGTAGAGATGGAGGTTGAGGTTGAGGAAGGGGAATGTTTGGTTCATGATTAAAGATGAGTTAAAAAATAGACTTGTTAATGGATGCAAGTGATATAGTCATGTCTATAGATGTGTGGTGTTAATATAGCTTTTTGAAAAGAGGGTGTGGGGTTGGAGGAAAAATATTGGTCGATGGGGAAATGGAGAGATGGTTAAATATTGTGGCGGATGTACTGATAATGTGTATGCAGAGAGAGAGAGAGAGAGAGAGAGAGAGAGAGAGAGAGAGAGAGAGAGAGTAAGTATTAAAAGATGCGAATTGAACCAAAAAAAAAAAACAAGCAAGAAAGACCGATGATGCTGGCAAAGCACGGACAAAAAAACCAACAACTGAATTACAAACGATGAAAGTGTGTGGGAAGAGGGAAGAGGACGGAGGCTGAAGGGAGGAGAGAATAAGAATGGTAAAAGAATTCAAGAAGGAAAGGGCAAGAATCTCCCAGGCAGGAACAAATGAAGAAGGGAAAGAAAGAGAAAAGTGAAGGAAGAAAAACAGAGAGCATGCAGGATGCATGTACCTAATAATGTGGACGGACATACTGGACGTACATTCTCGCCACAACACGAAACTGACACAGAAAAGGGATATGGCGGGCGAGATCATGCATGCATCGACAATTTCTGGGACAGAATCACACTAACTCGTCATCATCATCATTTAAAACTGAGGAAAATTAAAAGCTCAACCTTAGTTCAATGAATTTATTAAAAATCTAGTTAAGAAACAAGACCGAAAATTACTTCTAAACGTTTTGGCTCTAAGGCCTTTATCATTAGAATGAAAAAATAGTTATAACTTTCGCAATCATCATCATCATCATCATCATCATCATCATCATCATCATCATCATCAACAACAACAACAACAACAACAACAACAACAACAACAGCAACAACAACAACAAAAAAAACAACAACAAAAACAATAACAACAAGAACATGTGCTGCAGCTGGAGGAACAACAACAACAACAACAACAACAACAACAACACCAACAACAACAAAAGCAACATACTCTTCTAAATTCTGTGTGTGTGTTCTTGACCTATCCTCTGATCCAGTGTAATGTCAGAATGTGTGAAGATGTCAATATCTGGGTTTTTATCGCTTTCTTTTCTCGTTCTCCAGCTCTCCAAAAGACCTTCTCTCTCTCTCACTTCCCCTTCGATTCCAATTTAAGCGAGCTTCTCCGTGCATTTAGCTCTCTTAGATGATTGTCAAAACGCACGGAATCCGTCCTCTTATCTCTTCCCCTTTTAAACGTTTCCAGCCTAATTTTTTCCCTTCTTTTACGCAATCATCTCCCCTTTTTGATTTATCCAGAGGAGAAAACAGAAATCTAGAAAGTGGGAAGGACATTGATGTATCGACTTCTAATTTGGCAGCGTCTCCAGCGAAAATTTTGAGATTTTCTCGGTTTGGCTGTTTCTATCTCCCAGGCGGTGTTTGTTTTTGTTGGTACTCGAAGGATGAGAAAACGTGATATTGGTGTTGTTTATATTTGACTCGACTTTGCTTCACAGCATGAAATCACACATTGGTATTTTTTTACTTTCTTCTGACTATCGATATCTCGTCTGCCGTGTGTACTTTTGCATGATTGTGGACAAGGGAGGGAGGGAGGGTAAAAAGCTGTGAATTCAAACGGTCCTTTTACAATTCCCTTGTAATTTATTAAACTTGCAGAAATAATGCGATGACCGCTGACAAGTCCTTCAATAATAAATGTCTGCAATTGTTCTAGAGGTCAAAATCCTGAAGCTCTCCCAAGGTGCACTTGGATTTTGGTTTGGGCATGGTTAGAAGAGATAAAGTGCACCTCGGATAACTCCTGATCTCTATTGAGAACTTATACATTAACGATGGGATATTTTACTATCATGAAAATTGCATCATTGCTTCTGCAGGCTGAAATCCACTAAGGGTGCATTTACATCGATGCACTAATGTAATTCTTACGACGGTAAGAGATCCCGTCGTTAATGCTCAAACTCTCAGATTTTTAAGAAGTCTTCCACCTATGTGTGTGTGTGTGTGTGTGTGTGTGTGTGTGTGTGTGTGTGTGTGTGGCTAACCCTACTCCTACTCCTGCTTTTCACCTTGATACAAACACAACTGGAAAGAGTCATGGAATTGTACCTCTTGGACTGATTGAAATAGTTACGGCCCCTTGTGGCATAGTGGGACTAGTAATATCTATATTAAAGAGTGCACTTTACAACTTACTTGGGAGATGGAGAACGACACTTTCTGGATAAATAGTTACGTGTTGGGGTTTGCTCTAACGAAGTCGGCATAGTGCTTTTTTGTTGCTAGTATCTTTTACTTTTTTAGTATATTTTACTAAAATGTTTCTAAATTCCTATCGTGATCAGCTTATCACTGATGTCCAACATTGCCAGAGTGCGGGTCGCATATCCATCTTTTGGAGTTAACATTTGTTTTATTTTTGTCTGAGAGCGTCAAACGCTTTGTTTGATCTCCAGCTAAAAATAACAACAACGACAACAACAACAACAACAAAAGGGAAGTGAATAATTTAGTAAAAAATTTACGTAGGCCTCACCTAAACTTCTCACAGCAAGTGGCTGATAGACGAAACGAAATTCACAGTCATTTAAGCACGTGGTGTTTTGCGGGGTCAGTCGATTCTAGAATTTCACCGTCATCTTTCTCGCGGTCAGTGGAAATGAACGTTTTCATGTTGATGTCGGTAGACTAGAAACCAAGATGTCTGACTGTGAAGCTAACCTAGGTCTTTCAATTAGTTACTTATTGCGAAAATCAAAATTAGAATGATATCAATACACTGAAAATATTGCTTTATATGGACAAATTGTAACTAGTTGTGGAAAAAGTCGTGGTTGTAAGAGGTAAGTTGAATGACTTCTATGATGCATAATTGCTGTTTAATCGCAATTTTCTCGGAACTTTCACAATTACACTAGAGTGACCCTTGGCATTTCAAACGACCGTATCTTGGTTCATAGTAAGGCTAGGCCAAATTTTGTTTCACTGATGTCAGAACATCCTTCAGGCATTGAAATGATAGCTTGATACAGAATATAGACATAGAAAAGCGACTTCAGTCTCATTTTGATTAGCTTTACGTGTCGTAATTCAGAATAAGGCTAGGTCAAAATTTGTTTAATTGATGTCAGTACATCCTTTAAGCATTGAAATGATAGCTTGATACATAATGTAGACATAGAAAAGCGACTTAAGTCTCATTTTGATTAACTTCAAGGCTTCGGGGTCAATGTCCCCAATGTGATACCGTCGACCCAAGGAAGTCACTGGATGTGCGTCATAGCGTACCGGTACTTAGACACCAAGGGGAGACCATTTCGATTTGCTAAGGGGAGGTCAGTTCGATCCTTTTTAACACCAACTGTCTTGAGCTAATCGAAGTCTTCTTTTCCTGTCCGCTAGATCTATCTCGGAGAAGAAATTTCTGACGGTGAACCCTAAGTATGTAAGATAATAAAGAACTGATGTTCAGCCATGCGTGAGAACGTAATTAGAGGGAAATAGACTATAGATGCAAGGCGTTCACCAGGGTATATTATTTCGTGTAAATGAGACATTAAAATGATAGCCCGTCCGAGGCTTATTGAATTTCAAGTGGGAGGCTGTGGAAGATTTTCCCTTTTTTTTTTTTTTAATGCGATATTTATTTCTTGCTGTGAGTGTACTTTCAGAAGGGAATCGATCATCTGTAATGAACCTGCGAGTTTATTAAGTGCAGTGGCCATAATGTAGTCTTTGAAAAGAAGAAGGTGAGGGATCTGTAAGCGAGAGAAGAATGGAGAGAGTGAGAGAGAGAGAGAGAGAGAGAGAGAGAGAGGATGAAGCAAGAGACAGATAACCAGAACGTGGTGAAAGAGAATTAATATATATCGAACGGAAAGCATAAACGTAT
>JAWQUT010000229.1:226076-241280 GCA_033807755.1 Ellobium chinense
GGGGGGGGGGGGGTGAAAATTCAAATGGTCAAAATCCAGTAATGAAAATGTGAATTGGATGCTTTGTTTTATAATCCAAACACATGCAATTTCATGAACAAAAATGAGAGTTTTGCTGGGTATAAAGGAAAATAGAATAAGCTCTCCGCCCCACCAACCCCTCACTCACTTGTATTTGCTTTTTCTTCATTGAGCGTGACTATAGTGCTGTCCCGTGTGTGAGTCTTATTTAGGCGACTGTGAAATGAAGGTCTGAAATGCAAACATAATTTATTGTCCGTAATGGCATGTCTCAAGGAAAACTATCGAAACATACAGGAAATTGATATAATTGATGAAATTAAACTTTGGCTCATTGCTGATGCTCCAATTATTATATTAGATTATACTATATAATAATAATAATAATAATAATGCGGCGGTTTATAAGTCTCGTATCCAGGCTAATGCCCGCTCACGCGACTTCACACTATCATTACCCCAGCAGGCCTGATCACTCTAGAACTTTCTCGACTCCCTGGGGAGCATACAGTGCCGCTGCCATTTATAGGCGCTGATCACTTGCATTCTGACAATATCTTCCACTGCCTATAGCCAGGTACCCATTTTACAGACGGGTGGACTGAGGAAAATGAGAATGAAATGCTTTCCCAAGGCACTTACAACATGACCGTGGTCGGGAATCGAACTCAGGACCTTCAGATCTTGAGTCCAACGCCGTAACCATTAGGCCACGCTGCTCCATTTTCTTGTCATTTTTGCTTCTCACTATGTCCAGCCCCTCTGAATTTCTGTATAAAATCTTGGTCCTCTTCTGTCTTTTACGTTATGTGTTGTGACTTTCATTTTTAAAGAGTATTTCTCACATTCCTTATGTTATTATCTTACCTAAGTTCCTCTGATGTCATTTTACCCCAACGAGTAACAGCACATTTTATAACACCCAATAAAATCCTGCAATTTGTCTTCCTCTTCAAGCTGTCTATTATCATCTTTCCACCCTCTTCGATGCCTGTCACTCCTATATGGGTAAAGACATAGGCAGACCAGTAGCTTATTCTGTCAGTTTTTAAACACGAAAATTACTTTGATGTATTATAATAACCCCTTAAATCTTCTTCAAGCGAATCAGACTAACTGTTCGTTTTCAGTGACGTTACGTGCTATGAAGGAAAATGTTCAAAAAAAAAAAAAAAGGAGATCAAAAAAGAAAGCTAAGAAATCCCTCTACTGTACTTTTAGATATATTGTTCAAGTTTCATCCGCCAAAGCAAATTTTGTCTGTGTGATCCATTGTTCCATTTTCCTGGGAAATCCCCTAAGCATAGGAAAAGTCGATGTCTACATCCCTTAAAGTCGATATGTACAGCCGTTGTCAACTGCGAAATCTGCTTTCCGCCGCCGGCGATCATAAAACACATTGGGAAGAAGAAGAGGAGCAGGGCGGAGGAAAAGCACACGAAGAATTGACCTGGGCGAAGCGACCAGAAGGAGAAGATAAATGGAACACCGGGAAATAGGAAAATAGTAGACGGAAGGAAAGATTGGAGACAGGAATTGGAAGGGAAGTGATAGACAAGATAAATTAAACATACAGAGAAGAAGGAACTGGGGAAATCGTGAACGGACGGATATTATCAGAGAAGAAGAAAACGAGGTGAGAGACGGGAAAGAATCGAAATACAAGATAAATGAGCAAGAAGCCAGAGGACAAGTGATCTGTGTTCCTTGCCAGGCTAAATCAAAACCACATGTTGGACGAAGCAGGGAGAGTAATTGGTGTTGCTCATGCTAAAACATGGATCAGTTGTTGTCATGTTCATCTTAACTAGACACGAAATGAAAAGTGTCTTGGATACGGCTGCTCAGCTATTTCACTCATGAAATCGGAAACCTTGTTCGTAAGGATATTTCAGTACCGCTGAAAGAATGTTGAAATTCTTTGTTGAAACGTTGGGACATGGAGAAATCTCTAGGAATATTTAAAAAAAAAAAAAAAGCATAAATTCTTGGCAAGAGATTTCAGAATACTTTTCCATCAGTCTAGGAATGTCAATGCAACTGAAAGTTTATGCTTAATTTGTCAAATTGTTTCTCTCATCTTGCTGCCCTTTCATGGTATGTGTACGTATTTGGCGCGAAGAAAGGTATTCATTTCAGTCAATTAGTTTCATTGTCTACCGTGTCTGTAACATTTCAGATTTTATTTTCATCATGTTTTGTTTTTTTTAACATAGATTTATGATGTCCTCTTGTCGTAATTCAACAAATGATCATTTAAAGGTAGATTTATAGCGTATCCCTTAACCATTGCGCTTGTTTTAGCACTTTGCAAACCTGATCCATTCTTGAAAAGCAAAAGTGTTGACTTTTCTGGACGATGCATAGATCCCTCAAGTATACTCCATGTTTCTCTTCGTCCCATAGACTCATAGACCTCCTTATTCCTTGATAGGGTTCCGCCTCTGATCTCTCTATTTTTATCGCCATCGATCCTGACGTTTCTTGAGGACGAGTTTGGTGGGTAACTTTGCAACACTGTACTGACACTGCCGCGAGTCCTAAAGACAATGCTATAATTGAAGTCTCAAAGGGAACCTATTGTTTGCGCAGTGCTTAATTCATTAAGAAGCAAAATAAGGCCACAGCGAAAATGGCTAACAGGGGAATGAAAAATTAATGAAGTTTCGATTGAGGGGGGAAGGTTGTGATTGTTTTGGCTTGGTTTGGTTGAGCTTAGAATCTTTTGGCTCCCTTTTTTTTCCTCACTCTTCCTTGTCGGGGATTTCTCAATAGGAAATAGGGGATTTCGGGATGGAGAGATGGTAAGGCTGAGATAGTGAAGGGCAATTTATAAAGATGTATTATTTAGATATTTGTGGGCCTGGGTTGGAGTCTGTAAATGGACCTGCTCCATCTCACACCCATAAAGCATAGATTTAAATACATGATACATCTCTTTGCTGAACGCCAAGACCGAAATATGCCTTGATAACTATCGGTTGTGAACTAACGGTTTCATTCTTCCTCTTTCAGCACTCTGTTGTTCTTCCGCTTTTGTTACTATATTCAACCATGTCTGTCTGTCTGTCTGTCTGTCTGTCTGTCTGTCTGACAGTGTGTGTGTGTGTGTGTGTGTGTGTGTGTGTGTGTTTTCATCCTTTCTTTTCTTTCTAACATTTCGATCATCCTCAATTTCACTGGACCGCTTTTGCCCGCAGCCCTCGGCGTTCATACCCAAGCCATGACCGCTGATAAAACATCCAGTCTATGCCATGACAAGAGCACAAGTATTCAAAAAGTTTCGGAGACATCTATTGTCCCACTACATATCCCAGTTACCAAGATAGTACTATGTCAGTTTCATATTCTAAGGTGTATTTGGGTTAATGTCAAGGCCAGGGTAAGGGAAAAGAAATCCACTCGTGGGAGACTCTTATTAAGACAATATCCAGATATTCTCTCCTAATCGTAAGCCTGCCTCAAACCCTAACCAGTACCCCCAGAACACCGTCATAAATCCTAGTATTTAAAGCAAGTGGATATACGATGCTAGGTTGATGACTTATTCGAGAGCTTGCGTAATGACGATGAGATCTCTTGCCATCGTATGGATTACATTAGTACAATGGTGTTGAATGCACCCATGAAAGTGTGTCATGCAGAATTCATGTAAATCTTAAGATCGTAAGAGATCCCATCGTTAATGCACAACCTCTCAGTTATTATCATCAAAGTTCATTCTCTAGCGTCACAACCACAGATTTGTTTGATACAAATCACATAGACTTTGTACTGCATAGACGTCACGTTTCGCGCTGTGGACGTCATCAAGCAGATTGGCTTCTTAGACCTATTGTAGTCTATGATAATATGTCATATATATTAAAAAGACCGCAGAATGGAATAAGTCCTTTCGTTAGAATTACATCCACAGTAAATCAATATCGCAGTTAGCAAGCCTGTTAACATGTTAGAATAATATGCTGGCTAAGTCTTTGAAGGAAAAGAAATGCAGTGCGTTTCGACTTTCCAATGTGAAAACACATCGCCAGAAATGAACATGAATACAGTGGAGATAATTTCTCAGGCTATTTTAGGCATGCAAAATATATGGTATACAAAAAGAGAGAATTAAGCATCAGTATCCAGTTATCTCGCTATTGGCATCGTGAAACGAATGAGCCTTTCAGGTTTTTACTCAACAGGTTTCCAGTAAACAAACTGAATCCGATACTACAAGAAATATTTCTTTATGGGATTCTTGGAGAGGCGTATTTCTCAAAGAGTAGAGTTTACCATTTCAGCTTTGACGTTAGTATGCGTTTCTTTATATTTACATGTATTTGTGTCACAGTTAGAGACACCAACAGGCGAATCTATACCATAGGTACAATGGCTCGGGTCCATGGTAAGAAGATGGCAAATGGCTGCCAAGTTGCAGTATTTCAAAGAGAGGCACAAGAGGATGAATGAATGAATGAATGAATGAATGAATGAATGAATGAATGAATGAATGAATGTGAATGAATGAATGAATGAATGAATGAATGAATGCTAGTTAACTATGGGTTTTTTATTTTCAGAATTGGACAAAAATGTCGCAACGTTTGACTATTAACAACAACAAAGATGTTAGATTTATTGGAAAGTGTGTGTGTGTGTGCTGGGGGAGGGNGGGGGGGGGGGGGGGGGGGGGTCAGTTCGTATTAAGTTACCTGTTTCTGCCACCTCAGCACTTGATTTTCTGCATAGCCCTATGTTACAATATTTTTAATATTGTGTGTGTGTGGCATGGATGGAAGGGGAGGGGGAGGCATAACCAGCTTTTTCTCAGAAAAAAAAAAATCCTTACCCTGCGTCGCCGTCCACATGTTGAAGCTCCCGTCATATCATCATGCAAAATGTCTTCGTTTCGATCGCTAGACCAGCTGCATAATTATATACTTGATATTTACACGATAATGTCATATTCAGTGCAGTAATGAGACAACTACGTACGCCCTCTTTTGAAGACTGTCATAGACTAGCATATACATTTTTATTATTATAGACGCTGTAGGAATTTTTGTTGTTGTTGTTGTTGTTAATGTCAACACTACCACACCCATGCAATGTACCAGTGCACATTGCAAGGAGAACCGGAATAAAAATAACAGGACACTGTACTAAAAACCTAGGTGGGAAAAAGTTGTGATATAATGCACTGCTTACTTGGCGCATTGTTACTGAGAATTGCAAGAATGAAGAAACATAATTATGAACTTTATATTTCAGTGTGTATATAATATCGTAAAAGCAAAACAAGAGCAAGAGTACAAGTTGTGAAAATTACATAATTGTGGACAAATGATAGTCGAAATATTGTTATCATCACTTCCTCTAAATAGGCTTCTGTCGAAAGTTGAATCAGGAATTAATATTATTTCTAGCTATCCTATGCAATATAATTTAAAAAAAAAAAACCATACTAATCTATATCTGGTTGAGGTACTGTTTTAAAATGTTGGAGTCTTTTACAGTGATGATGGTGATGATGGTGATGATGATCTTTACAATCAATCGTATCCAGAATATCATTGAAAACCAAGACAAAAAAAAAAGTTGCTATAGTTTTGTCAATGTTGTTTGTTATTATGATGTGAAATGATAACGCATGAGGCCCAACGCAGTGGCATGAACGAAGGTATAGCATGTGTCTCCGAACTGTTTTGACAAGACAAAAATTTTTCACAATGTCACTACTGTTAGAGAAAAAATTGATGGAATGACAACAGAGATGTCTTTATGACGCATAGACCACAGACTTTGAAAAATGTCCTGGACATATGGTATTTTGGACATCTTATTTCTGCTTCCCTTACGCAATCCAATCGGCTTAACGTAAATGGGCTGCGTCAATGCGTGCGTCTGTTTGCGTTGCGTATTAATACGCATTCATTTGGATAAGAGGAATTAGTTTTCGCCTGATGGTCTGTCAGAGGAGATTCCAGTAACATTTCTCCTTTTCTTCTCCATCTCTTTTCATTATGGCAGCGTGCATTATTCGCTGTATCCTATGTCGGTCCTTTCTGTCAAACACTAGATCCAAATACTCAGCAGTCTTTTCCATCCGGTCTCCTTGGTTCGTGTGTTTGTCTATCTGTACTGCTGTCTAGCTTCCTCTCAGAGTAATAGTGCATCTGTCTTTTGTCCGACTTGTATCCCACCCACCCATCCATCCATCCATCCATCCATCCATCCATCCATCCATCCATCCATACGCCTTTCTGCATGCACTCCCATCTGTCTGTCTGTCTGTCTGTTTGTCTGTCTGTCTGTCTGTCTGTCTGTATCTGTCTGTCTGTCTGTCTGTCTGTCTGTCTGTCTTCATCTGCCTACATGACTACGCGCTCAGTACCTGCCCCTCTACCTATCTACCTACCTACCTACCTACCTACCTACCTACCTACCTACCTACCTACCTACCTACCTGTGATTGTGCCCATTCCTATGTATACGTGTCAGTATGTCTGCAGGGTTCCCTATCTTCCATGTTCTCTCAGATTTCTCTGATGTGATGTTATGTGTCTGTCTGTCCACCTGCTTTGTTTTTATTTCATTTTCCCGTTCTCATCCTGCTTCTGTGACTTGGGATTAATTTCCTTGAGGAGTGTGTGTGTGTCCTGGCGATATTCTTGTTTAATCAATTGCGGGATCGTGATGTGGCGCGTGACAAACTGAATGTCGAATCTACAAACAAAAAAAAAAAGGTGCCGGGAGAAATTGGAATATCGCTGGGGATAGCTGTATAAGCATGTACACATATATTATGCACGTCAATATATACACACATACATGCTTACAACATACATTCCCCGAATTCACAACACAAGAATTATGTACACATACATACATACATACATACATACATACATACATACATACATACATACATACATCATACATACATACATACATACATACATACATACATACATACATACAAAACGTTTGATTCAACACATCATATCATTGAGTTTCTGCATTGTACAGGACAAAGAATTGATTCAAAAGTTTCACCGCTGTAGTCTTCAATCTTCTTTGCTGCATCTCTATTGGTTTTCGATAGTTTTGCTCACTCCCAAACGTTTTTCCTTCTACCAAGAATGTTATTTTACACCTCCTCATCTCAGACTTTAATGTGCACCTTTGAAAGTACTGGCATCAATTAAATTTCAACTCTAAAGCTGACTCGGTAAAAATCTCACATAATGACTGACTCTAGAAGGAAGTTCAACCGACCCTGCGTTTTTGCAGTAGCGGTAACTACAGCAAACTGAGTGGTGTGTTCCAGGTATTGGGCAATAACATAAGCACGAAGAAAACACGGACTGTACTACAGAATAGACAAGTGTGGTGTATGCTACATCTGTGAGTACACACCAAGGACATAAACATCCTTATTAGGGCACTCACGGCATTATGCCAAGACATTGTGATATTGTGGACAGTGTGTCTTAAGCAAAATCATGGATGCAGCTCAGCTCGAACTAGACGCTTGTATTTATAGCGATATATGTTTGTGAGCGGTTAAACTTTTATTGTATTTTTTTTTTTTTTTTACACAAGAACAAATTATTTCAAGGTGACGTCCAAGTGCTCCGTTGATCAGACATGACCAAAATAAAGGTGCCTGTTATAACGTAGATTTGTGTAGTATAGATCTGATATAACGTATTGTTTAATTACTTTATTATTATTGGTTCATATTATGGATTACTGATCTAGCACGTGATACGCCATGATCTAGGTCAAGGTCTCCAAGCTTTCCCAAGATCCCTTCCTGTGGATCGTTATTTTCAAACGAGTAATGGGATGGACGTATTCGGAGCGAGAGAGTCTTAAACTATAGTCGATCACCATTGTCTGCTACTTAGAGTCTCATACCACAAAAATTAAGCGATACCGGGACGTGAGAATGACCCGCGAGCGCCACCGAGCCCGTCACCACCTAGGGGGCGCCCACGCACACGGCCACGGCCACGGACACGGGCATGGACATGGTCATGGGGGTCACTTCGGCAGCCTTTGGTGAGTACTTGTCATGTCCAGGTGTACTCATGAACACCAACCACCCAATGGCATATTTGTATTCACAACCACCAACTACACAATAGCATAGTTGTATTCATAACGACCAGTCATAAAATTCTACAACTAAACTCATAATCATTAACTATACCGCTATGCTCATTCCACATTTGCCCATGTCATTTTTTTTTTGCAGTTTTGAGAAAATTGGCCCTCCCAACCTGTTGCTCAAAGCAAAACAATAAAGAGGATTATTGTACTTTAGATTGCAAAATTGGGATATACTAATGAGTCAAAATCTGATATTTGTTTTCATAGGAAAGGAAGACAAAAAAGAATCTCATAATATTATGAGCATCAACAAATGAGTCAGAAGAATGTGGAATGAGCAGGACGAACACTAACCAAATTATACACGTATGAACCGGGGATATAATAATATTACCATGGTTGCAATCGAAGTCAACACTTTTGTTTTCTTTTTCCCTTATGTCACACCTCACTTTTTTACTACAACGAGCCCAGCGATCACTTTCATATCAGTGTACTCATGACCATCATTGATAGATCACGCCACAAACACTCTTATTATGTTGGTGAGTGCATGTTTTTGTACACGTACTCATGACCACCAGTGATACAATAGTGAACATACAAGATATAGATACTTAACTTAACTTTTTACTCTGGTTGGTTCGGTCATGCTCATTGTACTCACAAAAGTCACCTGTAGACTAAATTCTCACTTAATTTCACACAACTTAACTTGCTTACCTTTGGTGGCTTAGATGGGCAATCTTACTTTCGGTGAACTAATAGTAGTACACTGTCGTGATATGTTTAATTTACTGTAACAAGACGTTTATTTGGTAGTTTCCAGGTACGATATTTCAGCACCTGAGGGATGATACAATCTATGTTATAACGCATACACATTTCTCACATTCAAATGTCTGGGAAAGATTTGTGGCCTATCTCAAGTTCACAGTTTAATAGCCATTTCCGATAACATGACACTTGGTTTTGCAGTGTGTTATACAGAAACATTTTCACATGCAAACATCCATATATATATGAGAATAAATTTCAGCGTTGCTCTTGATGTGTTGTCTTGTTAGTTTTCCATATTACTGATTATATGGTTTGTATGTTCATCAGCTCAGTTTACAAGTGTCTGTTAGATATAGGCCTAGTTGTGGGACCGTTCCAAGATGTTCTTAGCTAAGAGTAGGATTGGAATTACGAGCGAGGTTAGGGAAGAGTGAAAGAATGAGAGAGAGAGAGAGAGAGGTGTGTTTGTGTTTGTGTGGGTGAGGGAGAGGGAGAGAGAGAGAGAGAGAGAGAGAGAGAGAGAGAGAATACTTAGATATTGTCACATTTAGAGCGTGCACGGATTATTATAAAAAAAAAAAGGACCTACGATACTTGTAAACTGTGATGACTGTAACAGTGGCAGGTTAAGTCCTGGCATATTTTTGTGTTCACCTCTAGCTATGTTAGATCCACCTTCTGCTGTGACAGGATGTTCGGCCTAGCACCTGTCAGGACATGGCTCTGCTGTGCTGAAGTCCTGTGTAACATTGCAGGGTTAACTTTGTATGTTTGTCACACGTTATATGCAAGACAGCAACAGCTAAAAGGGGCAGCTGCACCATTGTCGTCGTTGTCATCTTTATTACAATCACCATTATCACCACTATCGACTTCTTGATTATCGTTCTCATTTTTGTCATCATTTTAACTTTCATCGTCATCATGAAAATTTTCACTGTTGTCGCGCTCGAGAGCATCAGCAGGTAAAAACGGAAACACCAAAAAGATTCGTCTGAGGTCTACACCTCCAATATCATTGTCAGCAGCAACAACATGTTTAACAATAATAAACACTCAGCACCGCTACCAACAACACGCCACCACCACCATCACCATCTTCACCATCACCACCACCACCATTACAACAACAACAACAACAACAACAACAACAACAACAACAACAGCAGCACCATTATGAAGCCTATGGCATATTGTGCAAGCATGGTTTATTCCAACCTAATCATTATCTCCGCTGTCTGCATGACATTCGTAAATCTTAGGAACCTTGCAGGATCATCGATCGTCTCTATAGTTTTTAACGTTCGCTCTAACATGTATAGTTATATTCTCGTCAGTCCTCGGCAGTGACTTACGTCAAAGGTCATATTCCACAATGTAGGTCATATCCAAATGTTGGTATCTGAGGAGCGTAGGTCGATTGTGTTGAAACTGATGCACCACGTGAAAGCTCTAAGACCGCAACAATAAGATGAATAAAACTCCTTATATATCTAACTCAAAGACTGTATGAGATGATGTTTTCCAAACTGCACTTATGTGGAATACGAAATGAACGTAACAAACTCTCCTCGGTTTATGGAGATGTTTTTTTAAAAAAATGAAATGGCATGTCACAGTGTCTGAATCATGTCAGATTTAATAAGATGCCTGCAAAGATTTCAGCCATGATACAATGTGGATAAAAATGTAATCTGCATGTTATTAAGGGGTCTTTTTTTTTCCTTCACTGAATTCGCAGATCTTGCCTGCACTCACAACTAACAAATAATTACCACATGCATTATCATCCACCAATTTGTAACTTCACCATTCCTAGGATATCATCATATCATTGCATGGACCTCAATGTTGTTACCTAACACATCATTGAAACAGAGAAACCTGCTTATCTCTTATCTTATTTTCTTTACAATTTGTGCACATAATATTACACAATATGTCTGTGTCAGCATATAGCAGCTATTCCACAAAAATAGGTTGGATGCACATTTTAGTATCCTTTTTTCCCCATAAATTTAGGGTCAGTTTTGAAGGAAGTATTCAAATTATATGCGAACCCCTTCATTCCCACNCAAACAAAAAAAAACAAAAAAACAAACAACAACAAAAAACCATACAAATTCTGTCATGGGAAATTTGATCTTCCAAAGTGCAAAAAAAAAAAGCTGCACACAATCCTCTTGTTATACGAGTGTCTTTCACGTGAGGAATGTGAGGTTGTATGTCAACGTGGACATTTAAGCTGACACATCATTTAAAAACCTCTGACATACAATACGTTCTTTACAAGTTTGACGAGTCATGCTACATTATCTGTGATCTGTGCTATCATACCTAGATTTTATCACTATGTTGTTTGTGTCAGCTTTTACACAATGCTAGATGTTATGCTTATCATATTTTGTCCAGTCTCAGAGAGATTATAATTTACAACCTGCCTTATTTCCATTACTCACTTTCTACCCTCATAGCATCACAACTCTTAATTCTCCACACGGTTTTATATTATGGCCTCTACAGCTGTAACCCCATCAGCTGCTTAGTAGACCAACGTCCAACTTTATTTCAGAGTATTATCACATTATAGTGCAACATAATATCTTTATTGCTGTGAAATTGTTGTGCTTGTCTAAATTCAACTTCATCAGAGTTTTTAGTATCTCCTGCTTGACTTCGTTTGATCACGACAAGTCTTTGCATTTCAGATAAAAAATTACAACACATGTTGCTTTCTATGGATCTGTTCTTTGTTCGTTAAAACCTCAACTTTGTTACTGATTTTAGAAGGGGCTGTATAAAATGTATTGAAAGGCTATAGGCTATGACTTACTGTTACGTTTTGTCTATGCAAGTTTGTCCAGATATGATCAAGACAATACATGACGGCTTTTTTTTTTGTGAGTGCATTCATTGCCTTACTATTAATTTGTAAACCTAACCACATTATCTGTCTAGCAAAGTCTTTCTTGTTGATCGATCCCTAACAATCCCGCCGTTCTCTCGAACCTCTCAGCTTGACTGATCACTTAAGTTTGATAGTAGTATGTTTCTATAAATATCCCAATCGATAAATAAATGATAGAATAATCCTTCAGCAAACGTATACCTACCCCCTCCCATTCTCCCCTCATTGCACACTCAGGACCTATCCCGATGGAAAATCCATCTTGTCGTTCGGTGCTTTTCCTACGCTTTATTGATTTTAGTGCAAGTCGTTTGGCTCTCTTTTGTTTCTGTTTTAGAAAGAAAAAAAAATCTCTGCAAGGAATCAATTGCTTGATTACCATATTACTGAATTGGCAGTTTACATGACTCCAGCGAGACCGTGAAATAGACGATTTACCAGAATCGATTTGAACGAATTTTGTTCGTGCTTCTGATGTAACAAAAATGGAAAGAATGTTCCAAAGGAGTTCGTTATGATAATAGATCTAAGTAATCAGACAAAAGGGTACAACACAGGAGAGGGTAACGTGGTCGATAATGACAGTGTATTAGAAATGCGTTTTTCTCTGATATCTTTCATCCCCCTTCTCTCTCTCTCTCTCTCTCTCTCTCTCNCCCTTTCTACCATCACCACTACCTCACTTTTCCCTTTTTCAAAATAAAAACAAAAAAGAAATTGCGGCCAAAAAATGTGCTTTTTTTCTTGCACGCATTCATTAGCGCGGTGATATTTGCATAAATCGACCTTCAGATGTCAAAGGAGTTAAGACCTACTTTTTAGAACGAGTCCTGAATGAAATGGTTCCCTCGGGCACGATGATGCTTGCCGTTAGCTTTGACCAGGAGGCATACACTCAGAAGACGTCGTTTGGTGTGCCCTTACAGAATGTCCTTAGTGCATCACTGACATACGTACAATATCCGTGACAACTCATTAGTAAATTCGTGCGTTTGCCCATCTTGAGATTGTGTTTGTGAGCATGGAAGAGTGAGAATGTGAATAAATGCTGTGCGCCATTTTGCCCAAGTGGATTGCAAAGAGTATTATGGAATGAGCAATAAGCCAATGTCACTGTCAGTTGAGAATGTGCATAAAAATTCGTAGGGATCTGTTACCATCGTAAGACCTACATGGGTGCATTGGCACTGAGTACATCCTTATTCACTTTCAGTATGCAAAGTTAGTGTAATTATTTCGATGGTAAGAGTTCCATTCGTGAGTGCGCAAGCTCTTAAATGTCTTAACACATCCTTGACATTATTTTAAGGAAGTGCCTTGAGGTCTACACATTTTGAATAGTGTGTTAGAGCGTTCTCACATAGACACAACTATTTTCAAAGCTTATCTTTAAGTGTAATTGAATTCGTGCTCCAGTGTATTGTTTCACTGTACCTTCAGCAAGACTGAAGCTCCGTTAGGTTTCACAAGTACTTTGTTTTGCATAGATTTTTTTCTAGGAATTTCTGCAATAAAGTTATCGTTATTGTCTTTATCAAAAGAACACCGTATCGAAAGTGAAACCTTTGTTCCATGTGCACCTTGTTCGGAATGACCATGAAGCTCATTATAGTTATTTGGTCCCTCTAATAATCGAATACATGTATGGTTATAATTAAAGTCCATACATAAATTCGTATAAACAGATCATCCGACATTAATTAATGGAAAGTCTTAAAGTAAGGTTAAGAACTTGCTTAAAGTTTAGGCATAACTAGAGGTAATTTTCAAGAAATGACCCCATATTATTGTCATGCGTCTGTATGACGGACAATATTGTCAGGACGTAATTTTAAGCAGATGCCAGCGAAAGGATATTAGATCCAAGGCGTCAAGGGAAGGATGTCATCTAGAAAAACAAAAACAAACACACAAACAAACATAAAAAAAAAGGAAATGACAACTGCTGACAGCATTAATGAAGAACGTCAGTATGTTTCCGCTTAATTCCCCTTCCGAACAAAATAAAAATATAGAGCTTTGATTTTTACGATGGGATCTCTTATGGAACGTCATGATAGACGTGGCAATCGCATTAGGCTCTTCCTAATGTTACAATGGGAATTTTATATTTAGTTCGTAATTCCTGAAATTCAATGTGATAGTATGTTCATGCTTATCTCCGTCATATCGGTCGGTGAAGGATCCAACTTGAAAAAAAAAAAGTCACCCCAGGAAAAGTTTATTGACTTATTAAAAAAAATATTGTAAGCATCTCCGGACTGCAGATTAAGATTAGCTCTAAAGTACAGTAGACCTAAATATATACCTGTGTAATGTAATAGATACTCCACCCTTCAACACTGTCTAAGGAAATAGATGATTATTGCCAGTATTTGAACTCAAAGAGTTTGCTTGATATGCTTGAAGTTACCTCGTTTAGAAGTTCTAACTAAAAATAGGTTGCTTCTCTTCTGTTATACTCCCTAGTATCACATAACACAGAATGTCTCATGTATAATATGAGGTCGGGAATGGCAGTTGACTCTTGTCGTTGTAGCTTAGACAATGGTCGTAGAGAAAGCACTAAGAGATCTGTTGTTTGTCTACTATATATTGTAATACAATGTTATATCATTTAAAAGGTTACACACGCACGGACCGTAATGATAAAAGAAAGAGAGAAAGAGACTTGCTGCATTATCCAAGACAGTTCCTAGGTCTAGGTTCTAGATTCGTCAACTCATTCATTGAACCTTTTACTTTATTAGTGAAATGTGAATACTACCCACAATGGTAAAAAAAAAAAAAGGAGAAAAGAAGACTCTTGACAACCCGTATAATTGTAAACTAATCGTTTTTTCTGGGTTTCCATTTTCATGCTTTGGCATCTCAGCGGGCCGGTAGCTCGTGTTTAACGCATAAATTCTCCATCAATCTGCCATTGTGTCTCTATGGACGTAGAAAGCTCATTTTAAGACCTAGCAAATCATTTCGTGGCTGTGAGATATTGTTACGCCGTTATGCTTTTGTGCAAGTCTTTTGTTGTATGAATCATTTAAAGAAATAGGTTGAATCTAGATTTTAAAAAACAAAAAAAACCCCTATAATTACATCTCCACTTGTTTTGTATTCAGCTTTCCTATTCTCAAATGTCGGGTTCAATTACTGAGCAGTATCGAGGTCTGAAATGCTGAGATTTGCATCGAGTACAGAATTAGACCTATGCAAATTAATTTGAAAACTATATCGCAAAAAGAAAAAGACTGAAGCTTCAGACTACGTTTTTGCAGTTACTCAGAATATATTTTGTCATTTCCATATTTCAAATGACATTTTTATTTCTATGTAGGCATGGCTTATAATTTTGAAATATACACTCTGTCTTATAATAAATCAGGTTCGTATGTACC
>JAWQUT010000229.1:241305-259823 GCA_033807755.1 Ellobium chinense
CCTCCACCCCCCCCCACACACACACACACATCCATCCACCATCCATCCATCCAGAATAATAACCAGCTTTAAAACTGATACAGAAAATTAATGAAAACAGCAGCAGGAACAACATCAACAACAACAACAACAACAACTTTTTGATATCGAGACGCTGTGAGGAGCTCCTCTCGAACGTTTACAAAAATAAATAATGCCTCTGGTATCTTAAAACAGTCCCGTTTTCCTAGTATTAAAATCAATGTCGCCGCCTCCGCGCATCACGCCCTTCCCCGTGCCTACGCCAACGGCGGTTGTCCTGAAGATGTAACATTCTTCAGTTTTTTAGATATTAATCAGAGAGATTGCGTCCGTCATTTATCCATCAGATCAGACTTTTTTTTAGACATTTGTGGCAGCCAGCAGCAACAGCACCAGCAGCACCAGCACCAGCAGCAGCAGCTTGTGGGTAAAGAAAACAGTCAGGCACTTCTTTACCTTGAAAACATTTTTTATGGGCTTCTTTTTATGCGTATTCAGTAATATTTTTGTGGAAGAGTTGGGCTTTCTAGACTTGCTTAGGCGTTGAAGGGAAAGGTTAACTTCCGGTGATTGCGATTGGATGGAACAGATCCAAAAAAGTTATAATATCCTGGTAGCTTATTCGAATGGAATTACAGTCAATTCCGCGTTATTGCAGTTTCATTTAATCTTAACTTTGCGTATTAAACGATATAGTTTTCAAAGAATGGTAGATCCGTTGTTTGTTTTTTTTTTTATGGGAAGGACTGGAAGAGATTTGTGAGGGGGCGAAGGTATTTGTAAAAGTGATCGTATAATTTGCAAACTTCTCTTAACTGCAATATTCTCCCGCACTTGGTGGCCCGAAATGAAGAAGATTCAACTGTAAACGATGTGTCCTGTCGCGAGGGATTTATGTACATTTACATGAACTCTACATGAGGGATGGAAGGAAGGGAGGTAATGTTAATCCTACAGGACCAGACACAATATCCTCTCAAGGTGATGAAGAAGAGACAGACAATGATAATGCTAAGATTGTGAAACATTTACTAGATTAAAATGGAGCGTCTGTGTCTGAGAGATTCAATAGTTTGTTTTGCTAGAGGGGAGAGGGTTTCTTTCTTTCTTTCTTTCTTTCTTTCTTTCTTTCTTTCTTTCTTTCTTTCTTTCTTACTTCATTGGATTCTTCTCTATCACTCCTCTTGCTCTGACTTCCTGAAGTCATGCACTCACAAAGTCATGGTAATGTCCCCATCTGCTTAGTGACAACTTCCTTACCCTGGAGGCCCTTCAGAAAATCCAGAATGGTCAGTCTTAACCGCGCATCTTTTCACGGGTTGCTAAGCATTATGGGCGAACTCCGAGCACCGGTGAGTAAAAGTCAGTCATTGTCCTTCGTTGAATGTCCAGATTTATGCCCGAAAGTCGCTGAATTATATATGTAGATGGTCCAAATTCGGCATGATATCCACCACGGCATTGCCGAAAATTGAGAATCAATATTTTCCATTTGGTTTAATGTCCCTGTTCGCCCGAGTGTTACCGTCCCTGGCCGGGCTTCGCCGAGGGGAAGGACGGACGCTCATTTGAGTGAGCTCATCCACGCCTTTTGTGACCCGTTAACAACAACAAACGTATTGAACTGGCTATTCTGAAGAGAGAGAGAGAGAGTGGAGTAGAGAGAGAAATTAAGAGAAAGAGAAATGTTTTCATACAGACCTGTTTTAGGACATCGCAAATTCTAATGTTTTATGAAAGAAATAAAGAAACTCTGAACTCAGCACTGTTTTGTTCAGTTGGGACTTAACGTTCCACTCATTGTTTTATGCTCTATATTTTTTCCGAGATTGATTGCTAAGCCTTAGGAAGAAATCACATTATCAAGGACATGTTTTTTTCAGTATAAAAATGGTAATGGTAAGATTTTTTTCAGTATGAAAAAAATACACTTTATCCGCACCCCGTTTCCAACCACATCGTTACAGCTATTACAACCCCAGCCACCTCTTCCACCCCCCCACCCCACCCCCTACCCTTTATTGTATTATTTACGCCATAGTTATGCAGTCAGAGAGAGAGAGAGAGAGAGAGAGAGAGAGAGAGAGAGAGAGAGAGAGAGAGGCACTTTGCAAGATTGATATGAAATGAAGACACAGTGTAGATTTTGAGGCTAGAGGCGTGTTTTGAAACGCGCAGTTCTGTCTACCACCTATAGTGAAAAATTTGGCGGTGGACCAAGCATAGAGTCTGAAAAATTGAAGGTGCTGGATTTTGGTAATATGGTATAAATCATTTACGACTCGGCTATACTGGCACGAAGGAAACTACTTCGCAGTGACTAACTGAATACTCGTAAATAAACTTGCCCAGTTTTCCTCGTCGAACTCGAGTGATCCTCGTCGCCGACGTCATCATCAGAAGTTGTGCACCCTTTGCTGATATGCCCATATTGTCATTAGATCTATATCTATTATTGTTTGTATTATCAACCCGTTATTAGATATTATTTTAACCGTCCATATACCCTGCAGTGCGGATTGGGCCTGACCATTAAAATTGTTAAAATTAATGTTACAAACCCAGGAGTGTATAAGTCAAAGTCCGTATGCCTCTGAAGATAGCTGGTTATATTTGAACATAGAGCTTGCNGGCCACTTTGCAAGATTAATATGAAATGGGACAAAGTGTAGATTTTGAGGCCAGAGGCGTGTTTTGAAACAGGCATTTCTGTCTACCACCTATAGTGAAAAATTTGGCTATAGACCAAGCATTGAGTCTGAAAAATTGAAGATGCTGGATTTTGGTAATACGGTATAAATCATTTACGACGCGGCTATACTGGCACCAAGGAAACTACTTCGCAGTGACTAACTGAACACTCATAAATAAACTTGCTCAATTTTCCTCGTCGAACTCGGATGATCCTCGTCGCCGACGTCATCAGAAGTTGTGCACCCTTTGCTGATATGCCCATATTGTCATTAGATCTATATCTATTATTGTTTGTATTATCAACCCGTTATTAGATATTATTTTAACCGTCCATATACCCTGCAGTGCGGATTGGGCCTGACCATTAAAATTGTTAAAATTAATGTTACAAACCCAGGAGTGTATAAGTCAAAGTCCGTATGCCTCTGAAGATAGCTGGTTATATTTGAACATAGAGCTTGCTTGGGAAAGTTGAGATTGCGCAATCAGCAGAAATGTTGCAAAGCAATCTTTTAAATTCCTTTTCGGGCCATTGAATCTAAGCAAAATCCAAAAAAAAAAAAAATATGGATTGAAAAATATATTATTACTCAAAAAGGTGGCATTTTAATAAAATGATGTACCTTGCCCTGACGATATTTTTGCTGTGGAATTGCGTCGATAATTCCTTTATAAGCATAACATTCAGCTACACAATGGCACCGCGTCTCCGATCGTTAAAAAGCCTTATCATGAAGCGTGTGTTTATGTGTATAAAAGGATTATATAAAAATAAACTTTAGCAACGACGTTTTCCTGACAGGAAGACTGAGGCTTGACTCGGAGGATGGAGCGAATAACTTGGGGGTGAAAACAGCTTTTCCGATTTATATATTTACAATATCTATAGCTTGCATTTTACCTTGACTCCTAGGAACATTGATTCTGCCTAGCTGGGTCTATTGTTGTTGCCTTTCTAGAAATTGGGGTTCTCAACTTGGGGGCGGTTGTGCCTTTTAGACAGACACAATGATAAAAAAGTGCATAATAATCGTGGGTGGCTTTGGGGATAGAATTTACCACTTTCCTGTTGTTGTTTTTTTTTTCCTGTAAAAACAGACAGTTCTGGGTGAGAATGCGATACATAGAACTAATTTTATGATCCAGTGATTGTCTTTCCTCATTCTTCCGGTAAATTCTGTTTCCAAATAAAATCAAACTTATGAAAGCAAGCAAGCCAAAAAAAAACCACCAAAAAAACCCAGTCTTATTGAAATTAAACAGTTGCAACAAAATATTTTTATTTTTTTTGTAACCTGGTGATTTATTCGTATATATATTATCAGGTGGGAAAATGAGAAGAAGGCAAAAAAACAAAGTGAGGAAAGATACATCACCCTAAACAATCCCAGGCCGAGAAGAGAAACATCTCGAGAATCTTTGGTCCTCGAACTGCGGAGGATCACATGATTTGATGACGTCAAAGATGGGTTATCTCATTGGTGTTGCATACTTTGAAGGTTAAGTCAGGCGTATGTCAGGAAATAAACGGTTTTGGCTGCTTGTTTTCTTTTTCATTCTAGTTCACCACGCAGTTTATAGCTTTTATTGGTCTCGTACTGAAGAGCAAGTGTAGGACGACAACTGCAATTTGAAGAGCGTTTTTGTTCAAAACTCAGTAAATGCACATTTGTTGCAAAATGGGTTGGTAGTGTATTGAAACATACAATTCTGTGTCAGTTCATTGAAAACTTAATCGAGCTCAAAATCTGCACCTCTTCAAATTCTCCATCATTTAACAGTAACTAAACATATATGTGTCAGCAATTGCCTAAATGTTATCTCCCTTTAATTAAAAAAAAAAAACATTCAGAGACCACGTACCGAGTTTTGGAAACTTTGCATTCTTGAATACTGAAAATTTGATATTCAAGCTCTAAATTCCGCGTTTCGAATTGTATTATTTGTATGTATATTTTGTACATTAGATTCCCATGTAGTTTTCAGAAAACACGGGCTCTGTCACTGTTAGGTTGCCAGGGACCTCTCTCAAGGGTTTGTCAAATGGCGATTTCATGTAAAGTGTTGGAATTTTCTGTCTGCCAAAGATGACATGAATCAGAAATATACTTAAGTGTGTGGTTGACACATTTGAAATATAGTTGATATTTAGCAAATAATTGAATCCTCACGAAAGTAATTGTTAACATTAGATACCGTTGGGATAGTCATTTAAGTTGCTGTGAACTAAAAAATGATTCCCACCCCCCCCCCGGTCCNCCCCGGTCCGCACCCCTTTCGCTTTTTTTTTGTTTTTTAAACTTGCCGTCTCTCTGTCCTCTTATTCCGTTCTTCTAAATCCTCAGTCTGCATAGCAACTCTTGGTCGATATATTATCATTCTTTTTCGTCATCCATCTCTGTTTCTGTGACCACATCTCATTCGTGACTTTTTATTTTTGTTATTTTGCATCTGTCATGTTCCGTCATTGTGTTTGTTTTTTTCTTTTTATTTCCACTGTTTTTGTTGTTTTTTTTTTTTTTCAATGTCTGTCATGAAGTTCATTCTGAAACAGATTTTTCTGCTAGGTACTCTTCTCCTTTCCTCTCTTTTTGCACTGTCCTCAACATCAGAATCTGTGCACCATGATGCTTCGACAACTTAAAGGTCATTGGTTCTTTTTATGTCTTTTTTTTTAACATTCTAAGAAACGTGCTAACAACGGAACTGACGTAGTTGCAGTTCATAGTTCACGATCAGACTAAATCTATTGAAATTTGGGATTTTAGGAAATTTGAAAGTAAGGGGAAAGAGAGATAACTGAGTAAGGATGAAACAAAAAAAAGGGGGGGGAGGGGAGGGAGGCAATAGGAGAGAAAGAAGGAAGGAAGTAAGGTGAACTTATGAAAAGTTACATTACACCAGTATAACAACGATCATAATGTATGAGCGTAGAATGTGGAGATCAGATTAAAAGGACGACAGTAAAACGAGTGCCCAAACAGTCCCATTGCTGAGTGGAAGACAGCTCCAGTCTGTACTCCTCCTTCATACTTCCCTAACCATTCTTCTTCCTTTTCCCTCTATTCTTCCGCACTCATTCTCTTCATCTCCTTTCCATAGAGTGAATGGGACCTAGTCACCAGCAATTTAACCTGTCCCATTTATCTATCAACGACTTCCATTAGTACTATTTGCGAACTGTCCAAAATCCCCGCCGACTCCTTAGAAGACATTTGAATACCAGAGACCCCTCGCAGTCTATCTGAGAACTTGGGGCATCAGAGAATTCTTAAGAAGTCAAAACCTGGAAAAAAAAAATAAAGCAAGCTGTAGGATGGTGTGGAAATGCGAACTAAAAAGAAATCTAGGCTTGACATAAACTTCACTGTGTTGAATGTGACCCAATTTTCGTTCATAGCCATGACAATTTAGAAAGAAATACACACTGCAGTTTTGCTTTTTGACGTATGTGTATTAAGAGCAATTCAACAATATACTATACTGTAAAATTAAGTAGATCTTCATCAGTTTGTAAATATGGGGCAGTGGCTAGAAGACGAAGTTTGCGACAATGGCTAAAACGAAATCTTTTGTGGCGCGACAGAACCTTAGAAATTTACTTTCGGTAATTAACATGTTAAACATTACCATTAACTATAGTATGTAATAAAGTCAGACATGCATTTCTTCATGCTGCACACTCTGTTACACTGAAAAAACTGTCGTTTAAAAGATCGTAGCAATTACACAATAGATGTCAACAAGTGGCAGTCAGCGGTACGCGTCATTCTAAAGTCTAAATCAAGATCCACTCAGAAACCGATATTAAAAGTTTTTAACGCGTTTACTGAAATGTACGCTACCGTGGTGTAATATAACATATTATTTACATAATTCCGTCTAAGCCTCGTAGCCGTATGCATAATCCGTACGTCAGTTAATGTACTGCGTTAACTTTAGTGAACACTTCTAATGTTTTGGAAGGTTCCAGTGGTTATTGCAGTGCGTTAACTAACGTTAGGATTATGCATACGGCTTATGACCATGACGTAAAATTCGCTCATGCATAACATTACGCAAAACTGTAGATGTTACTGACATTGCTTTCCAAGTAAATAGTCACTAAAATAGAATTTTTAGTGATTGTCAAAAGTAAACAATATAATTATTTTAGCTTTATCACGATCTGATGGACCTCACAGTTAAACAACAGATCACAGTATAGATGGTTCTTATATCCATTCATTATTGTAGTTATGCAATATTTAGATAACGGTTCGATTGTAAATAGTGTTGTTATTCAATATATAAATGGCAGTTCGGTTACCAGTTGGTTTCTTGCCGAGAGGAAGTGTCCAGTTGTGAGAACTGTACGATGAGAGACAGTCGAAGCTTAAGGTGGTTGTACTTTTGTTGGTGTGGATTGTGAGTGTTGTTTTTTTCAATTCTGAGAGACAATTCCGCAGAGTCGTAAGGTTTCATATTCTGGTTTACTCTTGTGTACATTATCTCTCTCTCTCTCTCGCTCTCTCTCTCTCTCTCTCTCTCTCTGTGTGTGTGTATGTGTACGTCATCATAACAGGTCGGGTCATCATAACAGTCTTGTTGCATCCCCAAAATTACCCATTTTTTGTCCACTAATAACCCATTTTTCACATTCACCATAGAAAAATACCAAAAAATCACATTCTCTTCTCTTCCCATAGTTCCTCATTCACAACAAATTTGTCACTCTCACGCTAGTAAAAAAGCTCCGCTCCTGGCGTAATCTTCTTTTGTCCAGGATTTGAAGTCGCTCGGTCGTAGCGCGGTTGCCGGGTGAAAGCTGGGGTCTTAGCGCCACGTACTAGTCTAGTTTGTTTTCTACTCGAGATTTTTTTTTCTTTGGCTTTCTATCCGATTTTGCTGCCTGTTGCCTTAATTTCTAGTCACACGCGTTTCTGTCTTTAATTAAGATTTTCTGGCGGACTTAGTAGTTACAAGGCATCATTTCATCATACTGAGTATATATTCGTTTTATTATGTTCCATTTTTTCTCCTGTTTCTATTTTTTATCTTCTCTCAGTGAAGTGAACACAATGCTAATAAGTCTTTCGACCTTATTGGGTTAATGGCAAAGCATTTGAACGTTCTGAATGAATTGTAGCCGTTGTTTTTTTTTTTTGAGGGGTTTTGGAGGAAGAGGGTAGGAGATGAGATTTTAACCCATTTATCACTTTCGAGTCGTTTAATTCTGAGGCTCTTTCGTCGTTTATAGCTACCTACCCATTGAACAAGCAAATTGAATGAGTTAAATTGTGAATGAAATACTCCCGAAGGCACTTCTAAGAAGGGAATGTCGGGAAGGGAATTGAATCTACAATTTCTTGACCCCGAGTTCCATGCCATAACCATTCTGATTATTATTATTATTATTATTATTATTATTAATGACTTGTCTTAGCGATGGCTGGTGTCATCCTTGCTTCGAAGTTTAGCTTTTGTGGTTTGGATATTCTTTTCCTTCTGATTGTCTTTGTGTTCTTCCCTCATCAATCTCTCTAAAACTTGTCACTATCTTGCTCTCTCTCTCTCTTTCTCTCTCTCTCTCTCTCCCTCGCTCTCTCTCTCTCTCACCCCCACCCCGATTCTCACCTCCCCTTTATTTTTTTCTTCCCTCCGTTACTCACCCACCGTGTCGTTGAATGCATTGCCTTTGCCCTCAAAATCAAATCGAGAAAGGCCCAGAGGGAATTACACTGGCAAAGGAAGATTTTTAGGGGCTTTATTTTTTTTGTGGTCAGGAAGGAGGCGGACTTTGTGAGGGGTTGGGGCCGTGGAACAAGAGAAAAGAAATGCAGATAGAAGAGGAAAGACGTATACATAGAAGCAGGTTTTTTTAGCCACCGACGGATAAGCATACATAAAATACGAACAGACGGACAGGGGGACATAATGAGTAACAGATTTTTAAGGCAGGAGGACGGACGGACGGACGGACGGACAGACAGACAGACAGACAGAGGGCGGGCAAACATGCAGGCAGATAGATAGATAGATAGATAGATAGATAGATAGATAGATAGATAGATAGATAGATAGGCATGCGGACAAAGTGAGGGATAATGGACAGATTGATATACTGATAGACAGACAGATGGAAAGACAGCTAGACATACAGTAGAGTTAGAACATTTAGGAGGAGAAACTCAATGCGTGAAGTTAGGGATAGATCCACTGCAAGAACATCTCACGAGAAATGAAATGATATTGAGCGCGCACACGTGGAGTTAGCGCGAGATCAATGCGCGAGGGGACGGCCGAGGGTTAATAAGAAATAGGAGAGGCGGAGGAGGAAGGGGGAGGGGCACGAGGAGGTAATACGAGAAAGGAAACCCAAGAGTGAGGAGGGGGTGCTGGGAGAGATATAAAATGTGGATCGAGAGGGTTAATAGAGGTCGTAGAAGAAGGAGATAAAGTACTAGAGTGATAGATTTGGAAAGGTTAACCCTTGTGACTGAAATAGAAGCGAATTAAAAAAGTAAACAGGAGATAGGCGACTTGTGTTGGCTGCTTAGTTCTGTCATGAGTATGCATCTGAGTGTCTGGCTATGTGGCAGACATTTTTTGGTTTGTTTGTTTGGTTAAGAGGAAGGCGTATCGGGGTTTGGAGGGGAAGAGGGGAGAACGAGGAAGTGGTAGGTAGGGCTATGGTACAACTATTTTTAGAAAAGATTTGTAGGAAACAGACAATTATGGCCACAGTGTATCTTAGCCATGTTGTCGGATTACAAACACACCAAAGGTGTAATTCCATCCACTATTTTGTCAAAAAGTTAGGAACAACCGATACCCTCATTCCGTTCGTTATTTTGTCAAAGAATTCCGACAGTTAGTATGGAAGATATTTATATTTTGGCAGATATCTGGAAGCAAATACATCGATGTCGTCATTACACCGGCCATTTTGATAGGCAGGCACGTAGATACGCTGAAGACATCATTCTGCGAGGTATTTTTGTAGAGATTAAGAACAAATATAACTGTGACGTCATTACACCCGCCATTTTAACAGGGAGGATAGTGAAATGACACGCAAATGTGTGGGATGGAGAGTAATAAGTCGCAATACAATCTCACTATCTGCAACCCCATGTACTCGAACAACTCGCATACGAATTGGAATGCTCTGCCCCTGTGTCACCCTTTTTTTTTCCTTTTTTATTTACATATAGGTCTGATCATAAACTAGAACATCTCATAGTCTCAAATTCATGGGATGGACTCCTGAAATCTGAGTTGGTAAGGTCACATTTTAGTTTGTAATTATTTGTGTCCTTATGACCAATGGCGGGTGTTCTAATCACCACGTCTGTGCACTCATGGTGCGATTTATATGCATGATTCCAGACATCTTAGAGGCTTGCCCGGGTAACATTTTGGTCTTTGATGACTACGTGAACACGGCCTGTAATTTGGAATACGGGTTATAATTTTCAGGGCTGTGTAAATCAAGAATTTCAGTAGTTTTGCTCCGCGTGCAGACACATAAAGTTTCTTTCATTACTGGTCATAAATTCCCATGCACCTTTCTTGCTCTGTCTAAATTGATTAGGACTATAAATTAGGTCCAGAAATTAGAGCGCCCTCGTTGCCACTGGTAGCATGCAGAAATCACGAGGAGAACAGCAAAGACAACAACTAGCTCGGGTGTTATCGCTCCTCTATAAATTTTGCTACCTGCTGTGTTCAGTCTTATCTACTTGGGGCAGTAAAAATCAAGCCAGAAACGCTTTTGGGGTTTCCATCAGCGGGTATCATGATAAACCCCAACAACGACAGCAGCAGCAGCAACAACAACAACAAGAACGGCAGACATAACAACAAAACAACAACAACAACATCAACAACATTAGCAGCAGCAGGAACAAAAACGACACAACAACAACAACAACAACAACAACAGCTCCAGAAAACAACAATAATGGAAAGAGCAGCGATATCATAGCCATCAAGCAAAAAGATGGTGGTAACGGAATAATAATGGAAGTTAAAAATGCCAAAACAAGAACGAAAAGAGGAACAAAAAATATCAACGGCGGCAGCAAGACAAACATGAAAGAAGCAAAACAAGAACTCGTGATGGCAACAACATCATCATCATCATCATCGTCATCATCATTAACAACAACCACCACAACAACAACAACAACAACAACAACAACAACAACAACAACAACAGCAGCAGCAGCAGAAGGGGCTTCCCCAACAGTTTCAGCATAAAGAATGTAAAACTATAACAGTACGAAACAAGAATAACAAAAAAACTGACAAAGGGTCAATCTGGAGCCAATAACAACAGTCACAAAAGTACAACAACTAACACTAAGGGGCAGGCACTTCTGATGTCCACCAGTATGAAATGAGAATTGAAGATATTTGTTTGTTAAACTGAGCGCTCTGTAATAAACGATAATACTCCAAAGTCAACTTAAAAGGTCGGCTTTACGAAGATTTACAGACGCCTTTTATCAAAGGTCGATAACAAAATCAATACTGATTGATGAAGCGTAGAGGCAGATTATCGCATAGGATTTACAAAGCGTCTCTCTCCTGACAACAATGATAAAAAAGAAGCAAAGGGCTAGAAGTGTAGATGGAGAAATGAAGTGGAACAGGGGAGTGTTCAACCGAGTATTTGTTGTTGTTGTTGTTGTTGTTGTTGTTGTTGTTGGTGATGGTGGTGATGATGTTGTTGTTGTTGTTCTTGTTTTTGTTGTGGTTGTTTTTGTCATTATTTTAAAGTCGTACAGTAGAACCTCACTAATTCGTATTCCAGGGAAACCAGTGTAATGTAAATCTTGATGAAAAACGGGTTGACAATGAATAACGCAAAGAAAAGGACTCCAAGAATTAGCTCAGTAACTTGGAAGTCACAGTGAATGGGGAGTTTCTGTCAGTGTGGGCAATAGGAACGTGCTAACTCTACACATTCTAGAATTCCAATTGTGTGTTTAATTTGTGAAGAAACATTTACATTTATTTCCTTCTTCATGCTGTAGTGCCATTTACAGTTATAATGTATGCCATATAATAATATTGTGGGAAAAAAAAAAGTATAATGCTCAAAGCATTCTCAGCTCAAAGAAGCAGATCTTCACCCGAGTCAGAAAAAGCAAACTATATTATATAGATGAAACCTTAGAAAATGCCAGTCTAGAGTAAACCCCGATTCCTCCCGCCTTCTTGTCCTTCTCCTATATCTCTGCCTCCACTTTTTTTTTTGTCTCTCTCTCGAGGAGGTCAGAAACCTTGGAAGNCTTCCACCCAAAACCGCAGACGAAGTTTTCACTAGTGATCTGACAGGGCCGATGTCTGATGCGATTACGAGAGAATCAGAAACCTTTAAAAGACTGGCTGGGGTTTTTCATACTGACTTTGACATCCTGTCCGGTTCCTAGTCTCGGCTGGAACTATAGAAGTCCTCATAACGTTGGCTAGAGAGGGTGCCGTGCCTGGGTAGCGGTGGTCTGTATGCGTGAGTGAGTGCAACCGTTCTTAACAAGACAAAAAACAACTGTATATTAATTTTAGTTTACAAAGCACTGGTGTTCCACTTCACATGATTAAGAGTAGGCTAAATCAACTTTTTTTTGTGTGTGTGCGACGTCCCAGTGCACTTAATGTAAAAGACCACTCTGCGATTTTTGTTTTTATCGGCCACAAGAAACGCACAAGAATAGTGCATGGGTGAAAGTGACTAATTTGAGCACCGCGTTGCACCCATTTTGAACGCAATAGTCGAATTTTGAGCACAAAATACTATGGCAGCCCGTATAGTGCGACACATGCCGAAGAACCCTTTGTCAAGGCTGGTCGCATTGTTTGTACATGTGTCGGCAAAACGTCCGTATCTATCAGTTCCTGAAAGTACCAAGAAAGAACGAAACAAACTTATAACTCTCCTGTGCACATGCGTTTATAAGAGAACTAATGAAATAAAATGAAAAGAAAAAAAAAACAAACCATACATTTGAAAGATCCAACATGATATCATTTTATTTCCATATAACATGGGCGTATATTATGTATCACAGAGTATATTTTTCTGATTGTGCACACAGTGAAAGTTTCGACCCTGCAAACCGTGGAAAATAGTATGAAAAGGTATTACTGTGATTTCGTTCGCCACCAGTGGTAAATATAGATCCAGTACTCAACGAACAATCAGAACCAATAATACATTTCCACTTCCCTAACCCCAATTCCTGCGCCTATGGGGAAAACTGCAAACAGTACGCGACTCTGAATAATTTTAACTCTCCAATATGAAGCAACGACACTGCTTTCCTATTTTCTACCTTTTGTTTTGGCTTTCCGCGCTGCAGCAGAAGGAACCCAAACAAACATTGTGGATGAAAAAGAGAAAGTAAAAAGAGGGAAAGGGGGAAAAGGCATGTCTATTCTTGTGGTAATTGGTTAGCCGCGTTTTCTTAGATCCGCCATTGATTTTTACCTTCATTGATTTTTGTTGCTCGTGTTACGCCAGTGATGAGTGAGTGAACAGGCCAGGCGGTCAATGGAGGTTTTGATATTGTAATAATATTATATTATTTTAGACTAGACTCGGAGCAGTCCGTTGGGAAGTGGCTGGGGTGCTTTCTTCTTATTGTGTAACCGCTAAGCTGATAAAATTGCTACCATGTTTTGTGATAGTGGTGTGTTGGTGTTGATACTAGTGATGATGGTGATGGTGGTGACGGTGGTAGTGAAATTGGTGGGTTGAATAGAATGCCTGCTTCAGGATAAGTACAAAGAAAACATGGTGTTGGGTGNGAAGAAGAGGTGAAAAACATCGGTTGTCATACACAGAGAACTACAATATACTGGGGAAGTTTATTGCTGGAGAATTTAACATAAACCACTATCTAGACTATGTGCTAACCACAAACGTTGCGTCGTTGGGGCATCACCGATGATTTCCGGACGGCTGTTCACCAGCGCTCTGTGTTCTTTGCTGTTACCTGGGGATCACAGAAGTCCTCTACTGTCCACCCCTTGATGTTGTCTGTCTATTTCTTCTTCTGTCTGTCCCTTTTCTTGCCTCTTGGTACTACGCCCTTGCAGACTGGTCTTTGCAAGGCTGGGTGATATGGCGGCATGCCCGAACCATTTTAATTTTGTTCCTCGATGAAGATGAGAGGAAATCATCATGGCTTTGGTGCCTTTAGTAATATCGTCCCGGACTCTCTCGTTTGTCACATGCTCTGTGTATGGAAAACGCAAGAACTCGCGACGGCGTCTCATGTCAATGACTTCAATTCTTTCTGTAGTTCTGCAGTAAAGGTCCACGATTCATTGGTATTTAATAAACTCCAGTCCGGCGTCCTCTCCAAAGTTTGACGTTTACCAAAATCAGTTTTTGCGTTAGAAGTGAACTGTTGTTACATAAAGAAAAAAAAGTTCATTTGCCCAAAGGAGACCACTCCTTACAATGCCATACTGTTAATATATTTTTATTCGTGATTATGTATACACAATAACAGTGCACGTAGTGCATCATCACAAATCAAATCCATAACAAAGTCATTGTAAGTCGCCGCATGCCATCGCCCTGGTTCCCCTCCCACGCATCCACCCACCCCTCCCTAAAATTAAAAAAAAAACCCAAGCGAGGTGCTCAATCATATCTGAGTTGAGTAGGCTAATGGAAGTAAAGTGTTATTCCTAACGTCACTAAACCCTAAACCGCCAGATCCTAGAGTCGAGTCCAGAAACCCCAGGTATTGGTGACAGTGACCGAACATTATTAAAGCCATGGGGTTTTATTCTCATCATTATCATTGTTCCAGCCACTGGCTTGTTAAAGCATGTATAATACCAACACTTTTTATGACTGCTCTGGTGCAATATTCACTTTTGTTTTTGTATTGTGTCCCTCTTACTTTATTCTAGCTGTTCTCTCTCTCTCTCTCTCTCTCTCTCTCTCTCTCTCTCTCTCCTTATTACTCTGTTTTCCGTTATTTCTCCGTTTCGTAATTCGGTAAGTTGTCAATCTCTCTGTCACAGGCTTCCCACTTTTTCATTTCCTTCTTTCATTTTGTCCTTGCTCTTTGTTTTTATCCTTACCCCCAATCCATCCATCATTGTCTATCCTTCACTTCTCTTATTTTCCTCCCAGCATCTTCTTCCCTTCCATCATCTTTACATCTGTGCCGCCTCTCAAGTTCTATTTTGTGTCCTCCCTCACGTAAAGACAGCTCTTTAAGTTCTGACGCCCCACGCCAGAGTGTCACATAATATTCCAATTTGCTCTTGGCAGCCTTCACATTCGATCTAGCCTCTCCTTGCCGCACCGACTTTTTGATTGACTCTGCCTTGGATAAATAAATCGAACAAGAAAGAATGAATAAGGGAAGTAAAAAAAAAAAAATGAACGAGAAGAAGAATAATATATAGAAGGTCCGAAAGGAAAATGAGTGGAGCATGTAGCCAGCCAATTGGCTTACACAAGATTTTCAACGTTGATTCAGTGATTGAAGAATGCGCCTCGCGTGTGTGAACGCATTTTTATAGTCTATGTGTATGCCGAGGCATGACGTATGTATATTTATGTGCACGTATGTGTGTGTGTGGTGTGTGTGATTCGCTTGTGGTCCGTTGTCCGCCTTTTTTTTTTATTTATAGTGATCTCTTCAAAACCCTGAAGGGAGGAGGGCGAAATTTTCTCAATGCAACCCTATCGATTTATTCGCAGGAAGTTCGCTCCCTTTCTGGGAGTTGTTTCCCTTGCCTCGGAATGTCCTTTGCCGGGTGATGGAATGGCTGGTGAATCGGAAGGGATAGCTAGAGTATGCGGGGTCTTAGTAGTCTCGTGCACTGGGTCCCCCCGTGTCCGGACTACTAGGTATGGTACTCTGAAGACTTGGGGCTCAAAATCCTATTGTAATGTGAGAGTGTAAATCTCCAATCTGGTCTTCCGAAGTCGATGACATCCTTAAGGTCGGGCAGCTAAATATAGAAACGTTTTTGCTCAGTCACCATACAATCTTGGCTGTTGTCACTTGCCGTAGGTCTAATGTTGAACGGAGGAAAAGCAGGCCAATTTCCCAATGATAATTTCACATTTTTTTTTTTAATCGCCTTAAATCTCTCTTATCTATGAAACTGTGTTTGACTAGTGGTTTTAGTCCTATTCAGAGTTGAATTTACGTGTACCATGGTAAAATACAGTAACAAGGTTTGAAGATCATTAAGTTAATCAATAAATAACTATGATTGTGCGACAGTCGTGTTTAGCGAATTACTAATCACTAATCACATTGATGTATTAAGTGTACCTATTCATTAACAGCCCAGTATATCTAAATGGATTTGGCCCTGATTTTCAAAGGCGATTTTGAGGAATAAAGTAATTCCAAGTTGCTTCCTTAATTCTTGTTTTCTTTTGTTGTAGTTGTTGCTGTTGTTTCCACGAAAGTCAATGTCCTTTAGAAGAAACAGTGAGAGAGAGAGAGAGATAGAGAGAGAGAGAGAGGGAGAGAGAGAGAGACAGACAGACAGACAGAAAGACAGAGAGACAGACAGACAGACACAGAGACGAACGGACAGACAGAAATGCAAACTACCTAATGTGAAAGACACAGAAAAAAAAAAAAAGACAGATAGAGATGTAAAAAGACACATGAAGACAGACCTCTATACAGAAAGAATCACAGTCACACTGTCAGGCAGACAGATAAATAGATAAGTATGATCCCATTGACCTGAAGGTCGGTGCCAAATCTAAGCCCCCACTGACCACCAGACTGGGCTAAAAAGCAAGACTGTGATGGAGTGGATGGTAGATTGTTCACGACACCTAGACCGATCTTCCATGAGTGGACGCTGCGTTGACCAAGAACTTTTAGATCTAGAGGGGTTAGAATCAGAAGGATGTAAGTGCTGAAGTTGAATCTGAATCTGAGAGACCCTCAGAACTAGAAATGCGTGTCTTCGTCTTTTCAAAGAAAAATAAATAAAAAGTGAGGGGGGAGAGAAGGGGGAGTTAAGAGTATCTTAAACAGAGAAACTTTTAGGAGATAAACATAACGCGTGAAATGTTCTCTCAAGCAGATGTCTCAATTTTGTGAAGTGTGTACTTAGGCCGGTTTAGTTCTAACTCTTGAATATCTCTGATCTCTTTGGCCTCATATAGATATTGGTCAAATTTGGGTCAGTACAAGGACTTGCACTGGGTAATGTGGTTTCCATCACTGCCTCTGACTTCCACTTGGTATGGATAACTCGATCTTATGTAGACCACCATTAATTTTGAAAGTCATCTCTCCCTTTCCACGTCTGATCTTCATCGCCACCATTGATGTCCCATTCAACTCCCCTACTTCTTTGCAGAGTCGACTGTGAATATTAAATTGCAAACTTTTTAACTTCAGTGTTTGCTTTACAGTATTCTCCACCAAAGACATAACACAACCTCTAAAGGAACGCGTTAGTAAACACTGTTGCCTAAACACATCTTCCACGTAATCACAATTGAATTTCCACTTTCCTCTCTTGGACTTTCCATTAAGCGAAATCCACCTCACCTTTATAAGAACCGTCTGACCTTCCCACCAAATCCCCGAATCGCTCGGACAGTCTCATGAAAATCCGTTGCTTTCTTCCTGCGCNCCCCAAAAAAAAAAGGAAAAGAAAAAAATCTGCCATGGTTGATTCTCCAACTGCTTATTCCAGTTTCCAACTCACCCTTCGATTTTTTTTTTTCACGTTAGATTAGAATGACGTCATTTACACAAGAACTCGTCTTGTGACTTGCTGACGTCAGGTACCTAGGATAATGTAGTATCTCCACAACTAACGCACCAATTTGTACTTTGGCGTGCAGTCTTCCATATCAAACCCAAAGGCAACTGCATCAGGGCTGTACACCAAGTCATGTTCAAGGCAAACGGATCTAACAGGAAGTGAGCTATGATTATGAAACGATTGTATGATCAGAACAAAGAAAAAAAAGGGCAGTAAAATATATACAAGGAAACTCTTGTCTGAGAAACATTTTTGTTGCTCCTCTAGAAGCCACGATGTCTTGAAGTTACATGTTTTTGTCTGCGGACAACCAAGATCTCATTGACTGTCCTTCGCCGTGAGTACCTCTATAGATCCACGCCTCACACTCCACGGCCAGTTTCGATAAGTCCTCCGGCAGCCAGCTAGCATAGCCCTGGCCTGGCCAGTACCCCACCAAAAACCCTCTCGAGAACCTTAACAAACAAGATTGGGTGGTGTCGCGGCCGGCGTCTGACATGACGTGAAGTGGACAGCGGTCCTCTCTCCTCCGGCCACTTACACTCACTAATCGGCCATACTGGCTCCTCACGTTGGGGGCAGGGTCGGACGTTGGGACTGATGTGGCCGAGGCGACAATCAGAAACGGTCAAATTCAGTTCTATGACACGACTGTTTTGTTCTGGCAGTGACCAGTGGCGATGACCTTGAGATAGATAATGTATTCAGGTGAAAAGCAATACTTCCTCTCATAATACTGTCACGTGTATTGCTGACTTAACAAAAAAACAACAGTCAGATAAGACTATTCAAAATCTGATTTTGAAAACTTAAAAGGTCTACTTAAAAGTCTTTGAGGTAAAAGAAAATAATGAGATAACAACAGTTTATTGCTTTCCTTTGTTTGCGTGGGTTTGTTTGAGTTGGGTTTTTAATGTCACTTTTCAGCCGAACTACGGCTATATCAGAAAAGAGATTTGAGCCCCTGTAGGGTCGCCATTTAAACATCGCAGCAAAAAAAGAAAGAGCGTGCGGTGGTGGTGGGTTTTTTTTTT
>JAWQUT010000229.1:259856-277670 GCA_033807755.1 Ellobium chinense
GGGGAGACTCGCCACCAAGAGGATTCGAACGCAGGACCATTCACACGGACAGGCAATCACTCTATCTCATGACTGCTCAGCAAACTACAGTTCATGTTCTCCAAGTTTTGACGTCACCACTTCGAATGATATCCGATTTGAAGCTCAGTATTATTAGGAGTAATGTCAAGCCAAATGCAATTAAGAATGATTTACGAATCATGCACATAGAGAATACACACATTATTTAATTTAATCGCAACCATTGTCTGTGACGAAATGCAGTTATGTAAAGCCTGTCTAGTATGATTACCATAAATGTGTTTTCATACATTTCTCAGATGAAACCCTTTTTACGTCCCTCCACATTACTACATACATCTTTTGTCATAGTGCTGCTGAGGCCCATTTGCCTCTACATCAGGTCTTGTCCACTTGCATGAGGTGACCTAGCCGTTTTGCTGAGATTTTGTGTTTTGGGGGGGAGGGGGGGAGGACCCAACATTTCTTTCCATCAGTGATCCTACTTTTTGTCCATTTTCAAACAACAACAACAACAACAACAACAACAACAACAAAAAAGCAAGAAAAAAATGCAGAAATGTTATTTAAGCAAAATCTCATGCATTCATCAATGAAAAGAAAAGAGGAGGGGGGGGGGGCGTTTTCATTGTCTTTGCCAGAAGATAAAAGTATGATTTTTTTGGAGAGAGTGCGTGTAAGTGGTTTTTTTTTTTTTTTAAAATTTTATTTTAAAAAGTCCCATAGGAGAGCCAGTCGGCCATGTTCTATCGCAGCTTGGAAGACATTAGCGCTCATCTGATATTGGCTTTCTTCACTGAAACGCAACTTCGTCCCAGATTGTGCTGTATAATTTGATTCAAACTTAAGAAAACTCGGAGTTTTGTTCCGAGTGCCAAAAACGGCTCAAATGGGTGATGTATCGGCTGAAAGCAACAATTTTGAGCTTTGGCTGTATGATTATTTCAAGCGAGAGAATTGCGGAGGATGGAAAATGAGCAAGATGTATTGATTCTATACGAGAAGCAACAAAGCATTCTGGAAGTGGAGGAATAGGGGAAAGGGGATGTATTTTTAAACCACAAAAACTATAAATAAATAAGTTAGATCACCACTCGACTTGTTCCTTAACTTAGATCATGATACGTGTGTATCGACAGGTTTAATTGTGTCTTCTTATTTTTTGTGCTAGTGAAATCCGTTTACTCCAATACGGCGTTACGTAGTCTCCTCTTAAGACACATTCATTGATAAGGTCCGATGGGTTTAGTTCTTGCTATGATATTGGAAAACAAGTTCAAAATCTTTATCAGGCATACGCCAAAAACTTTTATTTCACACTTACACAGTGATAATCATTACAGAGTAGCTTTTCTAACAATACACAATAAGTACATTGGCCAAGAGGAAAGAAAAAAAAAAACCAAACAAACTGCTTAGCGAAAGAAACGGAAAAAAAAAATCAGTACAATATACACAAATTCAGTCCTTTACAATAACGTGCACAATCCAGTTTTATTTTACCCTTCTCTTTCTCCTGCCGTCATTCATGCTGTCTTTCTCACTTTTGCCCATCCTTACAACAGTTTCTAATTTTCATCAAATTTCTAAATTCTCTTGCTGTGATATTGGAAAACATTCTAGGATACACGGTCATCATCTGATGCTTGTCAAAGCCTTAGATCTCCTCATATGTCTTCTTCTTCCTTATTATTATTATTATTAATATTATTCCTGATGAAGGAATTTTTAATTCCGAAAATTTGACTTTTCATTATTGTGTACTTCTTTTTATAATTTAAATTAAATTACATTTCACTACACTGGTGGACGACTTTTTAATTTTTTTTTTTTTGTGTGAAACATCTGATGCTTGTCAACACACTTCTATGGGTCTTGATCCAGGGAGTGTGCTGTGTGCTTCAGGGTCCAACGCTAATAATGTAAAGGTAGAGAAGCAGACACGGCAGTTATATAATGTAAACCCACACCTAAGATTCGTGTATCCTTAGACGAACTTGATTTCGCAAAAAAAAAGGGTTAGGGAAAGGGTTGAATTACGGCGAAATCGAGCACACTGGTATCCTTAAGTTACAAAATAATATGTCTGCATGAGCAACATTAAATAAACAAACCTATATATTTATATCTAGCATCTTAATCCAAAATGGCTATCTGCATGAACTGAAAAACAACAACAACAACAACAACAACAAAACAATGGGGCCCATATTTTATGATCATTTAATGACCTCGTTTTTTTGTTTTTTTTTTAAATTTGAAATGTTTCAGTTAGTGAGTAAAATTCGAAAATGAATCAGCTTCTGAATGTTATACCGAGTATGGCGTTTTATATTTTTCTTATAAATGCACATGAGGTTCGAGTTTGTGGGGTCTGACTGCTACATAGAAAGCAATTACTCAGATGAAAACATGCTGTAGCTTGCCAGCATGTCCAAAGCAATGACATTATGTAATATGGATATGTAAGAATTACATGGAGGAAATAGGCGTATGTTTACACATTATTGAAAACGATTTAAGATCATTTTGAGTCCCCCTCGCTATCTAATCCATTAAGCCGTTTTCCATACACAAAGACCTGGTGTGTTGGAAGAGCCCATCTACAACAGCACATAAACAGGGAGAAAATAGACAGGACGAGAGAGAAAAAAAAGAATACTGGCTTCTTTTGTTACAATCCATTAGCCTACAATTATCCTCCATACCACGAGTCTGTATCGCACGGGTCCTGGTATGAACAAAAATAAATCATGGTTTACCTCTCTAATTAAAACTCAAAGTCTAATTCCATTTCAATCTGTTTCATGGATTTTTTTTTTTCGTACTCTCTAACTAAAACCCACCGGCCCAGCCAATCCCACGCCTCGAGGGATGACGTGAAAGGCATCGCGACTGAGAGCATAGATCTAAGTAATAAATTGATTGGTTGAACAGACCGTGACGCTCTCCTGTGACGGCAGAGTATTGTGTCGTCACAGGAAAAGGGGACTTCAGCTAGGTAAATACTGTATGATGTTGAGGTGGATAACGTAAGCTGAGTTCGGTAGACTAGTGTAGATTTCTGTTTATGCGTAGGAAGAGGATGACACACAGGTGATTTCGCGACACATCCTCCTGCTGTTGTTGTTGTTGTTGTTGTTGTTGTTGTTGTTGTTTTTACTGTTGTTGTTTTGGATTGTCTGTTCATTTGTCTGGTTGTGTGTCCATGTGTTTGTCCACGCACTGTTCTACGGTAGCTGTACTATTATGTCCATATTTTGTAAAATTGTTACATTGGAAATAAACTTGTGAAACTGAAACGGAAATTGAAACAAGCAGGAGGGTGAATTATCAAAATTTATGTACTCGACTTCTTTTATAAGGAAAAATGATGGGTTCTCTTTGCCACGCTGCGCCAGGTATCCCTAGCCCGATATCAGTAAATCTCTAATGGGGTAGACTATAAGGAAACATAAAAATGCAGCTTTGATGAATGAAGGGGTGGTAATCCACAATCTGTTTCTGATTACCTCCCTAGAAAATGGAAGCTAATGCGTGGAAGGCAAGAAATCAATCCTGGCTAATTGCACCGGGAGAATTTTTCCAAAAAAATAAAAAATGGTTCTAGGTATGCAGGATGGAAGTAAAACTTGCCTTTCCAAGTACAAAAGGGAGACATTCCCAGCATTCAGAAGAAGGAATGAGGATCTGTATCTTTAGATGTTGTTCCTCATCTGATGCTTAGAGAGTGTCTCTATCATGTTCAATATTACCATAGTTAATAGGTGTCCCCTTTATTGATCCCTGTGCATTTTCACGTGCTAGAACCCTCACTCCCCGCACCTCGCACCCCTCTTCCCGAACCTCATCCAAAAGCCCATCGGTACACCTCGGTGCTTCAGCCTAATTTTATCGCTGCACTAATAAAGCCTCTGGTGTTTTCTCGTGATTTTACAAAGTTTGAAGAGGAGTTTAAGACAAAACAACAAAAAAAAATGAAAGAAAAATATAAATAACATCTTACGTATCATCATTAACACGACCGCCACCATCAACGCCAGCTGTCTTTTTATAAGGTATTAGGTCCCTATGGAATGTTCTTCAGTAGCTCCCCACTTCTCACCTCACTTTCTCTCTTCCCTCTATTCTTTCTTTCTCTCTATATTTCTGCAGTTCTCCGTCAATCCCAGCGTGCCTGTGCCCCAAGTGAGTTACTCTCTATCAAATCATTGACGAACGATCGGAAGTTGTAAATTCGTTACTGTTACCAAGACCTCCTGAAATTTTGTATGGTAATCCGTGAGACACATTTTATACCAAAATTCGCAACAACCATTTCGTGGGCTGGGCTTATAAGGCAGCTGTATAATATCGTATCAGGCTAAGTGGTTTAAAAGTACAAGTTTAACCTATTGGTTGATATTTATAATCTCGAAAGTTTGTGTACAGCAAACTATAATCAAATACTCATAATACAATTGTTGGTACAATTAAACCTGCCAAACATAAATAGAACTTTCATTACGTCGTCAACGTATTCAGATTGTATGTATATTCTAAATAAACTTGTGAAATTCTTCTATCTATCCGAAATCATGCATCGTTTATAGTAAAGGTTTGTGATATTAAGCGATTTTATGTCTTTTTAAAAAAAATGTAACTTCACAACATCAGCAGCTCAGGAAAGTCCAGTATTCATTTACATGATCTCCACGGCCTTCCATAGAAATGTATACCGGAAGTGAGGCAGCACCATCAAATGCTAATAGTGCTAGGCCGGGGTCCCAGAGATTCTGGTCTCTAATTGTCTGGGAATGGGTCGTGAGGCGCATGTTAAGAAGGGTCCCTGGTGACCCCTGTAATGTGAGTCCCCGAGCTGCTGGATGACGACTATGGCTGTAATGGTTTGCCCGTGAGTTGTGGGTGAGTTTAGACTGGGGAGACTTGGGCTGGGTGAGTTTGTGGGTGAATGAGGAGTCTAGATCGAAAATGGTGACGTTTGTGCCGTTTTAAGAGAGAGAGAGAGAGAGAGAGAGAGAAAGAAAGAGAGAGAGAGAGCGGAGATGTGGGATGAATGAATGAATGAATGAATGAATGAACGAGTGGGCCCCTCTATGGCTTTATACACGCATCACATCATCAAAACAAGCATGGAAAAACAACTGCACTAACAATATGCTTCCCCAACTCTGAGGATTGTTGAAACCTGCATACCTCATTCACAGTTTCAGCGTATACAACCCAATTAGAAATAAAGATGGAACGTTTTTATTTGAAACTCCGTAATTTAGTGCACTCAACAAAGCTCATTTCTTCTAACTATCCTGTTGAGCGACTCTATGTCTAGCTTAGATCCTACCATTATTTCCCTTAATGGTGTGATCCATTCACAGAAAATCCGTGTGCCCGAAGGGATATGAATCATTAATGCATCTCTTACGCAACTGTGCATGATTTAAAACATTAACTCTATTTTTGTTAGATTCCCAGATGAGCAAAATTGTTAGACTTACGAACCGGATTTCATCTATATCATGTAAGGGCAAAAAAGTGTAATCTGCCCAAGGACGCAAAAGATAATGAACTTGATGTGAATGATATCTTAAGATAAAGAGTTTATTTTCAGTCCTTGCGCACTCAGATGGAGATATGCCCTCAAGACTTGACGGTGTTCTCGTGCATAGATTTTTACAGTGGAGGTCAATGTCCACACGAGGACACCACTCATTTTTTACCTATATATTTAGGTAATCTACGCACAGATTTCATGGCACCTTGGTAATCGTGTATACATTTTGTCTAGTGTGTGTCTCTCAGAGGCGTGTACCATAGCTTAGGTTTCATCCAAATAATTATGCAAAGGAAAAGGTGCATATTTATTAATTAGGTATCGCATTATTTTTGTTTAACAAAACGTGTTGAATTGTTTATTCTTCATCAAACATCATATTCCATTGTCCATATTATTATGCTAGTCAATCTCATCGTCTGCAAGCCGAGGCGTACAGTCCAGCAGATAGGCTTATTGAGATTTTGGGATGGCGAAATCACACACACACACACACACACACACACACACACACACACACACACACACACACACCACACACACACACACACACACACACACACACACAAAGAGGAGAGGAGGCAGACAAAAAGAGACAATGAAAATCACATAATTATGAGGCGTTGCAATATAATGTTGTAATTGTCGAAATAGCCACTTGTTAGGTTTCCAGAGTAGCTAGACTAGACAGGACAACGTGAGATTAGGTGTGTGTGTCTGTGTCTGTCTGTCTGTCTGTAAGAGAGAGAGAGAGAGAGAGAAAGAAAAAGAGAGAGTGTAAGAAAAGAGAGGAAGGGTTGTTGGCAAGTTTGTGACTAGGAGCCAGACAGGTCCTTAAATATATTAACACTTTTCNACCCCAGAAAGCCGTATCGTCCTTAACACCATGAAGCCCAAGAGACGAGACACCTCATAATATGCCTCACACAGCAACCCTTTCTCTCCCTCATCGTTCCTCTCTCCTCACTTCTCCTCTCCTCTCTCTCGCTCTTCCTCTTCCTGTCTGTCTCTCTTCCTCTCCTCTTCCTCATCCTGTGCTCCTCATATCCCTCTTTCTCTCGGTCTTTTCTTCCTCTCTCCCTCTCCTCTTTTTCTCACTTCTATCCTCTCTGTCCTTCTCTCTTCCTCTCTTCCTGTCTTTTCTCCGCTCTTGTTTCTTCCTACTCCTCTCTCCTCTTTCACTTTTTTTTCTTCCCTCCCCCCCCCCCCNTTTCTCCGCTTCCCAGACAATAGCCAAACAGTTCAACTTTGTCTCACTCTCTGTCTGTTATGTCTCTCTGTTCCCCTAGCACCCGTACGCATGTTGTCTTTGTCCTGGTATGCACTTGACTTTACAGTTCCGAACCTAATAAGTAAAAGTACGCCTTTTCAGTAAATGCTGTCATCTTTTATTTTCCAAAAAGAAATAATAAAAAATTTCCTCACGTACGTCTTACAAAGGGAGATAACAAAAGAAATGTTCAAATGATCTTTGGATTCGGCAGAGTAAGACCCCTGATAAAGGCCGGACTAGAAATCACCAACCCATCGACGTATGATTTATTAACATTCGTTTAAAGCATCCGTGTAATCATATAAACAGTTGGACTTTAGAAACGAGATGAAAAACGTCGGTTATTAGAGACAATGCATAATTTCCATTGCATCTTATAGCAGATCTTATCAGTAGGAATATTTAATGTTCGGTCTACCATGGACAGAATCTGAAACCTATATCGTTTGTTACACTTTTTGCTTTGGGTTAGGTTGTTGTTGTAGAAAAAAAAAAGAAGTTATTTTATTTGTGGTGGAGCCAGGCAAGAATAATGTGTACGGTTTCAGTACAAAAGGTTGACGATAAGTGTGCCATTAAATCACGTATTTCGATAATTCCTTCATAAAATCGCTGGAAGTGTCTTTTCAAGCATTCGAAAGCATGGCGTGTGTGCATTTACCATAATAAAAGATTTATGCGATTATTTAATTAATTAACGTCGTGGGAACTCTGTCTTTAGTATTTTCGCTGTTTAAAAAATACGTTCCTTATTGATTAGAAGACCAGCATGATTATACTGCAGTATCGATTTAAAATTGTTACATTAGGTAACGGTTTCATTTCACTTTACAAAATGAGCGTAGATATTGCCTTTTCATTTAAAGTATACTTTTTTTTCTTTCTTATGTCCGAAACTTTCTTCCTTCTTCTTTTCTTCCATTATTCTTATTCTGTCTTCTTCTTTCTATTCCCTTGAATGAGTCTCTTTTTCTCTGTACCATTCTGTAATGCTTAGAAGATCCTTTCCTAACCTTTATAAAGTTATTATCAGCACTTCTCAAACTATTCTTACTTTCTCTTCTTCCCTCACCACCATTTCCTTCCATATTCATCCCTCACTCATTCATTAGAGTCTTCCACGTCTGCCAGCAGGCTCGGCTGCCTTCATTTCCACACGGTTTTATGAAATTATTGATTTCTGGCACACACGGCGTTCCATACGTATCGAACAGCAGCCATCTGTGAACATTTCAGTGATGAATGAGCCATAAATTTGTGTCAAATATTTATGTGAATTGTGGCTCGAGCTGTGAAAGTGACACTTGTCTTTTCTCCCCATTTTTTTTTTTTAACAAATGATTGAAACTTGATGTAAATGATCGGATGGAAGGAACAAGTTTAGGAAGAGCTTGAGGGAAGACGGAATGTGTAAAGAGGAAATGGTTCAGACCTTGAAGATGGATGGTTGGCTGGCTGGATGGATGGGTGGGTGGGTGAGTGGGTGGTAAAAGGATGAGCAACGAGATGGGTGGATGGATGGATGGATGGATGGATGGATGGATGGATGAGATAAAAAGGAAAACGACATGTATGGGGGAGATGTATGAGAGAGATGATGGACATACAGAAGATGGACAATGCTTCTCCAGCTATTCTCTGTGACACTAATACTCCCCCATCACACTAAGGCGCCTTTTCTTCCAATCGGTAATCGAAATATTACTGCCAGTCCTAGCTGTCCATCCAACGTGCCGTTCTGTCCATTGTGAGTGACAGAAGTACTCTGGAATTGCAAGACAAAACCAGAAGGTGGATATGGCCGTCCGTTGACCCCGGTGACCTTGCCAAGTGCCTGGCCTGGCCTTACTTTGCTGATGACCAGCGCTCTGATTGGCCATTCAATCTCACAGTTCCTTGCGCGCGCACGGACGACTGTCTTAGGGAAGTGGCCCGGGATAGCTGAGGTCCTGAAGCGCAGCTTAGGCTTGTATGAACACGCATTAAGTTATCGATGTGTGTTGGTGGCGGGACGGGTGATGCCGGTCAATACAGTTAAGTCTATCACAAAGTAATACAGGAGAAAAAAAAAAAAACAAAGGAAAATTTTACCGGATTTTTAAGAGTAAACTGAAGATAGTATAGGTCATCGTTGTTGTTGGCAAGGTGGCTGAGAAGCAAGATGTCTCTTGTTGCGAAGAGTACGGGGTTTGAATCCCACTGATGTAAAGTTTCTGGGTTGCTGTCATGTTCTTGTTGTTGTTGTTGTTCTTGTTCTTGTTTCATGCTGTTGCTGCTGCTGCGCCTACTTCTGCTAACAACGAAGACACTGTTGATGTCATTGCATATATTTATATTTTATCATAAAAAAATGGAAGCAGTGGATGAAAGGGAGGTTGTAATGGGAGGGATACAACCATGGATCACATAAAAACACCCACACAAAACAACCCTTAATGTTAATAAATACTGAATGGGAGGACATGAACAGTATCATTATAAAACAGCGATACCTGTAGTACCGTACCGTAACCAGATCATTGACTGAGCCCGTCTCAAGCATTGTACCGAGTCTCTATGCTATTCTCTTTGTATCTCTTCGTTTTTAGTTGTAACATTGGCAGCTTTTATTCAGACCTCGTTGATTACCCTTCTCATATCATATGATTTGACCCAGACGGATTGTGGAAAAGATAAAAGATTCAGACAGGAAAAAAAACCCACATTTTATAAAGCAATTAACCTTGGTGTTGTTTTTTTTGTTTCTTATTATGTGTTGTTGTTGTTTTTTTTTTAATCAAGCCAATTGCATTTTCTGTTTCTCCTACCACGATCGTATTTTGTCTGCTCATACGACCGTATTTTAGCCATGGTCTGCGAGGACATTATTTTCGTCATTTCCACCACCACAGCGGCATTTTTTTTTTTCGTTTCCGCCATTCTTTATCAGCGGAGTTTATGTTATTTCTGAAAATCCCATTATCGGAACGGCGCAGAGTTCAAACCATTAACCCCCTTGATGTAGCTACAACGCCAATTTGGAATAACAGACTCGCTGGAATGTAAACCGTGAAATAATTCCTGAACGGGCCTGCGCCGTCTCCGAATGGGGCATTTCACGATAACGTTAGCTGGCCATTGTTAGCCCTTGCTCGGCGGGTTCGCTCAATTAACCACATTCGGAATTCGGCCAGCCTCTCCGCCATGATGTCATTTCTACGGTCCAAACAGAAAAAAGGGTTGTATCGCGTGCGCGTTGCACCATTAATGGGCAAACAAAGGGCTGAGTAAACTAGGGGATATAGGTGCGCTAAACAAGCGTTTTGGGCGCGTGAGTAACAGTGTTATTCTTGTGTATATAGAACTGGCTGAGTGACTTTAAAAGCGTACACAGGTAGAAAACTGTAGACGGGACGGGGCTGTGTGAGTAGAGTATATACATCGGAGGAGGGGGGGGAGAGAGAGAGAGAGAGGAGAGAGAGAGAGAGAGAGAGAGGGTGGAATAAACCACGAAACAAACATTAATAATTCTTTGAGAGTTTGTGCATTAACGATGGGATCTCTTACCATTGTAAGAATTACATTAGTGCATCTGTATTGAGTGCATCCTTAATAGCATTCAACATGTAATTCGTGTAATTTTTACGATGGTAATAGATTCCATCCTTAACGCGCAAATTCTTAATTCTCAACGATGCTTTCCTTTTTAAAAGCCTACTCCCGTTCGTCAAAAACCATGTGTAAAAACAGTAGTTCGACGCATACTTAGACCAGTAGAAGACGGTAAAATCTCGATTTTAAGTAATTAATTTTAATAAGTAGACTTTGTTACTGCATGAAATGAAGAGCTTTGTGACAAAGCTCAGTATCCACCAGTTTGACTTTTTAGCTAACTTTGCCTATATCAGTTAGCTGCAGGGGTATTTAAAATATAATATGCACATTTCCATTTATTCCTGAAATGACATCAGAAACTGTTCCATATTGTTTGATCATCAAATTGCGCTTTTCGCTGAAAACATGGATTATATCTGGTCTTTTTTGCCGCGACCTCCCACTGGCGTTAAAGGTATTTTGTCATATAACCATTCAAATGTACATGCATGGATTCAGTATCATTTCAAGTTTCAGCTAGACCCCAGTATTAAACAGCCGTGTCTTTCCATGCGGAAACTTGTCACAGAACATTGATTGCTGTCATTATCACGACCACGGTTATGTTGTAAGTGCCTTGGGAAAGCATTTCATTCACATTTTCCTCAGTCCACCCGTCTGTAAAATGGGTACCTGGCTATAGGCAGTGGAAGATATTGTCAGAATGCTAGTGATCAGCGCCTATAAATGGCAGCGGCACTGTATGCTCCCCAGGGAGTCGAGAGAGTCATAGAGTGATCAGGCCTGCTGGGGTAATAATAGTGTGAAGTCGCATGAGCGGGCATTCGCCTGGATATGAGACTTATAAACCGCATTATTATTATTATTATCAGCTCGCAGTGGTCTACGACAGTGTCTTTTAATGACAAAAATATTGGTGTTATTTGCTTATTAACAAAGCTCATCAATTAATAGGTATAACAATACGCAAGGTCTGATCTTGAACTAATCGATTAAGGAGGAATACGAAAGTTTAATATCGTTAGGTCCGAATATTCTGTATTCCAAATAAAATCCGTTTGGCGGAAAATGTGAGTGTTCATTGTAATTTTAACAGCAAAAAAAGATGCATACTTCCTTCTGAAATTTGAACATAGTTAAGATTTTGTGTTGGAACTGGAATTCCCATTCAATCATCAGAATTAGCCAGCAGTCCTAAGCAAAATAATAGAAACATCTGCCTCCGACTTAATTATGACATGCGACCTTATACGCTAACAGGATAATATAATGCATGCGCATTTACGAAGAAAAAAAAAGCTAAAGAGGCGTAACTCGGCTGATATAATTCCCGAACAAAGTAGCCTTACAACACCATGGGGGAGATAATGTGTGAGCAAAATAATCTGATGAGCAGGAACAACAACGCTGTGGGCCTATTACATTGTTTTTGCGGCTAATAGAGAGATCGTTCACCCTAGTTTTGCATTATGTATGCCTCTGTTTTAACTGCAGCTTATCTAGTTGTGATCAATTCTCTATATTTCCATTTCTAAACAGAACGCTAATCCGTGTGAAATTATTTATACGGTAATGAATAATTTGCCTTTGACTGCTTCTTTTTTTTGTCCTTTTGGTCAAAGTAGAAGAAATCAGAAGAGTTCATTCACTTACGCGTTTGTAAGGAAATGGGATGCATAAATGATTATGTAGATGTTGCATCATTTTTTGATCATCTCTCATCAGTAATGAGTGGCCGGGTGTTAACATATGTATATTAAGAACATAGAGGCTAAAATCATTTCTGCGGGAGTTATCTCCCCATCCTTCCGGCATGCAGCGGGTTTGTCTCCCCTGCAGCTAAGGGGAAGCAATCGTATGAATTATTCAGCATTAATCGCAGTTATCAACCCTCGCCTTGGGACTTCTGTCGGTAAGGCTCGCGTGTGTCTCGAAACAATTGCGCGCTCGCCTTCTTATAAACAATTAAAGCGCTGGGGTTTTTATTTTTAGGAGCCTGTGCATGAGCGACTGGCAGGATGTGATTATGTTTCCTTGAGAGAGATCCTCAATGATGGGGATACGGGATCGGCGTCAAGAAGGATGCCGTGACCAGGGTGAGTTCTTCAAGACAGATCCCTGGAGGGGTCACAGGGGAACCCAGAACGGCCTGCTCCAGATGACCATTGTTATATGAAATTTATGTGTCAGGTCAGGTTCCCCCCATCCTTTCTTACTCCCCCACACCCTTTTCCTTGGTTAATGATGGTATCATGCTGGTACCATGCTGGTCAGTAACTAGTATATGGTGAGCAAATGGGAGCTTTGAAATTCCCTTGCCCTTAGGTTTGTCACACTGTTTCTACCGACGGGACTTGAGGATAATGTTATATGAAATTCACGACTCTGGGGTCCCATCCTGCTGGTCATTGAGGAATATTATGGTCAGCAATTGCGGGTATTGAAATTCCCTTGCCCTGAGATAGACCTCATTGTTAGTACCGACGCCAGTATGTTATTTGAAATGTTCTTCCTCACCCTTTTGCTTACTCCTAATACTATGTTGGCCAGGAACTGGCATTGTGGTTAATAGTTGTGAGCTTTGAAATTCGTTTGCTCGTAATTCTTCGCGCTGTTTTTACTAAGACGAGTTTTTTTTTATACTGTGTTGTTGGACACTCGAAGTCTTGGATATTTTTCTATGAAACCCACTGTTGGGTAGGACTGCTGCTTCTCTCTCTCTCTCTCTCTCTCTCTCTCTCTCTCTCTCTCTCTCCCCCCCCCCCCCCCCCCCCCCCNCCAAAAAAAAAAAAAACCAACAAAAAACAACAACAACAACAACAACAAAACAAAGCAACAATACAAACCGCTCTCTCCTCTTTTCCACGTTTACCATTGATAACATGCATCATATTCAATTAGCACACGGCACTGCCGTCTGCAGCTTATTGCAGGCTTAGTATGTCCCCTGGCAAGAGGGGCACTCAGATTTGTCATCTATCCCATTGCTTTGGAAGCTAGCAGAACTTGGTGTCGTTACATGAAATAAAAGAAGGTGTCAGGTGACCATTAGCTCCTCATTAATAATTGTGCCTTGTATGTATGAAATAGCTTCTGAGTTGGCGTACTGTATGTTGCAGTGGTTGTTGATGTTTGTCTTGTATGCCTTTATTTATCGCCGGATATCGAAGCTTCTCTGTGTATCAGCTGCATGGAAGCCAACAAGTCATTGTTGGTGGCTTTGATGATCTAGATGATCTTGACCACAATCACTCCTTCTTGGGGTTGGCGTGATACTGTTTCTTGTGCTTGCTCTGTTGTGTTGTATACCCTCTCACCGGCAGCTGCGGAGACTTACGAGACATGATGCAGATGAATGATTAAGTTCAACATGAATGATTTAGTTCAACATGAATGATTGAGTTCAACATGAATGATTTAGTTCAACATGAATGGTTAAGTTCAACACGAACGCACTTTTTGAAATATTCATTAAAAAAAGACCACATCAATAGCAATTTAATACAACAATAACGCCAGATATTATAAGAAGTGGTAGTATACAGTACAAAATATACATCACGTCTCCCGTAAATCTCGTAGGGGCAGATCGTGGTGCATCAGATCTTAGGACAATGTCAAATCGCTCTTAAGTCAAGGTGAACTAATCGCACTTTTCAGAGCGGCTCCAGGTTCCGGTGCGCTCGTGGTTGCGTCAACCTGCAGGGCTCCAGCCGGGGCGCGGCGACACGTCATACTCGAAACTTCGTCGAAATAATATATTATATCCGCCTGCTCCATCAGCGGAGGTATCGACCCCAAATTCAGGTGGGCCTTGCGGCAAGGCTGGGTTAATGTACTCCGGTATCGATTTATTCACGGTGATCAATGATGATAAAACCTTAGAATAAAAGATCGATCTCCGAGGTGATCAGGCTCTGGAGTCTAGAATGGAGGAAATTAGAGAATGGGGTAAGGATTTGTAGGAAAGGTTATGTATGGAAGGGAGGTGGTAGGGAGTGGAGAGCCGTGTGAATTGTGAGGTTGATTCACGGAAATTTAGTGATGAGGAGCTTTTGACCATATTGCTTCAGCATAGACAAAAGTCCATAGTCCAGCCCCTCAGCCTACCTCGCAAATTCATACACATAATCCCCTGTTGTTTGCGATAAACGGAGTGAGGCAGGGACGGACAACTCTCACAGTACAAAGCACACACACGCACATGGCAAACAATACGGTGAAATGACGTCACGGTGACTCACAAAAGCGTTATCAAGAAATGACAGCAGAGGAGGAAGTGACGAAGCTGACAGAGCTTCGCTACGATAACTAAAGCCATGGACTTTTCTAACTCCTCTGATTGGAGCTGATCGTGAAGATGAAGATCAAAGAAGCACTTAGCTATTCAGGAGGGTCAGTGATACTGGGGAATATCTATGTCGAAACGCAGATATTGAAAAAGTGTGACGTGATATCATCGTAAAAGTCTTTAATAAGCGGAACAGCCACGGTTTGGAGATATAACTTTTGAAACGTAAACCTTCTATTTAAGTTACATCAGCGTTACAAAAGTTGCTTCAGTCGAATGACATCGGTATCCCATAAACATAAGACTTCGCTATATTGCTTCGTTGAATGCAAAATTTTTAGTCTTACAAGTTTTAGTACTCGCTATTACTGAGTAAAATTAATGTTTCCAGAAATGGCATATGACTACACCGTCCCTCTCCAGTGTGGTACACGAAAAAGAGGAGGTATTATCGTACTCACGTGAAATCCGAAACGGAGTATACATATAGATATTGTACAGTGCAGTTTAAAACTTGAATCATTTTGAATTCACATGGTATAAAAACACATCACATTCGCCTTATCAGTATGACCATTCTCTTTCCGTTTTAATGCACGGAGTCGCAAATTTTCATTTGCAACAAACCCACAATCGTCTAGGCTAGGAGTGGCCAACAGCTGGTGTGTGGGCAGGAATATGGCCTGTCAATGGCGCTAAATATGGCCAAGAGTGCCATCAGTGTTGCTAATGATGATGAAACATGCACTCACCCCTCCTTGGACATGGTTCTTACGAGAATACCAAAATACAAAACTGGTCTGCCATCCGAAGAGGTTGGACTCCACTGGTTAAGGCATAGCATTCTGGAGCACTATGATCACTACAGTATGTGAAATCACTACCAACCGTTCGAAGAAGCTATAAACGTTAATACATAATCTTGATATGACCAAAGCTGACCACATCGGTGCCTTAAAACTGGGCTTTCAATAAAATTATAGTGTGCTTCTGAAACTATAATAGTTTAAGGCCACACAGGGTTTGAGAAAAAGACATTTTGCGTGACGAGTTCGTTATCTGGAGCTTCCCAGAAGGTTTCTGACAATGGCATGCGACTTTGTTTGCCGGGTGATTCGGGGTACTGCCAGGAGTAAATTTAGAGAACCCTTGATGCAAGTTTATCGCCAACCCCAAATGGTCTTAACCTTCTGCTCCAACGACCGTTCTTAGAGTTCATAGTATTTGAATTTACCATCGCTAATGTTTTTCCTGGCGTATGAAAATAGCTTAGCACAATGCTGGTTTACTCGTTGATGAATCGATCGTTTGTTTTAGACAGAGCCTTTAAGACCAGGACACAGGTCACTGTTTGCTCTATGATACAATTTGATCGATTTGGTTGTACTAAAATGAATCTGGCCGCTTCGGTGAACGACAGTTCATGACCAAACATGTTACAGTAGCATTATGGCCTCGTTTTCCCTGTGTATTTGGTTTCTTTCTCGTGGTATTGCAATTTTTGTCTGTGGTAATTTTAGATGCTGTCTGTCGTCACTTCCTGTTAATTGTTTCGTGGACATTTTCTCAACGGTTTCTCTTACAGGTCTTCTATCTCAGTGGTTTTTTCTCTCAGCCAATAATGTTTCTGGTCAGGGAAATAACATAAGTAGGACAGGTTATAAGTGTTCTAACGCTGAAAGCAAATCTTGAATTTGTTGTTATTGTTTTTTTGTTTTTTTTAAAGTAATTTTTGCAGTGGTCACCGTGTGGACTTTGCTGAAAGCTGCATGAGCTATCCACTGACTTGAACGTCATGGAAATCCAAATCTCTCAGTAAAACATAGATGCCATTTAAAAAAAAAAATTAAAAAAACTTATTGTCCTAAACCTCAACAATTGTCAGTTTGTGGGTTGAGACACATTCAGTTCTTCCCAATAATTTTTCAAGAAATATAATATCCACTTTTCCTCTCGTCCAGCTTCGTTTAACTATGAAGAAAGATGAGCCAGTTGGAAGAAGTCTTACAATGTTGCAATGTTCAGTCCCTGATATCCCGAAGGTGCATCTTGAACTTTCTTTCAAAGAATTATTATGTTGCACAGGTTCAAACTTCTCGTATGTAGTAAGATGTGTAACACTGTTTTAAAGATAATGTCTGATGTGTCTCATGCGCATGGAAAATGCTGCAATAGATACGATGGACGTTGATCAACACAAGGTCACACGAATGACTTTAAAAATACAAACAACTCATGGTTGTAAAAAAGCGACCTTTGACCTCTCGCCACGGGGGATCCTCCAGGTTATCACCGGAAAGATCATCGCTGTCGCTATGGTCCATTCGAACTACGAGTTTGTCTCCCTTTCCCTAAACTCCCATCTAACTTAATAGTGGCGGCCAATTCATGGTTAGTGTGGGACTGGGGAATCAACCAACCTCACATCAGTAATGCTGCTGGGGTTTTTCGTTGTGCAAGAGAAGCGCAAAAAAATTGGTTAAATATTCGGCAATAGTTGATGCAGCTGCGAGAGGCATGGTGGTCTCTCTCTGTAGAACTTTGGTCATACTGTCTATCATCTTCTTTACTTCAGAACTTGCGTTTTAACGATGAGATCTCCTACCATCGTAAGAATTAACATTAGCATTCAGGTGCATTCAGCACCGATGCACTAATGTAATTCCTACGATGGAAGAGATCTCATCGTTACTGCTCAAGCTCGCAATTATAGTCAACATTGTCATGAACTTTTGTTGTTGTTGTTGTTGTTGTTGTTGTTTTAATATTGTGGCTAGTTTATAATGTAAGAGTTGATTAGATTGGAGAAACTCCATTGAAATTTTCTCCACAATCTACTTGGCACAGTATGGTGGAGAAAGCGGAACTGTCCTGTATTATTCCACCCCATCTACACCACTTTCTCTACAGTTCCTTCACAGCTTGGCATCTCTTCTCCCCATCCACCTCTTATTCTCCGCCAATCTCCAGCTCCATCTCGTCCTCGAAACATCCTTCTTCTGTCCACCCCGCGTCCTATCTCAACCGTCTATCTATCATTTCGCCGTCCATGACTACTGGCTGCTTATATATGTGTGTGTGTGT
>JAWQUT010000229.1:280392-291224 GCA_033807755.1 Ellobium chinense
CCATTGTGACACTGTCAGGCGATTCCATCCACATGCAGAAAAAGAATCCATTTTTGATGGCCGATGGCTAAAAAACCCGGTTCGAGTAGTTCCAGACTTGATCTTATATTTTACCGGTTAGCTAGGATACTGTAATCCTGCACTGAGCTTTTAAATACTGCTTAGATATTCGATACTCTGATCTTTTGGGTCGCTCAGTTGCATTTTGACCACAGGGTAATCAACAAACCTTCTTTGAAAGACACCGCGAGTTCCGTTCTTTATAAATTACCCAAAATAGTCTTATTGGTGTAATTTTAGTTTTTAATTATGCGATTAGGTAGTTTGCATTTAAATGTTGTTAAGACTGGCGTATGTTTTACACGTCAGATTGAGACTGACAATTCAAGCGTATTCATTTCCGTTTATGGGATATTTCGATTTTTCTTAACAATCAGTTAATTAGGAAAGAGCATAGGGCTTTTTTTTTTTTTTGGTCGAGGACTCATATTAAGTCGTAAGTAGTAACGCTGTGCCAAATATATCACACAATTTCGGTAAGCCCTCAAAAAAGCTAGAATGTATTTATCATTAAAAACTAACACTTAATATGTTGCATTGAGCTTACTCAACTAGAGGCTCGGTGTGCCTTGTGATCCTTCCAGCGATAAAATATTGTAACGTCCAGATCGGCTGCATAATTATGGCCCTTTTTTTTTAGACAAAAGAAAACAGGTCCCACAGCGACACATCACACGGTGCTTATCAGCTATGAGAGAATCCCGTCTCAGAACAGCATGTTATACATTTATGTGAAAGTGAGTCATGTGACAATTCCTAACTTCTCATTGGATTGTACCTTCTGATGACGTAATGAGGCCACAGGGATTACCATGTTTTCTGGTTCCTCAGATGGGTATGTACACCATTCCCTGCCTTTGTCTCCTCTTTTCAATATCTGTTTAGTCTGGCTCACAAATTATTGCTATGTAACAAAACTTGTAATCTCAAAACGTCATTGGTTATCAAGCCACAGAATATGAAATGCATGCCTGGAAAAGATATTTGTGAGCTATTTGTTTCCTTTTTGGAGTTGAGTTTTTCAGCACTGGTCAGGCCCATATTGTTCGCGTTTTTGCTGTCAGGAAAATGTTCTATACAAATTAATATTTGCGTGGTTCAAAATGTTTACTATATTTTACAGATATATAGCCTTAAGCTTAATTATTTCTTTGTTATAAATGACTGCCTGGCAAAATTGATTTTATATANCATGTTTTCTGGTTCCTCAGATGGGTATGTACACCATTCCCTGCCTTTGTCTCCTCTCTTCAATATCTCTGTTTTAGTCTGGCTCACAAATTACTGTTATGCAACAAAACGTGTAATCTCAAAACGTCATTGGTTATCAAACCACAGAATATGAAATGCATGCCTGGATAAGATATTTGTGAGCAATCTGTTTCCTTTTTGGAGTTGAGGAGTAGTTTTTCAGCTCTGGTCAGATTCATATTGTTCGCGTTTTTGCTGTCAAGAAAATGTTCTTTACACATTGATATCTGCGTGGTTCAAAATGTTTTACTATATTTTACAGAAATATAGCCTTAAGCTTAATTATTTCTTTGTTGTAAATGACTGCCTGACAAAGTTGATTTTATATATTTCTTCCTCCTCCCCACCTCGACCCCCATCCCCACCCCCACGCACACTTCCGCCCAAAATATGGACTTATAAGACGTTGATAAAGAACTCTTCATTTCTGGAGCTCACCCTCACACGATATCAAAACTCTTCGCTTCCTCCTGATCTGTTTATTCTACGACGTACCGTCTATCACATGCTCCATGTTTTGTTCTCGCACTCTGGCATATCACTGAAATGATGATGTTGTTGTTGTTGTTGTGATGTTGTTCATCATGCTGTTGATGTTGTTGTTTGCTCATTTTCATAATTATTGTATGTCAGTTGTCATTATTCATTATTTAACTATGCAAGCTGACCAGGAAAAATATGACTTAATTAAATCTGATTTTAAGGTAATATATCTGATCCTGCCGCATTTAAAATACAACAGATGGATACAGAATGTCCGAGACAAATATTTTCCTAAGTAAAATCCAATGCACGTACATTGCTGACAGACGACGTTCATTCACATACTCAGTCTCTATCACTGTCTTACCCTCGGTGTGTACTCCAGGTCATCTGATCTGGGGGAGACATTCACCGTCTGTAACAAATTTGAAAGGAGATCTGTAGATTTTAAGAGGCATTTTAATTGTTGTTGTTTTTTTTTATATGCAAACAGGAGTGCAAGGAAGCCTCTTTGCAACTCGCGGGTTCCCCCTCCTGTGCTCTTTGGAGCGGTGACTTGGCGAACTCGGTGGGCGTGGAATTGACCACACGAAATGCTCTGATACCAGGAGTGCAGGGGGAAAAAAAGAGAAATCGTCGCACCTTCAGGGTGTTTTTAAGTGGCATTTTAAAAGGTTAAGCTACCGCGCGACCTGGAGAAAGCACAGTATTCTATTCATTCATTAACACCTTAGAAAATAGCTGAGCTATGAATGAGTGTTACTGGATTGCATATTGAAGGTTTCCATCAAGATATTCGTCCATTGTTCTCATCCTACAGTCTATTTGGAATCTGCTTGAGCATATTATTAGAACTGCTGGCGAATGGACGGAGTTCAATGCGTACCACTCTTTGCTGAACAATTAACATGAAACCAGATGGCTAGAAAATTAGTTTGTAACATATCAGGCGATATCAGCAAACGGGCTAGGCTGGAGCCACTATGTTTGCCGAACACATCCCCCATCAGCCATGTCTGCATAATAAGTCAATAAATAAAAGCTGACAACGGTGCCGCAGTTGTGCCATATACATACACATTTATACATACAGACAGACATACATGTGAAAGCCTGCATAACTCACGAGACTTCCTGGCAAGTAAGAATCGATAACTCTTGTATAACCTTTTGACCCCAGCGATCCCATAATGGCGGAGCAAGCCGTTCCTAAGAATTACTCCCAACGTAGAGAGCTGTTCTCGCTAATTGTTCGCTAAGGCCTAGAAGGGAGCCTTCGCTAATTGGCGGGCAATTTGGCAGCAATTTTCTCCTCGTACCTGGCCACTGTCTTGTATACAAAATGGCGTTTGGGTTATTGACAACAGTGGACAGGTACTCCTATCATGTTACCCGAGAGAAGACCTGGTCTATCAGACGGTCAACAGCAGTGGTGGTTATCAGTATATAATCTGTATCAACATAACCGCTCTTCTCAGGCCAGCGGTTTGTTTATACTGGGATACACAGACTCACACAGATAGCAAGAGCAGATAACTACCCGTAAACTGAACCAAACAGAAACTTTTGACCTCCCTTTCTCATTCCCTGGAAATGATCTTGCAGGGGAAAAAAAATAAAAGAGCTTGGGAGGGTAGAAGACGAAGTTGTTGTGTGTTGCTACTGGTTTATGTAGAAAACATTTTTGTTCGATGTGGTCAATCTGCAATAGTTATTGTCAGTGCTAAGGCAAAGAAAATCAGACTGAAAATGGCACACCAAGAAACTTACTCGTAGATTTTAGTGACCACACTAGAAATTGCGCGGTTATTCTTCTGCGGACATATATTAATATGTATCACCAACCAACAAAGCAGCTAACCATACCACCAATCCATTATTGGTTCGGGTTCTAACTCGCTGGGATAATATTTAGATGATGTTGAAAGCCGCAGCTCGAAAACAAGAAAAACAAAAGCATTCAGTTTGAGTCTTTCAAGATAGGATACTTTACACACAAACTCTGAATGCATAGCTACAAGCCCCCACGTCTCGTGAAGTATTATGACGTCATTGCACACTGGATTAGCGAGGCGAGATCAATACCTGATCAGGACTTCGATTACCCAGGGGTGTTTGATCTTTTGTTTGTGCTCACTCTCAGTAAAAGAAAGCTTGGGTGATTATGAGTAATTCTGGTCTTGAAACTACGTTATCTGTAATCGCCCGCCTGGGAAACGTGATTCCGCACCCACTAGGATTTCTCAGAACTCTGTCATTGATTTCATTCGTCATTGCACACCATACTATCCCCCTCCCACCTTCTCCACCCCGTTTTAGCTTTCTGGCAGCTATGCATTTAAGCAAATTTGTGTAGTTCATCTTGATTTATGCGTTCCATTAATACTAATGACCAACGGAACAAACATTTTGATCGCACAATAATGTATGAATGTCCCAGAAAATCCGAAGTTAAGAACGTATTCCTGATATTTTCTGTATGACTGCCCCCACGTTTTGTTATTGTTGTTGTTGTTGTTATTGTTGTTGTTGTTATTGTTGTTTTTGTTTTGTTTTACGTTTGAAATTATCATTAAACGCCGGCCTGCACTAATATAAATAGTTCTTAACTCGAATTTCCGTGGATGGATCAGACAATCGAGTAGCAGAGGTCTCCGAGTAGTGAGGTAATTTCCATGTAGAATTGTAAACAGAAATTAGCCACGAGTAGGGAAGACTTCGAGTTCCTGAGGTTTTACAGTATACTGAGCTGCTTTCAATCCTGCAACAAGCTGTTAATGTGTGAAGGTGCCCATGTTGTTTTTGTGTTTTTCCCCCCACTATTGGTTACATAAGACTTTTACAACTCCCAGTAACGTACTAAGAGGTCCTATACCAAAATACTTCCTGCACATATCATTTTAACTCTTCCTCCAAATTGTGACACACAGAAAAATGCTCCAAGACCAATTAATTTTTGAGAATATTGGCAGTGATATAGGCTTTCTCACACAGTAAACAGGGTAACCTTATTCACTTATCAACAGCCACACAGGTGTATACTTCAGTAGCAAACGCTACTCATTCTAAGTATACAAAAATATTCACATCTAACTAATATTTTGAAATTTATATTTAAGTTCTTTCCGCTCCCCATGGCCAATTTTCTGATTTTGATAGGGACTACTTAAAATTACATACCATATACCAGGTACTACTGGCATATTCATACCTTAAAAGGTAGAACATGTGTTGGTGGTGGGAGTGGCTACAGTGCCATCGCTCTACGCATAGCATGCTTGTCTATGGTTCCGGCTGCCGGGCTGCTGAGGCTGTCACGGAAGGAAGCTCACGACACGATATAGGCCAGAAATAGATGCACGACTTTTAGAACAAAAGAAAAAAAAAAACCTGAAATCTTTGAGGTAATCTTGAATGCCACGCCATTGTAGAAACTGTTAAAATAGGTGTAAACATTTGTGTTGACATTTAAATTTCCCTAGCTGTCATTATTCTGAAAAGCGAAAGAAAAACGGTAGGTTTTCATAAATTAGTTTTGGATCAATAGCTTTTAGATTTCAGCTGATGGCATAGTCTAGGTACTGTGGGCTTATATAAATATGAACGAAACTACCATTGTATTGAACATTGTTCTGGATGTTATTACACTAAAAATGCAAAGCGTACTTTAAGTTTATTTATCGTGCTGTTTAACACTCTGTATTGGTCCTTACTTTCACGCTTGTCTTCTTTGTACTTCGCACATTTTTCTCTCTCTGACTTAGTGCAGAAGAGTTACACATCAGTACATGGGTCTTCACTCGTTTACGAACGCTACACTCCCAGTTTATAGTAGCATATCATGTGTGTTAACACAGATTGCTTTCAAGACCTGGGCGACGTCATGTTGGTGTCCGATGGCTGTAAAACGTCCGGTATTACGCTTTTATTTTTTAAAAAGATATGCAGCCTTATAAAGCTTATGCTGTTGGCTTGATCATAGAGTGAGTAATGGAAGCGCAGTTGTGACTCCTGTACACTCACACCGTCGGTATCATAACATAATTTATGTGAAGATCGGCTAACCTTTGCAGAGAATAGTCAGGTTTCTATTTTGGTACTCTGGTAAGGGTCTTATTACAATCATTGGTGCATGCTTCAACGCGTGAAATGTAACACCACGCCATGTAATGCTCTCAATAGTTTGCTTTGACCTTGAGGGTTGTGTATACACCCTTGGCAGGCCATATTCATTAGTTTGATTTGACTTTGAGAGTTGTGTATATACTCTTGGCAGGCCATATGGTGGTCAGCGAACCAGCGATTTTAAACGTTTTGTCGTCCGTCCCCCCCCCCCNCTTTCTCTCTTTTCCGCCTTCCATATAGTGTTCTTTTTTTTTTTCAATGTTCCTTCCTTCATTCTTTGAAACCTTAATCTGTGAAATCGTACTAAGATACATTATCACTCCCACCACACATTTGCAAAACCAGGACAAATCATTTCGAAAACCAGTGTCAACTTGGTGAAGTCAGTCGACACTTTGTCAAGAAATCACCGGTGAGAATTACTCACCTGTCTCCACGTTAAAGAGTTGCAAGCAATGAGAAAACAAGACCTGCTGCTGTTTAACAACTTGAGCAAAGCCAAATATAGCCTGGCAGCCATTATTTTTGGCCTCGATGTTTCCGCTTCCGGCTACAGGGTTGTCGTTTTGCTAATGTTCAGTTTGATTTCTGACGCTGTTTGATCTTGCCGGCCATTCTCATGCAAGATGTTGGTTTTTTTGACGTATGAGTCACCAACAGGTATAAGACGTGGCCAATGCACTGCTCACTGTGGGGCGCTATGTCCGTTGCCTTCAGCAGAGGCGGCAACATGGCTGCAGAGGTGACGGGGATGAGAATTGGACATTGTAATGATGTCAGTGAAACGTATATTGAGTGGTGTCTAGGTGTGTGAGATGGTAAGTGAAAATGGGAGCAGGAAGTGCCGCTTCTCTTCAAAGCAAGGCCCTGCACAATGTCTCCAGATAATTTGATCCTTGTTATGTAATACCAAACCGAGTCTTAAAGAGCCTCATTCGAAACTTTTATCCATTCGCAGTTTTCTGGGATAATATTATGTGATGTGGACTAGGAGATGTCATGTGGGGGTGACGGCAATAAAGTTACGTAACGAAATTTGTGGAAATTGTCAATTACGACGGTCACACTGAGCAGATCTCTACGAGCAATACTAAAACGAGGCGTGAAAGGGTAATAATAATAATAATAACAACAACAACAGTAATAGTAAGAAGAAGAAGAAGTAAAAGAAGAAGAAAGCTCAACAGAATCATAAAATGTGATGAATAATTCCTGGTTTGTGATCAAGAACCATCTTGACTTTTGCTCTCATGTCAGCCCTGATAACTTCTCATTTGGCCGCTTGATGCATTGATTCTTGTGTGGGCATCGAAACTAATTGACGGAAAACCTGTAAATTAACAAGGCTATGCTTTACTGCCTGTGCACTTGTGCTCGACAGGTGGATTAGCAACAACAGGCCCAGAGTTTTGCGCGTTTTATTCTGAAATAATGTGAAGATTAAAAGAAACAAAAATGTTTGAAAAGAAATTAGTTTTTGTTGCCGTTGCAGCGGATTGAGACATCTCAGAAATAACGTGATTGCACTCAATGTCCTTGTAATTGTATCCTTTTCAATGCAAGGGACTATCTTTGAGTGATGGTGGTAAGCGATCCAACCAAGGAAAGAAAGAAAGAAAGAAAGAAAGGAAGAAAGAAAGAAACAAACAAACAAACAAATAAACATTTTATCGTTTCCATTTCTCACTTGACATAGTCCACTCTGCTTCTGTTCGAGGGGAAAAGAGAAAGAACGAGACCTGACTGAAAACGTTTTCCATTATTTTTAAACGGTCTTTGGCATCTCTTCAAACATCTTAAACATAATGTAGAAATACCACCGTCTAACTACACGTTTACTCACACTTCCTAAAACTCGTTGATTTATACTAATAATTATTGACCTTAAATACCACTTGTAGAATTATTGACTGAGGTATGTTTAAACGTTCATTATAGCAAAGTGTCGGAACTTAAATCTTTCCCAATGGCATTATGATAGCGACTAGGTTATCTGCGCTTGATGGAACAGCATTTTACAAGTTCGATAACTCGGTTAGTCTTGTACATGAAAACTGGGTCATTCGGGCGTGACAGAGCCCTTGTTAACAATGTCGGAAAAGACTGAAAAAAAAAAAAAATGAGCGGCCTGCGCACAGGCTAGGTGCTGAAGCTGACAATAGAAAAATAATAAAAAACGTGAAAAGTGTATGACATCGAATGATTTTGAAATCTTAGTAATTTATAATAATAGTTTAGCTATTGATCTTCCGTCCTGCAGAGACATTCGAAGTATGACAATGCGCGTGCGAATTACTAAATAAAACCACTTCAAGACTGGGTCTAGTGTTGGGATTTCCCTTCTATCGCTATGCAGGTGAATTGTGTGGGTACAGTTTTTTTTTTTTTGTCGTTTTGGTTGTTTGGTTGGCTGGCGATTAGTGGTAAATGGATTGTCTGCAACAATCACAGTACTAAGGTGTGAGGGGAATTACCGACTTACAATTTTATGCCAGAATGAGGGGCAAGAGCCCCCCCCCCCCAAAAAAAAATNTTCCGTGCCGTACTACTGTAAACAAATTAGAAAATAAAGAAGTAGGTTACTACAATCTGTCACACGGATTTTGAAACAATTGGGGCTTTTGCCATAGTTGGATTTAGAAGCCCTATCTTCACCCGCATTCTCCTTCCCCCTCCCCGTTCCTCTCTACCCTCCCTNCCCACACACACACACACAAAACCACATACACAAAGTCTGATTCCTCATGTGCCGTAAATACGTTGTTGTTGTTATGTTGCGTTGTTGTTGTTGCTGTTGTTGCAAAGCGATTCCTTTACATCAAGCTGTTAAAAAAAAAAAAACAACCAACAAACTCTTAAATAAAGTGGTACGAGTTGATAATATTAAGTTGAAATCTGTAAAGACTTGCGCCTCCGAAGTCTTCGAACCTAATAATTATACTGAAATAAACTCTTGAAACTAGTGTGGCGTCTTTGTCATAACACAGAGAGTGGATGACGCACTGTATCTGAAAAAAAAAAACAACAAACCCACCACCAAAACAACTTGTTTCTCTGTCAAGTTTAATTAGAGATAATGAGGTTTCGAAAATGATGACTCAAGGATTGGCCAAGGGATTACCTCCCTTGACAGTATTATGCAAATATATATTTAAAAATAAATGCGTAGTTTTCTGAAATATGTTAGGTGGTTTTATATGGGAGTCACAATGACGTTACATGCCAAAATCTCAAGAGAATTGTCAATGACGACTACTAGATTATGTCATTCTATGCAGTGGACCTCTCTCAGCTAGTATGCAAATGTACACATAGCACCATGGGCAGACTAGCGTTATTTCTGGTAGTTCAGAAGATTTTAAAAAAAAAAATGTTAAAACTATGTCTTTCTGTGTGCATTGAATGTAAAAGTCCCGAATTCCGTTGCAAATCTTGCACAAATTTTGCAGGACGGTATACTGTTTTCTGGTCTGTTGCGCTGACAATAACTCTATGGCTGACAGTTTAGATTCAGTGCATCCAGTGTCGAATTGGGAGCGGTTTGCAAAGAATAGCGTGCAGGAAAAAATGTGTTGGCGTCCATACAGTCGCAGAAGGCTAAATTGTAACTAATCACAAAATGTTGAAGTCAATAACGTTAAGGTGGCTTTTTTTTGTATCATAATAATTTAAAATAAATATTTAAATTCCCCCAAAAATAATCGGAAGTACTGGGATGGGTGGAAGGTATATTATTATGGGAATTTCAAAAGACGCAATAATGGAATGTATAGCGTCCACGTAAACCAATAAATACGTGTCTTGTTGATTTCACGTTCAGTGAGAGATTTGTAAGTGTAATGTCTGTCTGTGGCATCAGGCGCCAAAGTCCTTGCATATATAGAGCATATAATCTTAAAAAGATTATAGAGCAACGTTCACTCGACGAGGATTACGTAAGTTTCACTCAGAAAGCCATGAAAGAGGTCCTGAAAAGGGCGATTGAAGAGATGAAATCAAGGAAAACAAAGCCCCAAATCTATCCTCATTACGGCTAGACGGACGTCTTGTAAGCAGAAGTTTAAAATGATCACGTTCGGACACCCGCTTCCGGTCTGTGGCACATCGGGTAATCACATCCCGTAAATTGACCAATGGGAGGGCAGATCAGCGGTCACGTGGCTGAGCGTTACTGAAGCGCCCAAAATTGCAAGCTTATCTTTTTGGTCAGTAACTTAGTGGTTGTCCTTTTCTTTGCCATTTACCAGCGGTCACTGTAGACGAGAAGAGGAAAGAAAAGTAAAGTACAGAGCTGGAAGAACATCATGCCAGCTGGTCGTCAGCGGAGGAAAGGGAGAGCACTAAGCACCCTAGGGGACGTTACTCCAGAGCCACCAACGCACGCAAGGACACAAGGAGACTATTAATTTTTTTTTTTTTTAAAGTAGGCCGAATGCATAAACGAGTTAACCGCCCTTCCTAGCTCACCGGAAGCAGGAACTTAAGAACACACAGAAGCTTTAATCGGTTTCTAAAATGTGTGTGCACCTGGCTTATATAGAATTAAGTTTCATTGTAAATTCATTGGGGTTGTTGTTGTTGTTGCTGTTGTACATTCAGAAAATATTTTTTTTAGTTTATGATAACCTTTGTAGTAGGATCCATTACCGTAGGCGTCAAAATCCCACCTTTTTTACAACGCCAAAGCGGTAGATCTTTGATCGAGTTTCAGAGTGGTTGATAACTTCGAGGTTAAAGGGGTTCTAACTCTCCTCCACCCATGCGTTCTATTCCCGTGCAGGTGTTGCCCTTGATCGTCTTACCGTTGTCCATGTCTCCATAGCTTTTCTTTCTTTCTTTCTTTCTTTTCTTTGTTTGTTTGTTTGTTTGTTTGTTTGTTTCTTTCTTTCTTTCCTTCTTTCTTTCTTGTCATT
>JAWQUT010000229.1:297147-302147 GCA_033807755.1 Ellobium chinense
TTTCCCTGCTTTTCATGTATTACACTTAATAACTAGAAGCCCCTCACCCATTCTAGAGACTGGATGTTGTATTGTGTACGCTCGGGTCTGTGGAGAGCCCAAGTCTCAAGCACTTCTCAGCGAGCACCAATATCCTGAGGGCATCACAGCCAACGACATTTCGGACGGGTTAGGAAAGGGGGTTGCCGAAAACTTCATTCACTTTTGCCGGGGATGATGACTCTATTATTGTCTCTAGACGGTCGCTGTCTGCATCATCCTCCTCAGATTTTTTCTGGGAGATGGAAATAGCCGAAGCTGAAATCGGCCATGTAGTAAGTCTAGAGTGGAGACTCATTCGGCTGCAAAAATGGCTGTTGCAAGATAATGATGGAAGGAGTTGATTTTATGAATGTTGCTCTCTGGCGTTGCACGTCCTGTATCCGCGGGTCTTGAAAAGTTACTTAACTCACGGCTGATTTGATGAGCATTCTTCTACTGGCGATGTGTGTTCATTTGTGCTGTCCAGACACCAATCTCTGTACATAATACATTGGTTTAGTCGATGGCAATGCTGCAGTAATAGTTGTTGTTAGTTGTATTTAGTCTTCTTAGGAGTAAAGACAGGCCGTTGTATTAGAGCTTTGCCTGCGCTAATGTTCACTCGTTTGGCTTTCTTGTAGCCTGATGGCGATCTTGGTGGAGAAAAAGAAAACAACAGTTTTGAGCTTCTGTATGCACTTGCATGAAAAGCGAAACGCGTGACTCGTGAAAGCAGAACACTGTCGCAGTGACTTCCCTTTAGTTTTTAGGAGGAATATAGGGTATGGTTTCCGCTCTTTCTGTATGGTTTTGTCCGTGTTTAACTCTTTATCAGGAAGTCCATGACGCTTCCCTTCGGCCGACGGCTTGAAATCCGCTCACCTTATTGCAAGACGAGCTAGTTTCCTCTTCACAGACAACTACTTGCATGTCTTTTACCATGTAGACTGACTTCTGTGATGCTAATGGAAGCTAGCACTGTTTCACTGACTGTTCTTTGCTTTGCAAAGGGCTGGTACTCCCCTGTCATTAAGACTGCATAAACACAGTAGGTAGATCTTTTGTGGGGCAATGATGGCCATGGTGGAGAAAAAAAATGGTCGCTTACAGTGATTAGAAGACCGTACAGAGTGTACGAATGAAGACACCGTCTATCTGCGGTTTATATCAGCCCAGAGACGGTTTGATTCAGGATGTCCAGACATGTACACATTAGCTATTCCCCGTACCTCTCCACAACTACCCTCTAGAGTTTCTCAGAATCAGAATGTTCAGTATCAGAAATGACCATCGTAACTTCGTGGAATAAAATGACAACATACAATGGTTTATGCTATCTTCCTCGTTACATGATTATTCATAGCCATCTGAGTAGAACTTCGGTGTGGGCATTTAAATATCTTAATAACATGGTGTAACCAATGATGTAGACAGCGATGTTTTGAAGGCACGAAGGGACTAGAGAACATATGAAGAACTCTATGACAAAACACCTCAAACGCCAGCGAGGGGTCGTGGCAAAGTGAGACCAGGTAAATGCATATTTTCAACGGAAAGTGCCATTTAATGGTGAAAATTTGCAGGAAAGACGTCGTTCGATAGAATGGAAATGTGCGTGTATGGTACATACCCTAACGTAGGCAAAGTAGGCTAAGCAGTGAAGTTGGTGGATAATGCATTTTGTCATAGAGCCCTTTTATTCCGCCTCTCAAATATGTGAAGAGGACTTCACAGCAATGGCAATACCAACTACATAGGTATAAAGTGGCTTCTGATATCAGTTCAAAGCAGAGATTTTCTAAAAACTGCAGTTTGGGCGCTTTGCCTCGTTGACAAGAAGTGGGGGCATTAAAACAAAGCTGACACTTTTTTCATATGATATTTCTTCATTGTTTTCAAGAATCTTCACGGTCCTACTTAAAAGAAATGTCACTCAAGTGATTGATTGTTAATATTTGCGAAGACTGTCCAAACCCTAACTGTTGTGTATGGACGATACCGACCTGCAGTCTGATCGATTTCGCTTCAGCTGGAGCCATGTTTCACTCACTGGAATTTCGTTGATAACATAGAAGGGCAATGTTTTGGAAACCGCTTTTAAACAGACAACATGAATAACGTTACGGGACACAACACGTGATAAGGGTATCCTAATCACATTACGTCAAATAAAAACGAAACTGCACTATGAAGAACGTGTCAAGGGTTTGATACACAAATGTTCAAAGCCGGTTTGCCACCAGAGATCTGTTAATTGTGTTTGCCTGCCATTTATTTTCTCTTTGATCCGAAATATGAGCCAATCAGGTCGCATTCTGAGTCTTGCTATGAAATATGCCCTGGTCTTTGCTAGCAGGAAGAAAAAAAGAAAACAAATAGGCCCAGAGAAAGACCTCATGATCTCGAACCTCTTGTCCTTAAAATAAAGAAAGAAAGAAAGAAAGACAGAAAGAAAGAAAGAAAGAAAAAGCGTACTGCTTGGATATTTTTCGTCGTTGGTCCTTTTGTGTCCACGGTAGATTTTACTCCCACGCTCGTATCCGTGTGGAATTTGAATGACTGGTCAGACTGGTTGTGTGGAGTCCCAGCCCTGTTTATTTCTTTGATTTAATCTCCAGTTAGATTTACATGAAAATACGTTTGAAACAACAGTAACTTCGGGTAGAATGGACTAACTAGTTTTCGACGCAGTAAAGGCAATGTAATTTGTTTTTTACGTTTTGTTGAAAAAAATAAAACAGTTTTAGAGGCTTAGAGGGGAACGGAACAGAAAGATGAATAACGTCAATCGTTTTGACAATGGAAAGCGTAAAGAAAAAAAAATACGACAGAAATGGCTACCAAAAGAATTACACAAGATCTCTACACAGGAAAGTAGGTGACGAGTTGAATAGAGCAGAAATAATTCATGACACATCGAATCGACGCGATGATCGCAAATATTGTACAAATACACACGTATCCATTATTCCTCTGCCTTCCCTCCCCCCTTGCCACGCACTCACGCTCCGACATACATTCACTAACTCGCATAAATAATGGAAGAACCATCAGTCCTTCGACATACACAAATGAAGCCAAAGAAACAATAAATGAAAGTGGTCACCAATATAGATTTATTTACCATGTCCTTTTTTTATTTCTTTCTTTCTGGTCTTCCTTTTGTAGTTCTGTGTATAAGTACAAGTAAAAAGCTTTGTAGGATCCGTAGTAAAAATGCTAGGGGTCTTTTGTCAATTACAAACACGGTGTCGCTCTCCAAGGACCCCAGGCCAGCAGCGTGGCTTCTCCATCTTGCCGCTTTCTGATTTCCCAGTAGAACAGAGCCGACCATCCCAGACATTGGCATAGCTTTGCCCGATACCCGATCCACCCAGCATCTATCATAATGATATCGAATTCCGAGACCGAAAACATGCCATCTTGACGGTTTTTCTTTATCATGATGGTTTGGTTTTCATGACCCAGCGGGAGGCATTGTCCCAATCCAACCATAACGAAGGAAATTGGGTTTTGATATCACAACGGGTTTGTTTTCCATGAGTTTGGCAGTGAAGAGTTTACGCTGTCACAATGAGATGGTTGTACGTTGTACGGAGGTTTGAATGACCTAGTATTAATAGACAAAACTGCTAGGCTGGCTTTGTGATCATCATTCATGTCTTTTCTCAGAACATACCAAAACGTGAAAACAGAGGTGTAACACTTACTATGAGCATTGGTGATTAAAACGTAACATAATGACACCAGTTTCACAAACGTTAATATCTTTTAACTTAACTTCATTATACTAACACTTATGATACGGGTCACGTTACGAATGTAGTATATCTTGAATTGGTCAGTGTAAAAATGTTTTGTGTGGTGCAATAATAATTAGACTATGTGAACTGAAAAAAAAAAAAGAAGAAAACATGGAGTTATGTGTAAAAAAAAAAGTAATAAAAAGGCGCATAATGTTCTGATTTATACAACGCACAAATAAATCGGGAACTTAAAAGGCAAAGTCCGGAAGACGTCAAACTTAAATATGATGATCATCGAGAAATCTGATTGGCAAGACATATAGCTTACAAGACTGGCTTTTATTCACCGATATGTTAGTCATCTTCTGGTTTACAGGATCTACAACGTCCGAGAAACAATCAACAGGGAATGAAAATTTATCAAGGCACCTCCTTGGTTCCTGCAGTTTAAAAAGTTTGATTGAGATGATGTAAGAAACCACAAAACAAAAGTGAGACCTTGGCTTTTACACCGTGGCTTGGGTTGACAAGAGAGGAAGAGACAGGGAATTTCACACTCTTCTTGCTGCAACGTTGCAGAGACGGTTGTATTAATTATTCATCCTGGTCACCAACTTTTAGAAAAATTATCAATGAAGAAGAGAAGGAGAACAACGAAAAAGCGTAAGAAGGGCATGGCTGCTATCAGTTTGCTTTTTGTTAGCCGTCTGCATTTTTTGTTTTTGGAAGACAGTGGAACCTCAAATTTTATTTATTTATTTATTTATTTATTTATTTATTTATTTATTTATTTATTTATTTAATTTATTTATTTACTTTTGAAAAACAGTGAAACCTTACAAATTCAGCCAGAATCTCAGGTGGTCAGCTCAGAAATTTCTGATTTCATGACATAAATTGAAATGTTCCAGTATTTAAAGCCAGACGCGGGCCATTTTGAAGAAAGGCACCATGTTATTTATGAGATCAAAACTCATGTTGACATTATTAAAAACTTAAAACACACCAATATTTTATCTACTCAAAGTGGACTTGAAAAGATACACACTGATTTTTTTTTCCTTTGCAATATAAAGTTTTCTCTGCGTGAACTTTGGAAAAAGGCTGAAGGAGTTTTCGAAGCACTGTGACGATACAGAAATCGCGATCATAGAAACGGATCTTCGCAACGAGTGGGTGGGGAAATCCAGTATCTGAGATATGTAGTCCTTAGAGTTTACAGTGAATTATGTA
>JAWQUT010000229.1:308151-324466 GCA_033807755.1 Ellobium chinense
ACACACACACACACACACACACACACACACACACACACACACACACACACACACACACACACACACACACAAACCAACTGTCATTTACTTTTTTACATATCCATCTAAATGAAAAGCAGTGTTTCAGTTTTTTTGTTGTTTTTTTTATGCACATTATGATACCGTTGCGTATTCGATGAACTTCTTCTCATTAATAGCTAGTACTCTTACGCTATCTTCATTCTTTTGAAACATATTGACAAGTTCTTACCCAACTCTGGACAGCCACTCTTTCAAAATTTTGTTCCGCGGAAGATTACGAAATTGAAAATTTTTGAACAGTTAATACATCTCACTTAAACACCGGGAGAAGCATTGCGAAGATGGCGAATAAAAGGGGACTGGGTGAGTAAGATTGGAGATACGGAAGAGGCCTTTATCTGGGTGAGCAAATCACTGACATTTCTGATGGATGAACATCGCCTTGGGAGGTCAAGGGTCAGACGCAGATCTATTGCCATCACGAACGTGTCCAAGAGCCCTAATTTCCTGATGTCTTAAATAGGACACAGTCCATAGAGGAAGGGATAAACTGGCCTTCCTAATACTTTGAATTTGCATCAGGCACTTCAGATTTTGCTTCTATATCTCCAGACATGCCTAGTTCGATAACCGCCTACGTCATCGGTAGAGGTCAGACAGGGTATGTCATGGGTCAGCGTGAGAAGCGAAGCAAGACAATGGTTGTGGCTGATGTTGAAGGTAAAGGCCAACGCCGCTTACTAGAGAGACCAGTTAAAAATAGTCCGTGCCAGGTTGCTGGTTTGATGGAAGGGAAATGTCATAGTCTAGACTAGAAGTCTGTTTGAAAAACTCAAAATATACAGTAGTATAGGCTATGTCCAAGCCTTCTGTAAAGTTGAAATTCATATGGATTCTTCAAAACGTTTTAGTATTTTGAATGACATGAAACCATGTTTCTGAAGTGCAAGTTGCCCTTCCATTATCTGTCTTAAAAGTGTCAAAATGAACCAACATGTCTAGTGGTGGAAAAGTGCACTTCACAAACATCTACCCCACATCGTTAGTTCACAATACAGGTTGCAGGAGCCAAATTGTAAAAGCTTCTTTGAGCCATTTAATAAAAATTTCTTCTATAAACACAGGAATTTTCCGAGATGGCCAAGACTAGTCTGCAGGTCTGGTGCCATCACTGTGCTCAAATTATTTACTGTTTACGGTAGGGATCCTTCGGATAGATTTTTCAAAATTTTAAATTACATGAAAAGGGGTTAAACATTTGGCCTTCTTTTGCAGATCACAGGTCCGCACAAATGAAATCCGCTGAAGCCATTGGGAAACACTGCCTGCAACAATTATTTTTTTACAAATTCAAAACTGAATTTCACCACTTTTGCGGTGTGGTTTCATGTTATATTATGATTATACTCTGCTACTATCTACTCGGATAGTCCATTTTTTTTTTTTACCAATTAGGCTCCTGCAACCTATGTATACAGAGTAAAAGAAAAGACGTGATAAGACTGGAACCAACGACCTGTGCTTCAGCACCCATTGCCTTATCAGTACTCGAAACAATTCCTCAACGTTGTTGCGTTCTCTAGAAATCCATCATTCAGTGCACGCGTCATCTTCTAGAATGTTCCACGTGTCAATGCACCCAGTTGATTCAGGACGAGTTGTTCTGCCATTTGTGTGTGTCCTTGCCAGTTTTGTTTTATCTGATTAAGCTCATCTTCATTGCATATTTTTTTTTGTGTGTGTATCTTTCTCTCCATTTCTTCCTCATCTTGACATTAGCTTTGCATACAACATCCAGCATCATGGCCTTGCCTACGTTGCTTGATCCAGTGCCCGAGGCAGTCAATAAGAAAACGGTGTTACTCCGTCTAAAAGTGTGGGAGAGTCTATCTCGTTTTCGCCCTGCGTCAATCGAGACGTGCTAGAAAGTGTGTGATCAATGCCTGCCACGGCGTCTGAGCATAATAATTAACCCGTTTTCTCCTAATTTTTCATTCATCGTTAAGGCGTCTCTCTTATTCACAACTAAGGCAAACAAAAGGGATCTTGCTGCAATACAAATCACGTTGCAAGTTTTACTCCTTTAGAAAATTAGGGTGATCAAGAGGCAGTTGTTTTTGATGTTGTTGTTGTTGACAATGTTTTCGGTTTCCGGCAGTAATATGAGAAAGGAAAATAATTTTTGTTATGTACAGAAGTAACAAATCCGAGCTGTGACGCAACAGTTTGAAGAGCAGGTGTTGGAAGTAATGAACACAGTAATGTAAAGGTGTAAATATCAATTCCTATTATGGTTTGTAAGCCTTTTTACCAGTTTTATTTACAAGTAAAGTTGGAAAATGACCTGAGCTTTGGCCAATCCCTGTTGATGGTCTCTTGCGAAAATTCTACTACTGCGTCTTTAGCACAGTCAAAAGCATCAAATCTCGGTTGGTCATTGATTTAATATGTCTCAGTGAAGATACAAACGCTAAACATACTGGAAATTATTAATGGTATCTACAAACAGTAAAATAAGTTCACACTGTCAGATGGTGACCGCATTCTGAAATATCTCACAGAAGGAAGTGGCAAAATGACAGGTGACAATAAGATTTTGGCCTAAATATTTTTCTCACGGACTGAATCTGTCAGCCAACAATGTATAACTTTCGCCACGGTACCAGCGATTATCTTGGACGCCAAACTGGCATACATTCGTGACAATAGTAATTTTTAATGACAGTGGACGTGAATATCAATACGGAAGTATAATGATATATTACACTATGGTCTGCTGACACGACAAGAAGTGTTGATACTGACCTGTTGTTATGATTGTCATACCTTCAAAAAAATTAACCAGTCGAGTATTTAATGTTACTTATTATCAGATCTACGATAATGTTTTGTTTTGTTTTTTAAATTTTGTTGTAGAGGTAAGCGTAAAGTCTGTGCCAGTCCTCATAGATTGTCATTATTAAGATACGATTATAGTCCAGTGTGTATAGTAAAATTATCATGATGCTGACCGCGTGCAATATACCCATATATTTGCTTATGTTTTTGTTAATCACGGGATCTTTGCACCGATGTGGATATGGAACATAATATGAGAAACTTCATAATTTCTCCAAACATAATATTTACACGTGATAGTTGTCTTCGTCGTTTTGGTGCTACGTAGTGTCTCTTAGAGCGGTTGCCATGCTCCAAGATATTACACGTAACGATTTCACGAGGTTTATTTCAAGAATCAAGCCCACACAAAAAGTACCGATCATAATAATCATAGCGGCCGAACCGAAAACGCTGTACCATAAATATATTTTACTGTGAATGTAACTCACAGCAACAATAATAATCATGCCAAAATCAACTACAAAATTGAGAGTTATCTAACTTCTCACAGTTCTCTCCCTTTGAAAATTCACTTGAGTTTTTGCCCTTGCTGTACCGAAGTGATGGGTATATTCTAGCAATGGTGAACCCCCTAGAGTGCAATAGATATCATTTCAGGTACTGGACACTGTGCTATTCAGCTTATCAGAAGTATTATGTCGTATGCAATAAATTGCACGGAGGTATCCAACAAGGTAGTAAATTTCGCCAATAATATTACCACTGGGACGTCACGACCTCGAAGCTCTTGAATTCGAAAAAAATCCACATGCTCGATGGTATTCTCATCTCGTCGTGAGGGAAACATGCATAGCATGTGCATGTGGTGTGGATATATTGCTGTCTGTCCTCTCTCTGTGTGAACAAAGTTTATCTTTTTTTTTTTTCCCACAAGAGCATAAAACTGATTCCGCAAACATACTAGGAGACTTGTAGGGGAAATTCGTGAGTGGGATAACTGGAATCTAGTGAGAGACCAAGTAGAAATGAAGCAGTAGTGCATTTTGAATGCAATGTTCAATCCACAAGTTTATTTCCATTGTACTTATGTTACAAAATATGAACATACAGCTACCATAAGCAGACAAATGGACAAATGAAAAAAAAAATTCTGAGGAAAAAAAAAAGAACAGACAGTCAGAAAGGCAGATAAACATAGTAGCATTCAATAGAACACATAAACTGTTTAAATCCACATAGCTCCATAGGTCAGATACGTAATAACAGAGAAGTTAATACTGATACTAATGGGTTGATGGTGTTGACTTTCTAATTCATGTATTATTTCGATATGTTTTTTTTTTTNTGGGGGGGGGGGGGAGGCCTATATACATGTATAAAAAACAAAATTCCCTCAGCACATTGTATTGATATCAAGTACTCGTATTCTGTATTGACGCAGACGCTAGCACGCGTCAATCCAAAAAGTGTAATAGTGCAGCGCAGTGAACCAAATAGTTACGTTGATCGTAACAATTGCAACACTACGTAAGACAATACTCGATAGGACACTTACAAAATATTCTTGACAGACACAAAAAGGTCAAAGGTTGCGAGTTTCGGCAGTGCGCCTCTCAAGTTTGCGGAGAGCTGGTGGTATCGAATTATCGGAAGTCCAGAAAAATCTGCTGCTCCGTTTGTGTGTGGCGATGACATTCACGGTATGCCAGCAGCCTTTCCTTCAAAATGAAGCTTTCGGAACAAAAAGTGCCCAAGTGCAGGAAAGGGGTTTGTTACACGTTAACCAGCTATGGTCTTTTATACGAGTAGGGATAGCTTGACAACGTCGGGTGAACGCGTCGGGAACTGCAGTTCTTGACTTGGGAAATTTAAGTATCAAATGTTTCTATGCATTCACCCCTTACTATGTAAATTTACCCTCTGTCGGGAACTAAACCTCGGCTGGTCGTGTACAATATTCCTGTCTGCATGTGTGAGCTTTTTGCACCGAGTTTTTCATATTTTCCCCCGATCCTTTATAGATTTCTTTCTCCTCTTCCTTTTCCTCCTCTCCTCTCCTTAATTGGTAATTTCCCATTCCAGTTTTCGGACAACGTTGGTCGAATCCGCGGTTATGTTCAATGGGTGACAGACTTGCGTAGCGAGTCTATTCGATAAACTTGTCGCTTATCGAGCGACACTTTCATCCATATTACATATTACATCAAAGCCAATAAACTATTAACCTTTTTCTGCAGCCACTTACAAGACATTTCGTAACGATGTAGGGTTCTCCAAAAGTTTGCAGGATCTGCTGTGCTTTTTTTATTCAATGTACTTTAATATTTAGCTCAGGGGTATGGTTGAATGCTGGAATTAGTATACGTTTTGATAAGAGGAGGCGAGGAAATACTAGTTTTGTTTTTTTATCTCCTGATCAAGAGTTTCCCCATATTATACAAGACTATATCAACCGATTTGTTGCATGAAACTCGATGTGAGTGTTCAATACTTCTGCTTTTGTGGTCATTGAATGTCAGTACTGTAATATTCTGAAATATTGCTATATAAGTTCAAAGAATATCTTACTGAAATAAATTTGAAAACAGCATATAGATTTTCAGGATTACGGCATTTTCTTTCTTAACGCCATCCAAATATCTAGTGTGGGCTATGTAATTGTACTTCTGAATTTATTTTTGATAGACAGTCCTCTATCACGAACTCTCACCTCCGGTCTAGGATAACACAGGCTTAACAAAACCTATTATTACAACAGTTAGTAATTGGACTCAGAGCTGCATGCATCATATTAAGTCATTACGGTATTATGAGCTAATGGCCTGTGCATTGTCGCACCACTGCCTGTCTTATGCTTGTCCCCGAGCCCCGAAGTCTCTGTGTGTGTGCGCGTGAGAGCGTGTATGTTTTTCCCGCCGTCGCGCCCGGGCCTGAAAGCCGTCGGTTGCCCCTACCAGCAGGCAGAATAGCTGCTCTGATCTAGTGTGGTAACGGTTTCTGTGGGCAGCGCGTGAAACTCTGCGTGAGTAGTCTATACGGGGAGTGCACGAGTCTGGCCCGGGAAATGACGGTACGTTCCTCCGGTGCCATATGATGGCCGCTATAGGATTGTGGGGTGGGACTCAAACACCGGGCGACCGACCTCCTCGCTTTTCAAACGGCCATACATCGATTTTTGACAGCCATGCTCTCTCGTGTAATTACTATGACACTGTACGTTGTAGATGATTGTATCCACACAAAACTTCTCGTTTAGTTACCACCAAGTACAACTTCAGAAATGTAAATTCATTGAACTGAAAACTTTAACCGTTTTCTTAGCACTTCTTTATTTTAAATTGGCAAGTGTCCGTCAACTTCAAAATTTAGGGTCAGAACTTTGATATTATGTAGTGTCTTTGCACCAGCAGAAATAGGTCGACGGATTGCAAGTGCCAGATACGTAATCATTTGAGCTACAGTGCTAGTATTTCATGTAGAGTATTGTACTAGAGACTTTGCGAATACATACAGGGATTAAGAGACGTGTTGTCGTTCTTGTTAGCGTGTGGTTAAATCATTGGTGTTTAGAGGAAGTGATTGACTTTACAAACGAATCTAGGCCTGTGAAATTGAACCACGTGATCTATTCATCAGTTTTGGATTCTATTGTTTAATTCTGTTCTGAACTGGACTTGGCCGCTGGAACTTTCGTGTGCAAAAGTCCAGCGATTACAGGTAATGACACATTGAACAACTTTGCTCTCAAAAAAGAAGAGCGTTGAATTCTGATATACTCAGATGTTTTCTTGTTAGAAAATGTTGCTGTCCACCAAGATAGATTTTCTGGTGATTCAAATCTTAATTTTATTGCTTGTTTTCATCAAATGGTATGACACTATCTATACTTAAATCTGTATCACTTGAGAAGCGCAATGTAGGCGTACATTTACACATAATTTTGCAAACACACTAACAGTATCATTGCAGTCTTCATCATCATTATCAGTGACCACAGTATCAAGAGCAAAAAATAACCAATAACAGTTACATCGTCAGCAAACACCATTGCGTGGCAACGCACCATAAACTTTCATTAAGAAAACTGCTTCGTTAAATCTGTTCCTCACAGACAGATACCTTTATAAACAACAAAAATAATCTTCATGAGACTAAGTTCTATGTTTTAGGCAAAATTATGTCTTCAAATTGCAAAAAAAAAGAAAAATAATATGCTTCAGAAAACTTTATTGAGTTTGTTTTCCTTTTTCCAAATAATGGAATGACTGAAATATTTTTAATCCACTCACTGTTTGCACCTACAACAAAAGAAAAAGGAAGGCAAAAAGAAATTTGGAATGTATGCACATCCACATGCGCTCAGCACAAAGCAAATAAAATACCATTGCAGGCATAGATTTTTGTTCGCGTAGAAGGCAATGAATGCAATTGTAAGACGACTGAAATCAATAGTCTAGTATTTCCCCTTATGCACTTAAGACATGTTTTAACAGGATTAGGGAGTGTCAAATCCAAGAGCAATGCAGAAAAGCTTTAAAAAAAAAAAAGCTTTCGCATGCAGTAACCTATGACACTTGTTACAGCATTGTTATGTGAGCAAGACATTTACAGCTTTTAGAAGTCGCTGTCCTAAATCACCCTTTCTACTCTCTCTATCCTATCTTTATTCTTTCTCTCTCTCTCTCTCTCTCTCTCTCTCTCTCTCTCTCTCTCTCTCTCACACACACACACACACACACACACACACACACACACACACACGCACACACACACAGTATAACTTTTTATTTCCTGAAGTATCTGTTACATATGCCCATGTTTAGTATAGGGTCTTATATGAAGATATTAAAATCTCATCAGTATTACTTTAATTTGTCAATACGAACGACATGTTATCAACCTGTCATAGACATTTAAACACAATACCCGCTATCACTCATTCAGTTCGATTGAGGTGACACACATACATTTGTAAAGCCTTTAGAAATAGAGAAATGAATCAATACCATATTGTTTATACCGTGTTTTACATTCCTTCATTCATCATCACGAATGTCATTAACTCACTTGCTGTATGACCTGTTGAGAGAACCCTTTGTTGTACAATTCCATTTCAATGGACTCGTCATAATAACTTCGAACAATTCCACAGCTCGTGATCAGGAAATCGCATGAGCTGTTATAGAGTGTCGTGTTACAAGCCGTTGAATTAAGTGTCACAAGTGGACTGCAGATTGCCAAGGGGGACCGGAATTGACTTCCTAACGAAAGAGCTAAAATGAACAGCTGAGTTGGCCTCAATCGAATGATTTTAACAGAAAAACACATGAGCCTAGATCCGTAAATAATGTATATATTACAGGAACTATAACATATAACACTTTACATTCACTACATAGATGAATTAAAAAAAAAATAAAAATTACCAGCTTTCAATAAATATAAGAAAGCATTAGCGTTCATTGTAGGAAAGTATTTTGAGATTGTACACTACAACACTTGGAGCACTAAACTGGGAGTGAGTACGAAAGAGTACATTACATATATATGTATATCGACAATACCTTGACGGTTATTATAATCAGATTAATCAGTTACTCAATTCTCTTGAATAGAGAATACACCACACTATATATATAAACCCCAAACTAAAAGTAAGATCAGGTCTTTATAAAGGAAATTGTTGTTTTCAGCAAGAGTATGACAGTACTAAATTGCATAGCCATTTCCTCTACTACAACAACACAGCCACTATCACTTTGGTCACCACGACTGCAGTTATCCTCAGCATCATAAATACCATTGAAGTAAACCAATCTTTATTTGATTCATCACGGCATTCTTATGGCACACAGCAGATATGCAGCCCAGCTACATTACGCATTTACCATCATTATAAAATTTCTTATGGAACTCCTTGGGAGGAATTCATTACATTGCTGAATGAAATATTTTGTTTAAAGACGGTAAAACACAGACGAAGGGACTACAAAACTATTATTATTATTATTACCACCACCACCCAAAAAGCTTTGAAGCTGCTGTTGTTATTGTTCTCATGTGCCACAAATCGCAGACCAGTGCTTCACTGCGCATGCCCTGACTCAATCATGCAAAGGTGAGACAGGTGCGTTGAGCTTTCGGTGATATGAAGAACAGCTCTCGCAAAACAAACTCTAACTCAGACCTCCTAGCCCATGTTATGCCATGACATTAAAAATCCGGTGCATATCGAACCTTTTGCTCTACGGTAAAAACAGGTGACGTGTTTACCTTGAAAAGGTCTTAAAGTGCTGATGATGTAACCTCTATACTTTGAACAAACGCTGAGTTTTCTTACGCCCAATTTCTACTCTGTTCCCTCAGCGGTGTTTGTCTAGAGTACTCACGCCGTGCTTGCTAATAGTGTTTAAATTTTCGGTTTGGCGTAACGGACTTTAGCACCGTCCCGATTAATCCTCCATAATATTATTTCTCATATTATGATGGTAGGACGCTAGTTATATTATTCCGCCCTCGTCTTGGCCTCGTTTCTTGCGTCGTTCCAGCCCCTAGTTTTCGGACATCCGCTGTTTGCTTTGATCTGTACAGGGGCGGAAAAAGAGATTGGTTTGGGTCTTGGGGCCATGTGTATGGGACAGTGTGTCTCCATGTAGGCTAAAACCTGGCTCCACCGCCCACCACCATTAAGCAAATTAATATCATTTGCGATTTTTCCCTCAGGGCATTATCGCTGTATGATTATCTACCTCAAGACCGGCAGAATCTGTTCACATGCACCTCGTCCAACCTATGCGACGCCACTGTGTCTTTCATCCATTAATGTAGATGAAGTTTAGAGATTGCAAATCATCCTTCCCTCTTCCCTAACACCTTAACCAACCAACCAACCAACCAACCAACCAACCAACCAACCAAATAACCAACCAGCCAACCAACCAACCAACCAACCAACACCCTGTGGGACCACAGATCCCTTTAGTCAGTCTCCCTCTCCAACCTCCCCCTTCCCCTCTCGATCTCTGTACTCGTATCCCTTTCTGACTCTCGCTGCAGCCTCCGCCAAGATGCGCCAATGTTGACTCACAACTCGTGACATCATACTGTGAGTCGGTCGCACCGCCTTTAGTATTACTATGCGTCTCTCTCAAAACAGAAAGACCTAACCAAAAAAGAGGGAAAGCATAGTAAAAAAATCGCATCACAAAGGAAAAGGGAAGAATTACTACGTCATTACCATACAAATTCAACTGTTATCCCACCCTTTTCCTATTTTTTCGAGCCATACTACGATGTTTGTCTTATGAAAAGAACAAGGAAGGGAAAAGGAAAAACGATCGAAGCAGCGCCGTAAATAAAGAGTCTTAGCGGTAGGAGGAAGGAATTCAGTACCCTCTACTCATTTTTTTTTTCACTTTGCTCCTCTAGAGTGCCTCGTCTCTGAATGAGCACCAGAGCACTAGATGCCCCCTAGATTTATGACTGATATTACAGTAAGGCATCACAAATCATGTACTCAGAAATTCCGTTTATCTCTTGTAATGCTCTTTTCCTGGGTTTCTTATTTTCTAATCAGTAATTTACTCACTAATTCAAGAGCCGCATGAATTGGAAACTACGGACTGATCATGCGAAATTCAAGTTGACGAAATCACGTATTTTCACTGCATGAGCGTATTTTTTATCAATGAATAAGTGTTCCCCTCCCCCTCCCCCTTCCTCCTCCCCACTAATGCAACCCTCACTTCTCCCCTCATAGATATCTCTATAGGCGATCTTTTAGGAGAAAGCAGAAAAAAAAATCAAATTGAACAAAAAAGAAATCAACAAAACAAGAATTAACAGAAATGAAAAAAAAAAAAAAATCCGAAGTTCTACGGTCCAAAAAGGTCCTTGACGTCGCGACAGCTAAAGCCCGTACTTGGTCAGATGTGTGCTGACCACCGTAGTGTGAGAATCTGGCAGGCTTAAGGACTGGATGGTGGCATTCGAGATGTCGTCAAGCAGAAACGCTTAAGTTAATGTTTTTGCCTGCCAGGCATCTGCTTCATTGATTTGATTTCCTCATTCAGGATCCATTTGGTAACCTCGTAGTTTTCAAGGTCGATCTTTTTGGGGGGGTCGAAAGAGGTCATGACCTTGGGTTTTCGTGATTTCGATGGCCTGGGTCGGGGTAGTGTTGGGAGGGGAGATGAGCTAAAAGCGTTGACGCTACAGTGTGAAAACATAGATAGGGAAGAGAGAGAAGAGAGAGATAAGGAAAAGATATAAAAACATAAGATGGGGGGAGGGAGAGAGAATGCAGTTATAACTGATGTAAATAGCATGGCTAAAGAAGGAGAGAGAGAGAGAGAGATGGACTGAACAAAAATGTATTTTGTTTTGTGCCGGAGGGATGTGAGCTAGTAATAGGAGCTTCGAAACACTGCGAGTTGGGAGGGAGAGAGAGAATAAAGAGAGTATAATGATGAAAGGAGATTGGAGAGATAGAGATAGAGAGAGAGAGAGAGAGAGAGAAAGGAGGGGCAAGAGGAGGAGGTAATAGAGTAAGTATTATGACAAAACACAGAATTGTATGACATCTTCTCCTCATAAAACCCAAATATTTGGTTTACTATAAGCCGGCGTCGTTCCTTGTTGACTTGCAGATTTCTTAAACATGCCAGGAGGTCTTATAAACAACATGGTTAAACTTGGCTCTTATATGTTCAGGCAATCCCACCATAGGTGTCACGTCAGTTACGGCAATTTCTGAAAAAAACTTTGACTGTACATCATTTATGTTCGGTTTATATTTCATGATTAGAGTACTCTGTCTTAGAAACAACTGAATTGATTGATGTCAAGTCAGAGCTTTCCTGAATTAAGCGGAACGGACGCGGCATCCTGCTGGAATTGCCCATTTTGAGTATTTTGCTTACTGAAACTCATACCTCTGTTTGAAATCTACACAGAGTCATATTGCCTTTGTTTTGCTGGCTCGTCTTTGAGTTTTGTCTACCTCTAACCTTTCTGTTGTTGTTTGATGTTATGCGGTTATTTCTATTCACCTGTCCTCCTCTGGGTACATGTATTATGGAGACGTCTGCCAGCATCATATTTTTACGCTCTCAAGTTCGTGGGTGGCTTGTGAGAATTTGAAAGGTGTGAGGGAAAAGGTGGGCTTAAACTCAAAATGTGAGGCAAGCTTCTGGAACATAGTAAACAATTAAAAAATAATAATAAAAAAGGCAAACAGTTCGAATCATTCGAAGAGAAAAACAAAAGGAGGCATAATCGTATTGTTGAAATCATTCTATGGGACAGTCCAGATGAAGCCCTAAAAAACAGGACCTTGACTGTAAACATCATTAAATGTGTTTAAAGAAGTGGGTCAAGATCACTTGCACACAAGAACATAGTCTTGATGATGTTTAACTTAAGTATTAACAAAACATTTGTTTAATTCTTATTTTGTATCGTTTTGTTCACACATGGTAATCATTTGCGTTAGTTACAACGGTCGAAGACCCACTAAACTGGGTGAAGAATGGTTTTCCCCCGTAAAACCGAGGAAGTCTTTTGTGGTTCAGCTTTTTAGGGGTTTCTCAAACTGAAAGGAGGAAAGACTGGAGGGACGAGAATGTTGTCTCTCTAGAGAGATCTTTAGTTCTGATGTTTCTTTCTTGGCGTTATTCCAGTTTCCTGTCCTAATTATAGAACTTAAGTCAGACAGTCATGACATCAGCATAACAGTTTCTTTACCTTTTGGTCTATGTGTGATAGAAACTCGGAAACAGGTGCGTGTATGTGTGTGTGGAGGGAGGAGGGGTTGGAATTAAAGGAAGGGCGGGGNGGGGGGGGGGTGTTGCTGCCGCATTTGTCCTAGGTCTTTATTTGCAAGCTTCCTTCTTTAGGCCTCCTCTTCTTGTCCTTCCTTTCTTCTCTAGTTACTTCTCCTTTTCCGCTTTTTTACTCTCATCCTCTGTCTTCCTGTTTTTCTGTCTATCCCTTCCTTCCGCTCTCTTTCAAATAAGGCGTTTCTCATTTAAAGATTTCTTCTCTCCTGCTCGCGTCTTTCGTTTGCCCGGTTCCTTTCATCTCTGCCCTTCATTCTGTCATCTCTTGCTCTTATTCCTTTTTTTTTTCTTTTTTGTAATCCGTTTTTTTTTTCATCACACACCATATTCCTCTGCATTGTCTTAAACCCAGCCCGTCCCGGAAAAGGTTAAGAAGTGCTCGCTTTGTAAGAAGATATCCTGAACAAACGTCTGAGAATTGATTTCTAGACTTTGCTCGAAGGTCACGCCAAAGTTTTGTTTTCTTTCAACACACATATTGTGTTTGTCGACTTGACATTATTCTTATTTTCATAACTGTATCGTATATCTAGTATTTACCTGTTTAATTCCACCATAAGCTTCTGCAGTGGTATTTGATAGTCCCTTTAGTATCAATGCTCACAACTTCGCCTTTTCTAAATACAAAATCGTAAGATCAGTTTAAGTTTTCTTTACCACTTTAGATTATATTATATTATCAACGGATAACAGATCCCCTCTTATGTCTTAACAATTAATCTCAGGAGCGTATTTTCATTTTCTGATAATACCTGCACTAGTCTTTCAGGGTAATGCGTGCAAACCTCATAAGAAAATAACATGTAAAGTTCAAGGGCTGCAACTGCTCATATTGTATGTTTTAACCTTTAGTATGTCAGATAAGAAGTCGCTCAACATTAATCAGCGCCAAAGTGGATCTTTAAGGGTTGCGGTTTAAATCAAAGGCAATAAGCCGATGCCTTGGACTGGAATTTTGTATTTCATTTCCAGAAAGTACACACCATAAAGGACTCTTGAGATCATGACGAAGTTATGGTGCAACACTCTCGGAATTTCAAGGAAAACATGGCCGAAATATTTGTCTTAGGTAATTTTTTTTTTTTCGTGGAGGAGGGGTGTCCTCTGATCTCCTTCTATTATTTCGCTTTTTGACGTAGAACATTATCCTATTTTCTTTCTGCCAATGCCACATCATCTTGAATGCCTATCTAGGGTATAGAAGGAAAGGAAAGACATGATGGGTCGCTTTACTAATCTCAGGTCTCACACTGAAGCGCTATTTCTTTTTTTTTTTTCTAAATTTCACCAGTAAAATGTTAATAACTGCATAGAAACTTCGCCGCTCAATAGTTTATGTCCCTTCGAACATGTCAGTAAAGTGAATTGATGTTCAAACATCTAGTCAATTAAAAACAAAAACAAAAAATTACAGCAAATCCATCTGTCGAGGTGGTATCCACGGCCATTTGTAGGCGGGATTTGCCTTCCGACAGTAAAGTTCAGGTGGAACAGCTTCAATGGTTAGGCATGCATTCGTGATACAGGAGTTACGAGGGAGGAACGAACAGCCTGCAGGTTTTTATGATGGTCCCCTTATAGGTACTAAGACTGTATTGTTTGTTTAAGAACTGTGAACATTTAACTTTTGAACTTTTATTTTCCAGTCGCAACAGATACAATAATATGGAAAGCAAACGAAACAGCAGTGCAAAATCATGTAGGAGGGATTGGTCTGGGTCTAGAGTTCATGCTATGATGTATAAGGAAAGGTGTGTCCATAATATGGCATCCGTTGTAATGTCATGTTACGAGACGCCAGGAGCCATCTCACACGTTCTTTGATTTTCCCATTGTTTTACCTTTCAGTCTAGGTTAACGGAATGTACACTAAGGAGACCTCCTGTGGCGTTTTATCCTTTTGAGACTTCGTGGTTTCTTTTACCTCTCCTTTGCCCGCTGTGTATTGTTGTTGTTGTTGTTGTTGTTGATAGTGGTGGTGGTGGTGGTGGTGGTATGTTGTGGTGCACACAAGCTGTACACTGCCCTTTAAAACTGTAAAGTATTTGGCGTCATCATTGTTGCGTTTCTGGTACGTGTTGTCGTTCCTTTCTTTTGTGTGTGTGTGTGTGTGTGAGAGAGAGAGAGAGAGAGAGAGAGAGAGAGAGAGAGAGTGCGTGTGTACGCGCGCGCGCGAGACACACATACTGTGTGTGCTCTTAAGGGGACATAACTGAGATAACTGAAATTTTGCATAGCCTCAAACTATACGCCTTTTCGCCCCTTTCCTACATTATATCTTTCGTTTAATCGTTCTTTACCTCTCTCCCTCTCCTCCTTTTTTTTACCGTTAGTTCCCTCATTTTGTTTTATTTCATCTTTCCTTTTTTTCCAACTTTACTTTCAACTTCTGGTATATCTATCCATACACAGAATCAAAACGTCAGTAAGCCCATTTCCATTGTTTGCCTGTGAGTGAGATCCCATTAGTCCTATTGTTGCCAAGTTTCTGCTGATCTCTCTCCACCCTCATCACCCCTCCCCTTATACATCACCACCACCACCACCACCACAGGATCTCCCATCACGTTCGTGGCACGTGCATAAACCCGAGGCCATGACAACCCCGAGCCTAATAACGATTTGTATATGAAATACGAAACTGCGGCTGGCATATCACCGCGCATACGTTCATGACATTCAGTCTAGCTCTGTCTTCTCCGTTTATTTTTGTGTATGGCCGTTTTGTAATAGGAATGTTTGAAATGTTGGATACTAATGGAAAGGGAGAGAGAGAGAGAGAGAGAGAGAGGGAAAGAAAGACACAGAGAGAGATGATTAAAATGAAGCAGGGCGGAAAGAAGAGAGAAAAGTGTTAAGGTATTACGTATATAAATAGAGATGACAGACGACGACAACAACAACAACAACAACGACAACAACAACAACAATGCACTATTATATGTGAATGTTCGAATGTAATGCTTATCAAATATGTCACCGCACAAAATAAGATCAGCTGGATTTATAACAGTAAATGACATCTTTTAGCGTCATCTTTCACATTCTCAAGGCCGGAAGAAAAAAGACAGATAATCATTTGCAACAAATCTACAACATGAGAAAGAAATATCCTGAGAGATTTACGGGGGATGGGTGGGGGAGGGGGGGGGTTAATTTGCAAAGACCATAAATTTCGTGCGAAAGAAAAAAACAACAACGTAAAGTGGATTTCCTCCTTCCCCCTTCCCTTCCGGCATGAGTGGGCTAGTTTTAGAGCACGGAAGTGTGAATTAAGGTGCACACGACATAAAGAATTTTAAATATTAAAAAGTGTGGCGCTGGTAATATGAAAGACTATATTTTGAGTAAAGCTGATGTAGAGTGAAAAACAGTGAATTAAAAGGGTACGTTGGCCTCAGCAGAAATCGCACTTTGTCTCCTCAGCATGCGAACCATGTGTGCTGTCCATCATACCATATTATGTTATTCTGTGATGCCACATTATAGAATGTGAATGATCTCTAGTCACAAGGATATGCCACTTATCAACCTGCCGCTGTTTAAGCTTTAAGACGTGTGTCCTAATGACATATTTTAGAACCGCTCACATGATTATGTCCAAAAAAAAAAGG
>JAWQUT010000229.1:337806-362565 GCA_033807755.1 Ellobium chinense
AAAAAAAAAAAAACGCAAAAAAAAAACCCCAGCAACTTGTTCATGTGTATGCAATCCATTTTGGTTTACCGTGATTCCGGTAGAATGCCATTGTGAAATTCCCGGGTTTTCAGGCCTCACAGTTAGAAATGAAATGCTGAGCATGATTCAGTAGTTTAAAAATTATGTTTCCAGACCAGAAATGTGAAATATGTACGCCGTTACCATGCTCTCTTGGCATTTGTTGCAAAGAGCACTTTAAGGACAAAGGAAATTAAATTTTATGTCGAGCATCGCAAATGTCACTTTAAGCTTTTCTTGAGGTAGAACATAATATTGTTAAACGCTTCTCTGAGTCACATGCATCAACAGTGACATCACGCTAAATGTCTGATGTTAATTCGGTTTTTTTTCTAACATGGCTGTCTCCTTGCTGTCACAGTGTCGAGTATTTGTTTCCAGATTTTTAATCCACTCATTCTGGTTTGTTTTTTTTTAGCAAAACGGTGAAGATTAAGCAACAAATACAACTAAAAAAAATAGTGGTTGGTGGAGATTGAGGTGCATTTTATTAAATGAAAGGCCACGGATACATCAACTCTTTGCGTTGTCGTTACAATCAACTCTTCGCGTTGTCGTTACAATCAACTCTTTGCGTTGTCGTTACAATCAACTCTTTGCGTTGTCGTTACTTGCCAGATTCACTGGCAGCTGAAAGACAAACCGTTACTGGAGAGTTTGCGCATTTACGGTTGGATCTCTTTCTATCATAAGAATTACAATTGTGCGTCGGTACTGTGTGGTATTTATACGCAGAGTTATTTCAATGCCTTCGATGGTAGGAGATCTCAGCGTAAATGCTTAAGCTCTCAGTTATTATTACTATTGTTATTAGTATTATTATTTAATTCAGTGTTATAAAACATCCTACTGTGTTGATGTATGTCGGATATTTCATTCACTGTCTTGGAGTACTCCGATGAGAAATCAAGAAAGACGAACGAATTCGTCTTTTAAAATGATGGTATCAATATTGTTTTTATCATCATGTAACTGTAATTTAGACACGCTAAATGATGCAGTGTTACTTTAGTATCGTGCAAGCTAAACTTTGAAATGGCTGCAGGTAATTTGAAATTCTGTATCGTAGCAGCTGCTTTTTCTCTTATTATCAGGGCGTGGCTTCCAGTTTGAGTCACGGCTGGGCCAGCGAAATTTCATGACAATGACAAAGCATGTATTGTCAGTCGGTTAGTTGTGTACGATATCATCTTAGCAAATGAGAAGAGGTAGACCGGTATGGTTATAACATCGGCAAAGAAAACATGATATGTGCTGACATTTAATCAGGACATTTAATATGCCCAGTGTCTTTTTCTCTCTCTCTCTCTCTCTCTGTGGCTTTCTCTCTCTCTTTCTCTCTCTCTCTCTCTTTCTCTTTCTCTCTCTCTCTCTCTCTCGATTCCGAGGGTTAGTCATGAATTCTTCGCTTCTTGTTTATACACGCGGTTATGAGAAACGTAATTTTATCTGCCTGATACCCAAAGTTCGAGAAGCCAACCGTGATTTACTAGAAAGTGCAGTTTTAAACTATCTATAACAACTTTAGTGCAGGTAAATATGCTTTAATTATTTTCTCTGAATGTAACTTGCAACAAAAAAACAAAACAACAACAAACTGTCAGTTTAACAAACTTTATGTTTTGAGTAACTTCAGCTCTTTTTCTGACTATTTTTTTTCTCTGTGGCACCGTTGCCTGTAACTTCCTTCATTTCTGTCCACTGCATGTTCATGTAGACTAAAATAAATGAATATGCATGAACGCCCATAGAACATGCGTCCTATTTTACTATGCATGCTTTTGCCGGTTACTACCTTAGACCATGTTTTAACGTCTTGCCAGCATGAATAATGCATGTTGCTACTTTCCCTTTGTTTTCAGTAAACGCGACGCCGTTAGTACTTCTACCCTTTTGAGTTTTCATCCGGTGGTATCACTCAACATCTGTAACAAACTAGATTGAAAAGGCGAACATAAATCAAATGAAACGATGTTAATCAGACATGAAATGAATATGCTCCCGTCATCTGATTGTTTAATCCTATCATTTTCTTAAAGTTTTTTTTTCTCATACTGCAGTAAGCTTGATAGAAATAGACTATGTATATCGTGACAGACCCTTTAAGGTCGTGCTCGCCATAACTCGTATACAAAAATTAAAAATATAAAATGGAACCGCAAAGTGAATTACAGTATTACATGAAACAAAACATGCTTCAATCGTATCAGTTACATGCGTAAAAATAACCATACGAAATAAGGGGAAGTAACTGTCAAAGTGGACAAGAAGACACTTCACTTAAGTTGTCTTCGTCCAAAAACCATGGCTGAAATAATAATAAGCGTCATCCAATCGCCCTCCACGGGAAGCAAACTTGGCACGAAATTGACACTGTCGGGGTCACATGGGGTCACCTGGAAACATTAAGAGACGTTTACGCCACCTTACGAGGTCAGCCTGAAGTTCTAAGTTGCTTCCCTTTGTCGCCAAGGGAAAACCCACAATGGAAGGAATGTTCTGAACGATATCGACTTAATAAAGTGATTAAGAGAAAGAGCGATTAAGAGAAGGAGCTTTAATACGACTTTTTATTGTAGGTTTGTTTTTCAACAACCCGAATGTAGTAGAATATGAGAAGGATTTATTAAGCGACGTGCAAAAAGTTTTAAGTAGGGCCTAATCGAAAAGAAAACACAAACAATTTCAATTTCATATTTCTTTTCTAGAACATGCAGTCTCACTGGCTCGATTTTTTTGTAGGTGGNAGGAAGGTGATGGAGGGAAGGGTGTCAGAATATAGCAGACTTGTTCCATCACAGAAATTAAAACCAACCTACACATCTTGACAGTGTTCATATCTCTTTTGTTTTAGAAGGATGTCTGTTTTTGTAACTCATCCGTTTTTATACCTGTCTTCTGTTTATTTTAAACCTACAACGTGCATGTCTTCTACCTCTGAGTCTCTCTTGAAGGAATGCTGTTTCACAGTAAAGACATGACATGTAATTGCTTTTCCCTTTAAGGGCTCTCAGTTTATTGAAGTACATCTAAATGGATGAAAGGCTTCAAAATAAATAACTGTGATAACCCTTGCCATACTACTTACAACTGAAAGTTAAAGTGAGGCAATTTAAAACGATGACAGTTTATCAAGAAAGTACATTTCTAGGATAGCTTTTCAGTTGCTGTTGGATAATGATCTCCCCGATACTAAAAATTTATTGGGGAACAATTTGAAACGACAACGATATCTAAGTAAAATGATGTTCGAGGACATCAATTCAGCTGCCCAGGGAAGTAGTTTTTAGTGTCGTGGAAAAAAAAAACAAACATTTAAAGTGCTGATCGTGAGCTGCCCATTATAGTTTAAGACCCTTGTTGAACTTTTGAACTCTCAGATTGTTTGTGAAAGTCGATATTATAAAACAAATTAACTATCGAAGGCATGACTTTATTTCAAAAGAGACTAGAATCCAATTTCAGTTATGTTGTTTGATGACCTCGTTCTTGGATCTGTATTTGAAAACTTGAAAGATCTCAACAGTTATATGTGGCATGGCTTTTTCTCGAAAGACTAGAAAACCAGGCAATGCAATTAAACGAGTTAAAGCAGGAACATTGTTTAAAGGCGATTCAGAAATACTGTACTTTTCCATCTTCTCCTTCACCAAACCTTCCCTTCACATTTTCTCCTTGCACTCAACGTGACGTCTTCTGAGCAGACAGTGGCCATGTTGGGTCAATAGTTTTCTTAGTTGGTCTTGTGGGAATTATGCATACAAGTTTGCTTACATCCTCCATGTGTTGAATATCATTGCGTCTTTGACTAATGCATTCTGTCAAGGATCTTTGTCTTTGGAGCTCAGGAAAGTGTATGTATGTTGTATAATCGAGTAAAACCATCGGTCCTGGGCAAAGTAGGCATCCTTTGTTCAGAGGAAAATGGGTTGGTTGTGAATGAAAATATTCTGTTGATTTCTTACTGTTATACTAAATTCAGCTGAATGGCAACTGACCGGAAGCATGAAATGGATAGCAGTTTAACAGTTGTTGCTATCAAGAGCATCTTTAATTACTGAAGTACACATTATGAAAAACATATTCTGGCGGTCTGAAATATATTTAGAGTATGCAGTAATTTCGTCCAAACGGAGTCTGCTTTTTTTTTTTTTAATTTTGCTTGGAGAAAAGAACAATTCCTGAAGACAGCGTAGTTCTGCAATAGGCTTGCGATAAATAGCCTATGCTTCCCACTGGTTCTTTGCTCGTCTTGTTGAAGGTTTGGTAGCACTGGCGTAGTTCCATTTTTTGTGATGGCCCTTTTGTGTGTGTGTGTGTGTGTGTGTGTGTGTGTGTGTGTGTGTGTGTCTGCTAAGCCCTGAGACCATCTGTAGACAAGGACGATGCTATGGTCCCGTATGCTATTTGCATGGACAAATAGTTCCTACGTTATGCAAGCCGCTTACATGTTGGTATTCTGCGCGTTACGGATGCTGTGGTTGTGCATAAAATTATGAGGTGGGCTCACAAATTGAAGATAGGGCAAGGAAGATAAAAACCCTTGGGATGGCTATGGAATTCAGGCAGTTCTTGGAGTTATAATATGAGCAAAGCTTTCACGAAAGCATGGCTTACTGAGCTGAGTGTTGAAGTAGACTCGTGAGTCTCTCTGTTCTAATCAGGTCTAATTTTTGTGAAAATTAAATCAACATCACTTTAATTCAACTTGCTCGAGAGTGTGTTTTCTAAGAGGATGGTATGCCTTAGTAATATATGCAATGAAAAATATGGCCTATAGGGAAAAAACCCATGAGAAATATATCCGCAGCTGCTGAGTTGTAATTGCATTATACATTAATGTTGTTTTTGGCATTCAATTTGTTTGTGTATGAACTTCTCTGCAGTCGTTTATGTTGGTGTAACAGGCTTAGTTACCAGCAGATAGTGCTCTGGGTGCATTGGACTGAAGCGTTTGACGCTGTTCACCAGATATTGAGAGTGAATTGATCGGGGTGGAAACGGAAGCGAAGCTAAAAGTTCGCAATAAATAACATTTATAGTACTTTGTACTACCAAACCTAAAAGCCGGTGACTCCTTGGGATAAAATGCAACCGGAAGTGGGTCAGAGTAACCATGATTATGTGATTGTGCAACAACAACTGTGGGACGTCATGAAACCAGTTATTTTATGATGCCGTTTATACGAAGCAGAACTGTGGCGCTAAGGGCAAAACAAACTTTCAACTTTGGGATTAAAATGTCTTGTGAACTGGAGCTTGTACTCAAAAAGTGATTGTTGGCCATAGAAGACACAGCTGGCGCTAGAACTAGTGAAAGATAAAGTTTTTAAGCATGATATGAGACCAGTTTTGGAAAAATATTTATAAACAACACAGTACAGTAGTGAGGTTGTTCTTAGGTCTCTGTATGTGGCCAGGGGGATCGGTATGATTGACTCAGGAAGACCAACATCATTCGACTAAGCCATAGGGGTATAGCAAGGCCGACTTTGCACTTGTGAAGTCACTATTACTCAGTGACTTTCCTGGATCCCAGGAGGTCTCTAAATTAATGATGACTCAAGCTCGTAAAACTTACGAGATACAAGACATAAAGAGCATTGGTAGATCCGTGATGCGAAATAATGTCAAGCCATTCGTGCATAAGTTAGATAACTTTTTTCTTCCCTAGAAGGAAAGCCTGCAAGTGGGCATCTGTGTAGATAGAAGTTTGCGTGACGGGAGACGTGATGGATTAGGTGGAATTACCACACCGATCTAGCTAATCAGAAAACTTGAAGCAATGATGGCCCTTAGGGAAGAGCAGTTCAATATTGTCATACAATCATGCCCTTTCTACACTGTAAAAAAGGACCGTCTGTCCATTATATTCGGTGGAGCTAGAGATTTGTTGTACATTAGGTGATGTTTGCAGAAAGTAATGCAGTCTGTGTTTTATTAATCTATTCAAGTGAAGGAGACCTGTCCTGGTCATTTCTGTACTGCAGTGTGATGTTGTGATGAAATTATGATCCCGTTTGCTCTGTGAATGAAAGTGTATCACTGGTCTTCAGTAAGAGTGGGAGTCTGTTCCGAGAGCTTGGCACGTAAACTTGCCTTTGTACCAGTACTATTGGAAAACATTTGCGAGTGGAAGATCTGTATTTCTCGAGGACAACTCTTAGCTTGGATGCAATACCACGATAAATCCCACTTTGGTCGAAATTCGGATTTTGACGCATTTGACTTCCAACAAGCCAAGCATGTTGTGCCAAAACCAAAGATCTCAAATTTCAGTATTTTTCCTGATACGACAAAATAACTGCAATCTATTTACAGTCTATATGCATTGCAATTTTAAGTGCACATATAGGAATATTGCGTTGAATGATCTGGTACCTGACTAGTGTTAATTTTCTTGTGCAATTGAGAAATTTATTACCGTTACTGAGTACTTTTTTTTAACGTATATGAGCCAGTTTTGGACTTATGTACCAAGTAATGTCAATGTCAAAAAACCAACAAAACTATTTTTTTTTCTGACTGTAGCACAGTGCGTTCTAACTAAACAGACTGAACCCTATATTTATACTAAACCGCATTAATCATCAGAGCTTAATTCCAACGAATCCCTTTGCTAAGGACAATTTTATGGAAAATAAGACACTCCTATAACATTTGGATTTGGATGTTTCTATGGCTAGTGCATCCAAGCGACGAAATACACATAGCGTGACACCAAGCACTGCGTATAAGGAGAGGAAGCGAAACCTACTTGAACTAATAACAAACACATTATTTTGTAGTATTAGTGTGAGCTACGTAGGCAGATCAGTAATTTTCTCTCGATGATTCCCAACTGTATAACTGCCCACCGCCTTTCTGATTAATTCACCGGTCTAAGATTAGCATGGGAGATTCCCTGAGGGTACCAAATTAGTAACGAGCCAGGGACGGTCACTCCATCCGACTTAGTTTGGCATCCATCTTGCACCAGGGCCGAGAACTCCTGTCATTTAGGGCAGGTTTGTCTGGCATGGCAGTCAGTCTAGCTTGCGGAACGTGTGGAGCATGTCTGATTCTCTCATGGACTTAGGCAGTGCAATTACTTGTTTCCCTAAGCTGTGGGTGAACTGAATACACTATGATGGGGTTATCTGTTAGATTCTGTGTTCTAGTTCAAGTGCATGCATGTAACGCATGTAGAAAGCTAGTGTGTAGGGGTCACAGCCTTTCTTTTCAGGAATTTCTGACGAATGGGGATGTTTTTAACAGATTCGAAGATGATGCCTAAAACTAGGAAGCTAAAATTCGAAAAAAAAGTTGTTGTTTTTTTTATATAAAAAGAAAAAAACACTGTGTAAGGTATATGCCTCAGACATGCACATGTTTTGACGCTGTTCAAAGACTTCAAATTGAAGTTTGTGTTGAAGGAAAGTTTGCGTCGATACTTCATTTCATGTCCAACACAAATACGCAGGCTTTTTTTATTATATTTTTCTAAAAGTGTTTTAAAAACGTGTGATGAGTTTCAGAAATCCACTTCCCAATTTCTGATTTTGATGTTAACTTTACACCCGTCTCGCCTGGACAGCTAGTCTGTATCATTCGCAGATTTTGTTTGCAGGGGAAAGGATCGCGTCGTTATTTCATTAAAAAAAACAACAAAAACACGAAAAAAAAAGTCTCGTGTTTTGCTCAGCAAACCAATGTACACGATGTCTCTAATGCTGGTCAGTTAACGATGCATAGTTCATCTTCAAAGTATCCCTGCTGCTCCATCGAGCTGTCCTATCCACGTGCACTAAATAATGCATCGGGCAAGGCGTGCCTGTCATCTGCCGCTCCGAGGTACGATGATTGCTGTCATGGGCGGAGGTAGCAGGAGGCATGCTGGCATTCTTGCCACACGCGGCAGGCTGTAACTCCCTGCTAGATGAGTTTTTTTAGATGTGTTTCCTGTGTGTAGAAAACGTGTGCTGATGCTTGAACTTGAGCGTTAGTTTGAGCTATTAACAAACAATCATAGGCTTTCCCGAAGAAATCGTCATGGCTACTCACTTTCTCCTCTTGCAAAATGGTGGACAGTGGTATCATTTCTCACTTGCATGCTCACACACATAGCAGAAACCCTAACTTAATCCACACTACCCATCGTACTGGATACTGGCATTCGTGTCAGCCTACCTTAAACTTCACTGGCGCCTCCGCTTTTGAATCGTGACGTGATGAAGATGACACGTGATCATTTTTATGCATGGCAGCCTTGGGCATTCGTACGTGACCGGGTTTTCTTTTGATGGATTTCTGTCGGGGTTTGTGAGCTAGTGGCCAAGAGTATGAAACTCCGTTCTTTTGAATTTTTTTTTGTTATTGCTCCTGCTGCTGCTGCTGCGGTTGTTGTTTGTTTGTGTGTTTGTTTGTTTGTTTGTTTGTTTGTTTGTTTGTTTGTTTGTTTGTTTAATTATGTCCCTTACGAATAAAATGTATGATGACTCTGTGGCAATATGCCTGCCATGCAATCAAACTGAGGTTAAAGTTTTGTTGTTTTTTTTTAAGACACCAAACATATATTAGGCTAAAGCTTATGGTGTATAGTGTGTTGTCATTAGGAGGAAAAAGACAACGTTTTACCTACATAAATCTGTCTGAGAAAGAGTCATTAGGAAGACAGGGCGTCATGCCTGTCAATTGGAGGAACAAAAAAAAAAAAAAATCGGAAAATCGTGAATGAAGACCAATTTTCTCCCTAATAGAGGGCATGTATTCTGCGTCACAAAAACTCAAAGATGTCTACAATTACTAAAAATTCATTCACAAAAACCAATATTTTTGCCTACAGAGATATTTGTATTTTGAATTTATTCAACAGGCAAAAATTCGCCTTCAATCACATTTTGAGCTTGGTTATCACAATTCCTGGTGTCGCGAAATAAAGGCCCATTTTGACTAACTATAGGATTTGTGATATTCGGCGTTGGAATTTTATTTTGATAAGGATGTGAATATTTTTCAAAAGGCATTAGGTCAAAGAGATTATCAGATGGTAGATATAGTAACATAGCTGTTTCTTGAATAAAGTCTTACGTGATCCAGGAATGCTGTCTTTGCACAGTGGGCATGTTGCATCCTGGCTTTGTCTTCTGTGAAATCAGACCTTTCTGAAGGCTGACAAACAGATCATATTAAGTAGTAGTGCTTTTGATATCCTTACTTCTGCCTTGCTGCGTGTTCAAGGCCTATTGCACCTATTTTCCTTTTCTTTCTTTATTAGTCTTTCCTGCAGTTGTTGCATGGCATATCACGATTTGTCACTCTGTCAGGCAGGCATCGGGCATTTATCTCTATCTGTCTTGTCAGTCTGCCAACCTATCTGATTGCCTGCCTGCCTGTCTGTTTGTCTGTCTGCGTGCCCGCCTGCATGGTTGCCTGTCTTCAGACGTCGGGTATAGATTGTGAGCCAGTAATTCTTAACCAAGCCGACCTCAGATTCCATAAAAATTACCACTCACGCGTTCAACCATCCGGTGGCTGTGTGGAAAATTATAGTGGATATGTTCTTACATACGCGTCATCTAACGCACGCCAAGGAAGAAATTATCGACAAAAAACATGATTATAACAGGTTTTCGTGCAAAAACAACATTACGTAACTATAGTGTACGGACATTTTAAAGACCGGTTTTGTTGCATATGCACGCGTCAACAGTTTGTAGGGCTCGCCTTTCAATAATTACACCACTTTCGTTTTGTCCCTACGACTTCTAATTTTTTTTTTTTTTAAAGAAATATGAAGCTGTTGTCGACTACTTTAGGCTAGTTGAGAATCGCCGGAAGTTAAAATAAAACCTTGCTATATCCCAGGTAATATTATTTGTTATGTTTATTTTAGTAGAGGAAATGCTTTCATAATTTTTAAATGTTGCTGGCATAGGATACACCGCAGAAATGTCAGTTAAATTGCGAAATTTTATGTCTGTAGGAAGGTAGATGGCTTGCAATGTATAATACAATACAGAATCTAGATTCAACTGCGGATGCCGCAGACGACATTTCAGTTTCATTTAGTGTTGCGTTTCTTCGGCAAATATTTAATTTTCCATAAAAAGTGGATGGATATTCAAGATTAGCAAAAAGTGCAGTGACTCAACCTAATCAACGGTTTGTGTCGTTTAATCATGTTTTCCGGATAATACAATATCGTATTTTGTACCTAGAAGTCACTGGATAATCGCAGCATGTTTATCCATAGCTTTAAGGAATTGCGATAAAGTGAGTCTACTGTGTTATTATCATTTGTATTGGTCAAAGTATGATTGTCTTGTTGGCCATCCTTCATGTTAACAGTCTACAATGTGTGCCTCGGGTCTGGGGTGAAAGATCTAGTCTTAAGCAGGTCTTAAACATTTTCCTTACGTAATTCTCTCTCTTCAATGGGCCTGTTACGGCTTTAAAGGATCCGCTCGGTCTGAAACTTGAATGGTTTCATCCCGTGGTAAAGTACTTCGACTCATTCACATCGAGCAACAGATTCCCATGGCTTTGCAATGTTACTATGGCGCAGGCCAGATAACGGAAGGGAAAGGGGAGCTTTTCTATTGGTAGTTAATTTTAGCTATCCTGCGAAAAGTACTCGTTGAACTTCCGGAAATGTAGGCTTTGAGGTAAGCCCAATGTACTTTTATAGTATGTGGTACTTTGAGGTGTGATTGTAGATGGGATGCATTGCTTGAAAAGGTACTCTACTATGAAATAAATTCAAGAACAGATCAGAATATTCTGTAGTCTATACTTGCATGAAGGTTTAAAGGGAACAGCACATTGTAGACAAATTTGCCTTATACGATGGATATTAGACTGAGAAAGAGAAATGCTTTCTTGATATCCATAGCTGATAGAAATTTTTTTAGGTGCTGAGAGGAGCAAAATTGATATTAGGACCGGAGATGGGCAGGAATCCAGTGTTACCTTTCCGTTTAGAGGGCAAGCGAGTGACGTCATGTTTTGTTGTTTTTGGTTTTTTTTTTTATTTCCCACACGTTTTCCTATAAGGAAAAAATACAGAAGTTGCACTTCCGGTTTGTTTTTATTCACACTCTTTGTGTGCTAAAGTGGTGGGCATATAAGATCATCCTTTTTTTTTTTTTTGGTTTACATACCAGTGTAAAGATTCTTTGACTTTCACATTAACGTCGACGTTGCACAGAGAAATGATGCGAGATAGGGAGATACATGAGAGAGAGAGAGAGAGAGAGAGAGAGAGAGAGAGAGAGAGAGAGAGAGAGAGAGAGTGAACGAAAGAATGGTATTGATTTAAAAAAATGATTCCAGTTGTCTCGACGACGTCAAACGTGAAGAACAAGAATCAGAAGAGAAGAGAAAAGAAAGTGCGTGGATCGGAAAAGGGGGAATTGAGCGACCCATTTGAAGAGGAATCATCAAGCGATAATGTCCTAACCCTGTAATAGACGGAGCTCTCATGCCTAAACGAATAAGCCCCTTGCCCACTTGGGAGAAGGGCCGGTAATTATATTTCATACTTGATTCCCAATTTTTATTTCTCTCCCCTTCTCTCTTTAAGGAGTCAGACGTGGCTGCCAGTGAGAGGAAAAGTGAATTTGGTGTTTTCTGAGCTCACGAGTTGTCGTGGACAGCATGAGATGAGGGCAAAGGGGGTGACCTGTGGTTTGGTTAAGGGGAAGTCCTGGGGCTGTGTGTTCCCTCACACCTACCCCCTCCCATCAAACTTACTGGCCTACAGAAAACCCCTCCCTCCCCCAACCTTCATCCTAATGATGCCCAACTGCTTCTCTTCTCATATAGTCTCATTCCTCACGACCCCCATCCGCTGTAACCTTTAAGTAGGTGCACGATACCTATGCTGCTAGGTATGACGTAAACTGTTGAGAGTTTAAGTTATCCTAAAACCCAACTGGTATTGGGTTTTAGGATAAGGAGAGTGGCGAGGAGAGAGGGGAACGACTGGGTCAGAATATTTTTCTGATTTATAGATGTTTTGGTGAAAGCATGATGCTGGCGTGGGCAACAAACCCATTGTGAAAGTACAGTGATGCTGAATATTTTTATTGGTTGTGACAGAAACAGCCATGGTTAGTGTCAGGATTATAATGAGAAGTGATGGCTTTTACTTGGTTCATCTGAGCTAAACAGAGGGACATTTAGACCTCCCCAAAATTAAAAAGTCACTTTCACGAGTCATTACATCTCTGGGGTCACTCGTTACAGTCTCGTTGCGCTCTTAAAAGTTTATTCTTACCTCTTTCCTAGGTTTTTGTTTAAGAGCACTCGACCCTAAAATGTCTTCCGCATGAGCTTTTTCAGATTAGAGGCTTGCGTTTTATTTTTATTTTTAAGCACATATGACATTGCGTTGAACCCTAGTTGAACCCAGAACGCCGGCAATTTTCAAGACACTTCCGCCTAAAGCTTGTGTTAGAGTTGAAAATTAGGTCAGGGATAGGGTTAAGGGAGCGGGAGGAAGGGGGAGGGGAGGAAACAAAAGCAAACTTGGGACATTCCTTAACTAATATCATTCTATAATGAGCTATTTCATGCGTATTTTCTTATTTTCTAATTAAGCCCCTTACCCTAAACAAAGCGTTAAGCTAGAGTGTTCTGCATTACCTCCCATGAAGGAAGTCCAACAGTCAAATGATCTACGCGACGCCAGTGCCAGACAAAGACCATGTATGTTGGTTTAAGTTAAGATTCAGGTTTACGCATGATTTAAGGGCACTGTCATAGAATTATTCCAAGGCCTGTGGTCATGATCAGAGATGTGGGTTGAATCCCGGAAGTTCAGAAAATTTCTTTAACAAGATCGAGAAGTTGACATATTTCCGAATGTGCGCAGGTTTGTCGATGTACAGGGTAGCGTGGCGTGTGCGAGTACTACTCTCTGTTTCATCTCTATTCTCAGTGAGATATATGTACCAGATCAACAAGACACGTTTAGAGAAGATCATACTTTTTCCTGTTAACAGAAATGTGTATATCGGATTATTCTCTGGAGCGTGTGTGTGTGCGTGTGCGTGCGCGCGCGCAATGGTGTCTGTCTTTCTGTCTGTGCGTATGTGTATGTGTGGGTGAGTGCTACGGCGTGTTTGTATGCAATATAGTGTTATACATCTGTGCTCGATCGTCTGTTGGCATCTTTATCTGTCTGTTTCCTCCTTTTCAGAGCCAGCATTATCGAGTGTTTACAATCCTTTCTCATTGTTTGCGGATCTGGGTCATTGCGCCCAGCACTCAGGTCGAATGTTGAGTATCTAAACCAGTGCAATTCTAGACTGGTCAGTTTATTGTGTCCGGAACTGTTACTGTCCCTACCCTCTGAAACATTCAGACTCCTCACGTTAAGTGTTCATGTCTGATGCGTGGCCTCGCTTGAAAATGGGCCACTTTAATCATTGATAAGCTGTGGTGGACAATTGGTAATCTCCCTGACAGTACTTGGGCCTTTTTGTGAAAACTGTTGCCAGATTTCCAGGATGTGTGTCTGGACAGCTAAAAATGTTGCGCTCGTGTGGTGTTCTGTGTCATCGTTATTAAATTTCAAATCACCCTCCACAAGTCAAAGGGTGATGGGGTTGGAAAAGACGCAGATGTTGAGAAAATTCTTGCCATCCAGACAGCATTTACCCAAACTGTTCCACAGACGTTTAACAACAACAACAAAAAAAAATCAACATACATGAGTGAGTAAAACCTCGAGTAGTATGGGTGGGAATCACAAGCAACCGTAACTGGTGGCTGCAATGTGAGCTTAACCCTCTAGTGCCCATTGGTCCATATTTGGCAACCCACACAACCCAGTGGTCCAAATATGGCACGGATATTTCAGTGTTCGAAGGTCCAAATCTGACCCAAAATTTTTCACCTATTAAATATTGAAATTGTTCAAAATCAATGTTTTATATGTATTTTGAGTGGCATTTGAAGTGTGTATGTGAATTTTCAGAATTTTCCTACTAGTATTTCTATGCCTGGGCACTAGAGGGGTAACAAAGCTACTCCAGCATAGCATAGCTGTTTTGTGGTTAGAATGGTGACTAGTGAGAATGTTTAATGAAGTGAGCATGTGATTATAATGCCTTAGCCGCATCAGGTATAATTTTATTGTCGGACTAAATTGGCAAACATATCTCATATATTGTGATCTGGTCTTTCTTATATCGCTAAATCTGGAACACTGACGAATGTCTTCGCAAACTGAACACAAAGTGAGTAGACGGGATGACCAAAAACTGAGACGGAGATTGGCCCGTATCCCCCCGATATACTGTGTCTCAACCAGTTCTCCTTGCCTTTTGCTTGTGATCTGGAGATACTGGAGATTGGCTTTACAGTGGCTACTGAAGGGAGACATTGCGTGAAATCTGTAGTTTTTACTGTGTGGTCAGTTCGTGTCTCACTTATGAGACGAGATTTATTTGCTCGAAAGTGTCTATATATGTGGTCTTCACAGCGGGATCAGAGAAAGGGGTGNAGGGGGGGGGCTGTGATCGTGGTTTCTATGAATGGAAAGTTCGAAGTACAGAGATGGGAATGGGATAGCGTGGGAGTTGTGTCAAACGAAAAGAGAGAATGGGAAATGGGGTCAGGAGATAAAAATCTTCCAGCATCGAAGGTACAATGTATTCAGGAAGAAGAGAGGATGGGAACAGAAAAGAGAGAAAGACGGGGAGGGGGGAAGAAGAGAGTGAGGAAGAGAGAGATAGAGGGGGAGAGAGGACAGAGCGAGATTAAGAAAAAGTACAGAATATGCAAAAGGAACGAGAGAGAAGGGTAAAGCGCGTGTCTGTGACTGCAACTTAACGACTATAGTCTAGAAGTAGGTACTAAAAAATAGTGAGATAAATAAAGAGAGAAATGTAAATACGAGACAGGCAGCGAGACACAAACAGAGTTAAGAGACAGGGGAAAGCCTGAGAGAGTGAGTGAGAGAGAGAGAGAGAGAGAGAGAGAGAGAGAGAGAGGGAGAGGGTAAAAAGAGAGTGAGAAGTCATAAGACATTATTGTAAGACATCGTTCTCTCCTTTTTTCATATGTATGATCGATCATAGATTGAACGTCTAGACCAGGGGCGCACGGGATAGGGGGATAGGGACGTCGAACACATTTGTTTCAGCTGACAGAATCGTTCTGGGAGAGATGTTGTACTAGACGTCCACCGATTTGTAGTCGATGACTTTATTTCCCTTGAACTTTCCGATATATTTCACAGACAGTCGATCGCTAGAATTGATGTCAAACCTGTCTGATGTCTTCCCTATGAGTTCTGCAAAAAAAAAAACAAAAAACTATTCTCTGTGGCACTGGCTTTGGAATAGAACAGTGGAAATCTCTCTGTATGTTTAAATTTTTGATTTCCTCACATAGAACAACATGGACATTGCGAAGTCATGACCCAGGTCTGGTTGAGTCCAACTGGAATTTGATCAGACAAGTGTGGATCTTTAGTCCCCCTTTCTAAAATCTTCAGTTATCATTCTGTCCAGTATAGAGTATTTTCTACTGACATCGCCTTCAAGCCTCCCTATCTTTTCTTTGACCGGATCACACCAAATGAAGAAAGAATTGGCCATTGTAATTTCGCCGATTCTGAGTTTGCGATTTTTTTCCCCCGCAAATCTTGGTCACATTTTATGCTCAAGTTTATGGCTTTAAATTTTCAGAATTCCCTGACTAACGTGGTTGGATTACAAGAACTGATATTTGTGTCTGCTCCACTTAGATCATAGTTGTGCATCTTTTTGCTAAATCCTCTTTGGCACAACTGTACTGTCTCTCCCTTCTTCATTGCAAGAAATGGCCTGGACCGATTCAGATGTAATCACTCTCATCTGTCTTGATTCAGGGTTCATAATCGTATATACAAATAATAAAATTATAATAATGAAATATTGATTACTAATGAAGCATATTCAGTTTGGTAAGCCTCTGTCTTTTGTGTATGTTATCTTGATTATATTGTCAATGTGTTTGGTACTTTTCTCTTTTTGTTCGCAAATCATCACTCAGGCCTAGATGCACTAACTATTCTACTGACTCTGGGTTTGTATCGTGGATTAAGATTTATTCCAACTTAAATGTAGATGCATATGACATTGTCCTAGTTACTTCCTTCCTTCATCACTTCCTTCTCTCTCTGCCTACTGTAACCTTCGGTTCCATCTTCTTCCCCATGTTAGAAATCCCTAAACAACGCTTGAGATCTTCAAAGCACCATCGCTTAATACAAGAGCAGCCATTTTATTGTGTGAGCGCACATACCCGGAAATGCCTGTACCCACTTGACGCACGTGAGATCTGGCTCATCGAACCCCTGGGAAAGGTCATGGCGGTGATGATATAGATTTTGAGCTTTCACATGTGGATGCTTGTATAGATTCCATGCTTTGCAATGATATTTCTCCGGGAAATCTATTTTATATGACTCGTTGGCTGGCATGAATGGCTAACATTACGATGTGAAGACAGATTTTCTCGGGGCTTATATGTCTGCAAGGGCTTGGACGGTGATAATAGTTAAAAAGATCCATAGCAGATGAACATGGTTTTTTTTTTTTCTTTTAAGGCAAGTTTTCAATTCGAAGCATGAATAGAACAACGTATTTAGGTCTTTTTCTTTTCCCACCGTTAGTACTGGTGTGTCTGTATCATGCGTCACAGAATTTGGAAAGACGTTTGCAAGTAACTTCCAAGTGCGATATCCTGTTGAAAAGCAGTCCGCTTGGATGCTCTCCAAACTGTGCTGCTATCAGCATAAAAAATATTATCTGTAGCCTTCTTCGTGATGTATTGTACCCTGCTGTTAAGTAGTGTGGCGGTAAGAGGGGTCAGGCAGTGCCTTGGGCAGCTTCTGAGAGAAAGAGAGAAGAGAAAGAGAGAGAGAGAGAGAGAGAGGGATAATATTTGGAGATGCAGTATTTTGTTGTTTTTTTTGTTGGTGCCCGTGACTGTGGTTCGATAGTATAGTTTTACATCTGTTCGGTTCACTTCATCCTTTCCAAATTCACTTTGATACCAATATTAATAATAACAATAACAAAAGACAACATCGACGATGATGGAAAATAAAAATGATATCTGGATCGAGAATATTTGTGATAACAATAACAGCAGCAGTAGTAGCCAAAATGAATACCACAGATATCCAAATCACTGGCTCACAGTAAAGATACCATAGCAACCAGAACTACAACAGCAAATTTTAAAAAAAAAAAATCAGCAAACTTGTCATAAAATGTAACATGAACGACAACAACAGCGACAACAACAACAACAGCATTAACAACTGCGACTTAATACATCGTGGAGCAACACACATCAAATAAGAACAAAAACCACATGAACGACATTCCATTTCAGAGTTCAGTCACATCACCCTGAACGTCATCACCTAAAAATAGCATTGCGTTCGCAATTATACCATTTAATACTAGACTTGCAGTTGTGTTTGATGACAGCTGTTGGTGAAGAGATTGCCATGTATAGAGAACTGTGCCTTCTGGCTATGTGACAGTCAGCAACAACTTGGAAAATGAATTTCAAAATAGCTTATTTATTATGTCTATAATTGTTTTCCATTGTCGTCGATGGCAGTGCACTTTGTAATTTTGAGACGAAATACTCCCCAAAATACGACAGAAACAGGGATAAAATCGTTTTCAATAACAACAATAGCAATAGTTCATGCGTGTAATAATTAATTTTGTTATATCCAACAACAGCAACCCCTCTAGAAATGTACAACAGCTGCCGTTGGTAGTAATAAAAGCTCAACTATAATAAATACGATTAGGTCAAATAACAGAACCATAACAAATACTGTAACAATAAGTGTTCCAAAGTATGAAAAATAGCACCAGCTGAACACCAGAAGCACCTGCATCTACTAATATTTCACTGGCTTTTCTGGATTTCACTCCACAAAAACATACCATAAATTTTGCTTTTCAAGAACTAACAAGACTTTTGTACACTTGTAGACAGTGTGAAGACCTTTGGTGAAAACTTCTGATCTCTTTATACAGAATGTGAACTACGGTTGTGTCACGTGTTTGATCAATGGATTATTTATGTTACATCGACTGGTCTCGAAATTTTGTAACGTTAAAAAAAGCGGCTGGATCTGTAAATCAAATGTTCATTTTTGTTTCTTTTGTTCAGACTTTAAGAGTGGCATTTATAGGGTACACTCAAAGTGACTTTATGTGTCGCTTCCGCTTAGCTGTAATTTCTGGGGAGGAAGGGAAAGGATGCAATTAAAAGAAACTGTGATTATTCAGTGATTTTTATGTGTTATGATTCGGTAACATGAAAAATCTTCGTATTAAGCGGATTCGACTTTATTTAAATGGTTTCGCAGACCGTCTTTGAAGAAGCCACTTACGTGCAGGGACCTCACTTGAGTGTAGAAAGTGTTAAGTATTGTTTATGATTGTCTGATGCGATGTTTTATGGCATTTATCCTGTCGGCGGAGACGTCACAGCATAGTTCGATCTAGTCTGAAGTGATGATTTAAGTATACAGTGTCGCATGTATTTTCAGTGATTTTTCTTGTGTCGCAGTTTCTCATCTATGCAAGCTCAGAAGCTCCTCTACACATCAGGCACATGATGCTGCAGGAGTTAAAAACAGAAAAAAAACAACTGGTATGGTGTGTTATGGGATAATATCTAGTCAGTAAACAAGTAACAAACTATTCTCAAGTCCAGAACCCGCATGGAAATATGTTCAGAGGCACTGTGGTTTCGTCGTCTAAAATCAAGGACAAAAATTTGTTGAAAAATTAATGTTTTAAAGAACTGCAGTCAAGAAAGAGAGTTTGATACATTAAAAGATCAGTGGCAAACAAGGACGATCACTCATGATGGAGACTCTTCGTCGTATCCTCCAAACCGGAATCGGAGAGATGTACCAGACGTCGGTCAATTAAAAGTCATTCATAGATAGCGGCAGGGAAAAGTTTCTTGAAATGGACGCATACTGAAGTGTCGGATTCCAAATGTGCATGTGACACACAGAAATAATCGTAAGGAAGGAAAAAGAGACACGACAGCAAATAATCTGCAATGACATGAGCTCGAGAGTTCGGCTTAGCTTTTATTCGCAATATTGAGGTAATCGAGATTTTTATTTTAAAAAAAAAAAATCCCTGTTCAGGGGTTTTTGATCGATAAATTGTTGCTATCGATTAATGGGAAAACATCCTCTTTTGTGAATCGAATCAACGCGGTGCAGGTAGTTTACGCAGGGATAAAAGAATCCCAGTGGCGGGACGACAGTGTCGGCGAAACAGCCTTGGGACGAGGCCACGGACGCATTGAATACGTTGAATTTTATATGACGACCTTTTGAATCCGATCAGCGATTGCGCAACTCTAAGCCGCCAGTTCCGGTCGTAGACCAGGACGGAGAGGTTGTGAAGTCTACACGTACAGATCTAGGACAAATCTCAGTATGTAACCAAGATCTCAAAAGGGATATGTGGCGTGTGTAAAGAAGCTTTGGGAATTAACATTTGAAACACCGTACCGACCAATGATTTCCTTGGACACATTTGCCTGCAGCCAATCGTCTGTGAGAACGTTCTGCTCTTCAGCCTGTCGAAGAAGAGCACACTTGAAAGTTCCAGTGTGGTTCAGTGTTCATACTGTAGGTGTGTTGCTTCCTGTACAGTAACTCGGCTCAGCCAATCAGCGCTGAGAATCGACCGACCATCGGCCAATCACAGGCTGCGAATTTCCTTGGAGGGTTGGAAGATTTAATGGAGTTGGATGAAAATACATCCAAAAATTGTCAAACTCAAAGTCCGACTGGTAGGGACGGATATGCATCACTTGTCGGAGTAAGTATCAGTGTGTGTTGATGTGTTTCCTTGCGTTGCTCATTATTATGTTTCTAATATCAACCAATATGCTTACTTTTCATTGTGTTTCATTATTCTCAGAAATTACAAAAGTCAAGAACTGGGGCCCCCTAGTCTTAGGCAGAACCAGTAGTCATACAATCATAATTATTATCTGTTTTAGCTAATAAAGTTGTATGCCACACATTTCAAAGTTTAATCTGGATGTAACCGCAGTATTGGGATTCATGTAAAGACTAAACAACAACACCAACATCAACAACAACAACAACAACAACAACAACAACAACAACAACAACAACAACAAAGAAAAATGCACATAACGATTTTTTTTAAACATTTGAGAGCTTATGCATTAACAACTTGATCTCTTGCCATTGTAAGAGTTACATTAACTTTATATTCTCAACGCTACTAAGGGTGCATTCAGGACCAATGCACTAATGTAATTCTTTAGGCATAATCAGTTTTAGCTGAGATGTGTTTACTTTTCTTTTACACTTTATTTTGCTGCGTTTATCAAACTGCATATCGATGCATTTTTTTTTTGTCTTTAAGAACCATGCTGACTTGCCTATGGACCTCCACTACTGTCTGTTTGCTGTCCATTTTAGCACTGTCCAGAGGTTTCTGTCGTCCGTCTTCCACTGCTCTCTTCACCCTTTAGTTTTCCATCTTTTATCAAATGCTTTTGCTGTTGTCTTCTTAATATGTGTCCTATGAATTTTGCTTGTCTTCTTCTCACTGCTGTAAGTAAATTTTCTGTCATGACTTGCATTCCTCAAGACCTGTGGAATTTGCTTGTTATTATATTTTCTGAACAATTGTCTTATGAACCACAGTTGTGGGCAGTTATGTAGATCAGACGTACTTTATCCAGGGTATCTAGAATTATATATCCTCAGCAGTTCCGCCCAACTATCCATTGCAAAACTCGTGTTTTAAACTGTTTTTGTGACGGACTGAATAAAATCTGCAGTATTTCGGAAGTCAATTGACTGACATTACGACTAATCTTTAGCTAACCTCGAATCAACACATTATTGATTAATGAAGTGTTCGATTGTAAGTCATCTGTCGACCATTATGACTATGACGGTGGCTCAAACTCTAATAAACACATTAATCATTTATGAAGTGTTAAAACAAGCAAGTTTTACAGGCGAACAAACATTATACCCGTTCTCAGTTCTCGCTGCAATTTGTTTTCTCGAAATCATCGTTTCTAAGCAACCAGGGCAATGCTGAACAATGCCCAGATCGACTGAGCCAAATCTACACAAAAGAAACAATAGTATTTTTACTTCCATTTTTTTTTCTTTTTCTTTTTTTATCCTTCTGGTTTCTCGCCCTTTACTCCCCCTGTCGAGTTACACACCCTGTATGCACGGCAACAAGGAACGATAACTTCTTTCCACTTTCACAACTTTCCTTTTATCCTGGGTTATCGATGAGTTCCGTATCTTTTTACACTTCCTACACTTTAATTCCCTCGGAAGAATGAAAAGACGGAGCCGGAGCAAAGAAGCGAACGGTCCGTTAAAGATATGGATCTCGGAAAATGCCGGGGAACAAAAGAATGGGGTTTTCAATTTCACACCTTGACGGAAACTGGCAGTAGGCGACTGTCGATGCTGATAGATTGCTGATAGCCTTTAAGACGTTCCTTTGATTATGTGCAGGGGCGTTAGACATACATGCAGATTTCTTTGATTTGACCAGTGGAAAGATTTATGTGTTTTATGTTTGGAAGTTGTGTAATTTGCTCTCTTTGGAATTTCACGTCTTTTCGTTTATCCTATTTTGGTCACGGCTAGTCAGTATCCTGTTATTTGATGTTCGTCCACTTCTGCTTCTGTTCCTTCTTCTTATCCGACTATCGAAGCGATTTCCCGGGACGAGTGGTCATGTTATGTAACAGACAATGGGACCTCATCAAATCGAATTCAAAGGAGCTAGTCTAGTTTATAATTTTCCAGTGTTTGAGATGTAAGAGTTCATGAGTAAATTTGAAAATGGAGCATTGAATTAAGGAAATAGGGATTGAGCTATTACTAAGAGCAGGTAATGAGCTGACTGGACCCATCGCTCCCAGCCAAGGCTTACCCTTTGCCCTTTAACAATCGAAACAGTGCACTCTGTTGTAGCCATTCAAGGAAAAAAAACAACAAAACACACAGACGGAATTATATGGACGTCCAAAAAAAAAAAAAAAAAGGAATCCATCCTCGTTAGTTGTCAAGCTCCGAGCAAAGGCATACTGGCTTACTGTGCAGGCTGCACCCGTCCCCACTTCCGGTATGCCGCAGAAACGATGGTGATAATATTTGGTTACAATCACGGCCGCCGTTATCGAATCAGGCGGGCCTAGACGGGGCGTATGCTGAAACCAATTTGACATGCTTGTCCCCTGATTTTGCCGTATCAATACTCTGGTGATTCTAAAGGGCACCAACGGAGAAGAAACAGTCGAACGGGCAATGACATGTTAAGCTGAGCTCGCACGGATTTTCTAGGGCGTTTGGAGAAAATGGAGATAAAGAGAGAGACAGAAAATGAGCACTACTAGGTCATCGTGTCTGAATGCACAGGGGATACGTTGTACACACGGGTAAGACGACCTATCAGAAGTTGTATACTGAGCTCAGAAATGTACTTGAAATTCGTCGCCAATTGTCTTTTCTCTAACATTTTTTAAGGCTTTAATATACCTTGAATGTACTTGAAAAACATATATTCCGTAAAGAATTAACGAATTTTAAGACACTTTCATGTAAGACAGAAGTTTGTGAAACCGTTCTGTAGCCATTTTCGCTATCCATCCATACGGGAATCTGGTCTATGACGCAAAAGATGACCACTGTCGCTCTCTTCGTCTTCGTTTCTTGACCTGCTGCTACTCTTCGTTCAGAATCAGTTTTTTTTTTTTGTTGTTGTTAAACAGCTGGTGATAAAGGCATGTTATAGAGAAAAATCAACTGGAGACGTGGAATGTAGACTGGTGTGTGTTGCATGTTGACAAAATTTAGTGACAACAGTAACATCCTCATGATACAGTTTCATTATCAAACGCGCCCTCACTTACTTTAGACATTACATTATAAACTGAGTCAAGTAGTAGCACTTAACAATTCAAGACTATCGCTTCCATTCCGTGTAGTGCACAATCATCATTATTCTCGATACTGACATAGTTTGATAACGGAGATGAAGGCGATGATAACAATAATAAATTTGACGCCTACACGAACACTGTAGTCACATGAATGGAACACGGTAATCTGAATCGTCCCACGAATTCTCTCATTACTCCCGAGTATCGGTAACAAGAACATGTAAATTGAATAAGGTTGTGTGAACTTGGCATGTTTAAGACGGCTGCAGCATGCATTTTGCCAAGGTTATCAATAAAATGGTTTGCAATCGGACACCAAGACCTGGCTTGTAAGTCAAATTAACGGGGCGAGGATGTAATAGGACCCTAGTATTGTTTCGTTTCTGGCCTTTGTTATGTGGGGTTTTGTTCTTTCGTGTGTTGTAGTTTTGAAATGTCTGCTTTTTAACGGAGTGTTGTGTATTCATGAGCAAGGAACATGCTTATTCAATGTCCAGCCTAGGTTTGGATTGAAAATGGTTGCACCACGTTTCCCTTGTGTTTGTGTTCTACTTTGCATTGGTTTCTGGATTTTGATTTATCTCTTCATTTTCTTTCCTTCTGTATAGCTTGCTTGCTTTATTGTCAGTTTCCTTCATTCTGTACTATCTTTGTTTCAGTTTATTTTCATTGTTTAGTCTGTAGTTTGTTCCTCCTTTCTCTCAAATATAAATAGTTCAAGACCTATACAGATGCAAGCAAACTACTGTGTTTTAGAGAAGGAAAGGCGACCCAGGACAGGGAAATTGAAAAAAAAAAAGAGAGAAGGGAAGGAAACGATGTGTGTGTGAGAGAGAGAGAGAGAGAGAGAGAGAGAGAGAGAGAGAGAGGACATCAGAGTTATTAAATATCAAGTCGCAAAATCATAACACGAGCCGGAAAGGAAGAAGAAGTAGGAAGAAGAAGAACCGGAAATAAGCGGGGGACACCGACGACAACGTTGTCTGGTTTTTGGGGTTTTTTTTTGACGTTTGATGCACAATCACGTCATCTGACCATCTGTTCCACTGACCACAATGCTCACTGATTCCTGACGCTGCAAATGTCAAGTGATAATGTTTTCCTACACTCTTTGTAACGAGAACGCCACGAGAAACTGTGTGCTTTACACATACACAATAGTTTCCTCTCCAACTCTCCAGCAGTGAAAACCGAGCCCTTCAAAGCCATTGCGCAAGAGAGTTTGAGAATCTCTTGAGATCTAAGGCAAAAATTTTCGAGTTTTGCCCCTGAAACCAGCCTCGATCACAGCCTACGTCATCGCTTAAGGTTAAGTGAGGTACAGTATATCATAGGTCAAAGTGCGCAATTGGGAAACCAGTGGGTCTTTCTAGTTCTTACTCATGAGTAATGCGAAGGCGGCTTACCAAAGTGGAGGAAGCCCCTAGATTAAAACTAACACACTGGCAAAGTATGAGCGAAATCTAAACTTACATTTAATAGAAAAGTCTATTGCTGGGTCTTCTATGGACCTATGCGAAGAGTGTATTACAGACCAAACGAGCGTGAAGTCTCTATGTATGTGTTATGATTGGAATTCCTTTACAAGATAGATTGAGGACAACTATGCAAATTGTGTACATGGATGTCTATGTGCACCGGTTGGGAATTATTTGGGAAGGAGGAAAAGATTGCTGAGTATATGTGTTTGTGTGTGTGTGTGTG
>JAWQUT010000229.1:363415-384732 GCA_033807755.1 Ellobium chinense
CCTTTCTACTCAACCATCTTTCTCGTTTGTGCCTCTTCCCCTCTACCCAACTTTCTCTTCCTGCTTATGCTGTCATCTTTATAACGAACTGTTCTTCGTGGTGTCTACGAAGCAAACTATTATAATAGCCTCAAAATATTGCTCCCCTCCGCTCCCCTTCACAAAATCCCTTTTGCAGAGGAAAAAAAAAAACAACTTCACGTAACTTAAAACATCAACATCTTAGGCTGGTATCCAGTGAAACACAGTAAGAAGAACTATGTGAGTTTGGATCGCAATGTACTTGGAATCCCTCGGCAACTCGTTGGAAAGCTCCGGTTTCTTGCCCCTCGTCGTTAACTCCAAAACCCAGGAACTCCAATACCCCAGGAACTCCAATACCCCAGGAACTCCAATACCCCAGGAACTACAATACCCCAGGAACTACAATACCCCAGGAGCTCCAATACCCCAAGAACTCAAATGTTTTGAGTTCCGTACCCAGGAGTTGAAGTTTGTGAAGCTCCAGTGTAGACAACTTAACCCGAGCCCAGACCATTGTGGTGAGCCTAACTTGGCGATAACTTCTGACCTCACAGGGTAAACGATTTTTTTTTGTTTTTGGTTTTTTTTTGGTCTTAAGTAGAAGTAAATTCATGCGGCTTGTCTTGTTCTTGCACGATGACTAGTTTTCCCCTGGCATCTTCCATATCCTGTGCCTGAAGCAAAAAAAAAAATTAAAAATCTCTTCTTTCACTATCGCATCCGTCGTTTCGTTTTGTTTCAGTCTTTTGTATCGTTGCTCCTTTTGTTTCTTGTGTTGCGCTGATGTTTCTATTCCTGGCCCAGTTATTTTAAATATTACTTGATGTCATCATGTATCCAGAAGCCAACACAAGCAATATAAAAAATTAGTCGACACGTCGCGTTTAAACATGATGTACTCTGGCGTATGCAAATATCCAGAAAGGCGGACGGACAAACATCCTGACAAGCTGTCAAACAGATGGATGGGCAAACACCGTTAGGAAGTCCCATCAGCGACCTGACTCCCTATCCCCTCCCCCTAGGACCATAACTCTTAAGTCAATAGTAGGGACTGTGGGACCAACTGGGGGGTCCACAGAAGCCCTAAAACAATTTGCGTATAAATATTTGATGGCTCCAATCAATGTCTGGCCCCGAAACTGACCCCGAGTGACCCCTGCCCACCTCCACTGTCAATCTGGGGGACCTAGGAGACCCGGGATCCCAACACCCTGGGATCCACACCTCGGTCAGAGCTCGGACGTAGTCGACCTGATAAAACCGGACGCTGCTTGAGTGATTACTCGATCCTGATGAATGACTCCAGATGGAATCGAGGAAATAATGGATCACATACTGCTCGATTCTGAGATTATTCGATGTACTCGTTTCACAGTCTTCGTTTTGCAAGAGAGTCAGTGGGCGCAAGAGGTGTGAGTGATGGTACTAGAATCGAATAATTCCCCTTCTCTTCCGAGTACGTTCAGTCGAAATGATCGGATTCGTTGGGTATAAAAAGACCTTAGTAATGCCTAACTCTTCTGTGTCTTAAGGTAGTGGTCTCAAGAATTTCAAATCTGAAAGACTATGGGAAGGTGAAAATGGCTAACGTCACATACGCGAACGAGGAAGGGGTGATGGAGATAGGTAAAGACAAGGGATGGACTGTGTAAATGAGGTTGTCAGGACGAAGTAGAAAGGAACATATTCAGAAGTGAAAAAAGGGAAGGGTGTACAAAGGAAAGATAGAAGGCTTCACCGTCAGTCAAATGCAAGGAATTGTTGTGTGTTTTTGTGGCGAGGAGGATAATGTGAGAGAAGAAATTGGGCCTGACCATTAAAGGGTGCTGAAATCCTTGCGCCCACCTGCTTGTTGAATCAGTAGGATATCAGAGCCGCCACTGGACAACCAGCTGTGCGTCATCTGCTTCCTGTTTTTATCATCACTGTATGAGTCCACCTCCTCCGCTCCCCTCCTCTCCCCAAAGTTACCATTTTATCTTTCACACCATGCCCCCCNTCGTTCCAAGTGCCCCTTTGATTTGTCACTTCTCAGAACCAGACACGTCCTTGTTAAGGACATGTAAACCAGTCAATCTCAACCAAACCTCATCCAGACTGTAACACAGAGGAAAATGAATATCTAGTGTTTAAAACTACAGAAGGACAGAGAGAGAGAGAGAGAGAGAGAGAGAGAGAGAGAGAGAGAGAGAGAGAGACACACACAGAGAGAGAGAGACACAGAGAGAGACAGAGAGAGAGAGAGAGAGGAAGGAGTGGGTAGGAGGAAGGAAGATAAAGAGAGTCGTCGCTGTGTCAAATAAAAGGAACGATATAAAGATTGAAGATAATGCCATTATACGTCCATCCTTATTCTTGGAGCGCATCATTCTTCTTTCTGTTCAGCTTACGGGCTATTTCTGCCGTGTTCTGTCGTGCGGTGCCACCCCGTTTTACTATTGTTATCTCTGCTTCAACGTTTTTTTGTTCTTCTCTCTTTCTTGATCTCTGTTTCTGCACTCTCCTTTTCTCCCTCTCTCGTCAGTCGATATATGCATCTGCCAATCGTCTTGCTGCGTATGTATTTATGTTTATCTGTGTGTGTCTGCTGATTTGTCTGCCTGTCTGTCTATCTGTCTGTCTTTCCTCTTTCTCTCTCTCTCACTCTCTCTCTCTCTCTCTCTCTCTCTCTCAAAGTTAGTTCGTTTCTCCTTCTGTCTATGCACCTCTGTTACACCTACATATTTATCACACCGCTCTGTAAGTGCAGTAAAAAGTGCTAAACATCCTTGCCAGCCCATCACACAAAGATGACGTTAAAAACACTTCAAACACGTAATTCTTTCACAGTTTTTTTACCTAACAGGCTCTTGCCAGCAACTACTACCGATATAGCAATCAAAATAGCGATTAGACCCAGTTTAAACATTGCTCTAGACCCTTTTAAAACAGCCGGCATTTACTTCTGCGAGTATCTGGCACTATGGGGCTAACCAGAAAGCACTTGGTGCCCCGGTATTTACCTCTATGATAGCTCTTATTTACCTTTGTCTCATCACATTGTGTGGCCCAGTTGTCATACAGTGTTCAACACCCGCTCATCTCTGTATTCCTGTCAATACTCCAGTTCCTGCTTGTTAGCATTGGCTGAGCAAACAGCCAGATTGTTTTAACCTCTGCTGTGTGCGAATTTAGTGTCCTAAGTTAGGGTGATTCCACGAAAAGTGTTAACCTAGTTACCATCAGTCGAAAATAACTGATGACATCACTGGCAAAATCAGATGGGTTACAGTTTGTAACAGATGACATAACTTCCTTGCAACGTTCTGTATTGTAATAATAAACAAATATTTTCTTCTCCATAAACAATCCTCCAGATAACCCAGATAATTCCATTGTAAATTAGACTTTAAAAAAAAAAAGAAGCTGAGCAATGAAAGTCACACGGCTAAGTCCTACTTTAAGTTTGAAGAGTTTTGCTGTTATAAGGAAACTGTTGGGTCTTTCACTGTTGGAGTATCCAACTGTTTTATTTTGTTCATTAGTCATCTTGTCCATGTCAAATGAAGATATACGCGGAGGCAACCCACACGAGTTGTAACGATAGTTTTATGATACTTATGTGGCACTTTCTGTGGAATAGTCCAGTTGTAATGATCGCTGCTAGCCCATCACTCGCCTTTTCCTTGTTTTCTTGTCGATAGGTCTCTGTGTCTGAAAATGGTTGTCGGGGGTTAGGATCGATCGAATGAACGAACGAACAATCGATCAATAGATCAATGGTGCGAGTATCGATTTTAACATTGATTGGACAGTGAACTTTACATTGGATGCTCCGACTATACAGGAAGAAATCGTGCGTGCGTTTATGACTGAGCATGGGATTGTGTCGCGTATAAATCGCGAGGTTAGACGAGGCTTTATTGTTGCAAACTTGTAATATAACTGCCGTTTTAATGCTAGACCCCCTTCTGCTTTATGGGTATTATAAAACGTCGGTTTCTGGTTTCACTTCCTCTACGTGCTGTGGAGCCCTGATGGATGTAAACACAATTCATAGGACATTTAATGAGAAGACGGCGGCTTCAGTTTTGGTGATAAACGCAAAATTAAAGAAATGGTAAAACAGAGGGACAGGTAGAGAGAGAGAGAGCGGGAGAAATGAGGGGGAGAGAGAGAGAGAGCGAGAGAAATGAGGGAAAGAGAGAGAGAGAGAGAGAGAGAGAGAGTGAAAATCTAAATCAAGAGGGACTAAAGTAGGATAAGTACACAGAGCAACGGAGATCAGTTAATGTGAACAACCTACAAACATAAGTGGAGGAGGTCCGTGAGTAGATACGCCAACTGACATGGCTCATGTAAAGAAGAAACGCCCATATATGAAGGTCCCGAGGGGTGCACTAAATAGGGATGAAAATTGTGTGTGTGTGAGAGAGAGAGAGAGAGAGAGAGAGAGAGAGAGAGAGAGAGAGAGAGAGATGGGAAATCTTATTACTCTAATGTTGCTGTCAGAAGTACGCAAATGCCGAGTATATCCAGAAGGTTTGGTTCAAAAAAAAAAAGATGATGAGGGCGTCTTTACGAATAACAGAGGCAAATAGAATGTCTAGGCTTTTGACACACCTACATTAAGCTGTAGAGTAGTAGGACCGTATATGTCTGTAGAGGGAAACGAAACGAAAACAACATCAACATTAGTAGAGAGAGAGAGAGAAAGAGAAAGAGAGAGAGAGAAGGTAGACAGACAGAATTATAAGAGAGAGAGTGAGAGAAAAAATGATCAAAACACTATTCACGTCACCTGTGGCCGTATGCATAATCCATACGTTAGTTAACGCAGGTCGGTAACCACGGGAAACTCCCAGAACATTAGTAGTGTTCACGGTGGTTAACGCAATGCGTTAACTAACGTATTATGGATTATGCATACGGCTATTGGTCCAAAAAAATGACATGCTTTGTATAGGATTCGGGAACGGCGAAACATACAGTACATGCGGCAGAGGAAACAAACGAATATTGACAGAGACACATAAAAAGTATGAGAACGAGAAATACGATGAGGACGGAGGGAAGAGCAAAGAGGAAAAATGAAAGAAAGAGGGGCAAAGAAATAGAAAGTATTATTTTATCACAGTGACTAATGCCAACTCGCCATCCCGTTGCCACGACAACGCTGTTCAAATGGAGACAACTCAAACTATGCGTACAGTGGCGAAAAGAATTAATTCGATTGTTTCCCTTGGTTTAGATTTTCGCATATATTGAAGTGATCCTTTCCTCGATAAAGCGGTCATTTCTATGAAAGAAAACAAAATAAGAGAAAAGAAAACAAATCAAAAAGACTGTCAAAATAAACAGTTTATGATGGACTATCAACAATTTTACACAATGTTAACTTACCTGCCGAACTACGAATCCACCCACCCTTGCCTTTGAGCAGTACCATTCATAACTGATGTGGCATTTCTCACAGACAAATACTGAAACGTCTGAGGTGATCTATGGAATATAAATATGACAAAGACACACAGGATTAATATTCTGCTCTTGGGATTGGGCCCGAAGCCTTAGGGAACAATTGATAAAGCCAAAACAACAACTGTGACAAATTGTGTGTACGCAAGTTCATCCTCTGAGTTTATTGTTATAGAACTGATACAAATAATGCCCAGTGTAGAGATTGATGGTCAAATGTTAGCGTATTATTATGAATGTTATTTTTGCATTAGTGTGTTCAGTTCTATGTCTGTTTGTCATTTGTTTATTTGCGATGTCTCTGTGCCTGATTATCCTCTGCTTCTGAGTGAATCATTAAGTTTGTTCTTCTGTCTGTCTGTTACCGTTTTCCACTCTCCCTCCTTCTTCCTCTCTCTCACTTACACACTCTCTCTCTCTTGTTCTCTCTCTCTCTCTCTCTCTCTGTCTCTCGACTTGGCAGCCACCAAAGGTTGTGAATTGTGCATATTTTATTTTGTTCCTCCAAAATTTGTGTGGATGTTCTTTTATTTATTTATTTATTTATTTATTTATTTATTTATTTATTTATTTATTTATTTATTAAGGCGCAGTACATTTGTAGTCCTGCTGACACGCCAAAGAGGAGTTACTTGAACAAACAAACAAATGAACAAACAGTTGCTTGTTTGTTTATTTATCTGTTTATTGTTCATACCACTTTTCTATTTGCCGTCATTTCGAAGTTTATCTTGTCTACTCGGACATCAGTGTGGGACACAGTACAGAAACCCTGGGTGATATACAAGTTTTGGAACTGAGACAGCCAAAACAAAAGTCTAGCAGTGGTCAAGAGACGGATGGCAAGAGGACACTCCACTGGGGTCAGGTTTCCTGAGCGGGCACGGTGTCCTCCTGTATCCATCAAACCATTTTCATTGGTCAGTGGTGGCCGGAAACCAGGGGATGCTAGGGACGTCAGAGTTATCGCCCTTTGGACGATTTACGCACGCCTAGCCCCAGCACGACGAATCACTTCCGGTCTCTCTCTGTCATTGGCTTCCGTTGTGCCCTTGACCTTGGTGATTCGAGGAGGAGAGAGGGAGATAGTGAAAGAAAGACAGAGTGAGAGACGGGCTCAGTTATTTGAGGATGATATGAGAGTAGTTATAAAGGGAATGGAAATGAAAGAGGCTCATAATTGGGAATTTAAAGACAGAAACACAGTATTAAGAGACTATGGATATGGTTCTGATAAAGGCCGAGTTGTTAACGGGACGTTTCCTCCAGACAGCTCTATGCTCTGTAGACAGACAGACCGACTGACAGCTTTGCAGGCAATTATACAGACCCCCCCCTCTCTCTCTCTCTCTCTCTCTCTCTCTCTCTCTCTCTCTTTCTCTCTCTCTTTCTCTCTCTCTCTCAGAAGTACACTGTAAAATGACATCGTCAGTCAAGGGACGTAAAAAGAAGAAAACCTCGCCACGAGTTTCACAATAGAAAGTCATGAATGGATTCTGATTATGTCCCTTGGAATGTTCCTTGGAGACGTGAAAGGAGCGAGGACACGGCGGGTGTCATTTCTGGTAGGGCAATGAGAAAGTTTGTGAATGCAGCACTCAGATATTCATTAGCCACGCCGGGACAGGAACGGAGTGGATGCAAGACTGTGCTAGAGAAATAGAAGAAATCGCTCTCTTGATTAACTTGGACTGCAGTGCTAGGCTGGCAACGAAAAAATGTTGGGAAAAAGATGACATTAAAATACGGCCACAAACCACNATACATATACTGTACATGTGTGCTGCTCTTACAGAAAAAAAAAACAAAACCAAGCGTTGAAGGATTATCAAGAGTAATATGTCCCTATAAAAGCAAACCTGTTTGACTCCTAAAAATTATTATAGACACAGCACTTTTAAGTTCTCCTCCATTCCCTATAAGATGTTGAAATTAGTAAGTTTAGGACATTGAACGTTTAAAACCTAAAGACTGAACAAATAATGCGGAGAAATTACCTTTTTTTTAATTTGGCTAAGAAAAAAAAAAAAAAGTTTAATAACTGGTAACATCTTTGCCACAGTATCGCCCCATCGGTCGGTAAATTATACCTAGCTTTAGGCTACATTTCGATATTATATTATCTAGCGGACACGTATGTTCTGTAATTTCGGTGGGCTATTTCTCTGTATTTTTTGCCGGTCACTAATTTGGCGAGTAGTTCATACCGGATGTAAAGCTGATGCGAGACGTGATCGCAGGAGACATAAAACCAAACCAAAAAAAATGTTGCTATACCACTATACTATCACAAGAGCTATGTTGGATGGTCCGCACGCACTCTTCGTCTTCGTCTTTTTCTTCTTCGTATTCTTTTTTTTTTCGTAGTATTAATGTTTAGTTGGACTTGGGTCACCCCTGAGTTTGTGTCGGTATTTTCTTTGGCTTATCGATATGTAGGATGAGAGAATGGAAGAGAGAGAGAGAGAGAGAGAGAGAGAGAGAGAAAGAGAGAGAGAGAGAAAGAGAAAGGGGTAATAAATACGAAAGAGAATTATATATAAACAGGGAGAAAATGAAAAAGAAGAAGACAGGAGGAATGAGAAATGGAAATATAAAGAAAGAAATCATAATAGAACTGAAGAAACATAACGATCATCCTACTGTATTACACAAGCAGACATACACAAACTTACAGGTAAGCTGAACAGACAGACAGACAGATAGACAAACCAACACAAGACTACATAGATAAGCAGACAGACAGAGAGCTCGATGAACAAAGAACAGCATGGGAAGAGCGTTCTACACACAGAACAGTTACATCACCGAAAGAGCAGCTGATCCCGCTTGTATCGATCAACCGAGTTCGATCAGTGATCCAATTTTCTATCATAGCATTGAATAGAGAGCCCGGCTGCAGTAGTCATTTCCGTTTCTTTCCGCGGTCGACTCCCAATTTTTCATTTCACTCTTTCGACGGTTACGCTTCCGGTCTATTATTAAGCGTGACCTGGTTATACTTGTCCCCGACTAGGTGACCAGGTTCGGTGGATAGTGTGATTTCGCAACACACTGGGGCAGATACAGGTTCTCAACAAGACAGACATAAAAATAAATAATATAATGATGTCATGATCTTCAAAGCTCATGTTCTCAGTGAGAAGGAAAAAATGTGATGTTGGATGATGTGATATTTCTACTGTGCTAGCTGAGTTTTCCGATGCGGCAATGGAAAGGAAATGGGGAAGGGCCAACGAAACATACATCATATCTATAAAGGTATATTTCCCTTCTTAAAGCAAAGTCATCGCGATCAGAAATTTCTCAATGAATATGGCCTCGAAATGACAACATGGCAACTAACTGTGGTTTACAAACTGCATAGAGTTTGTCACGTACTTCGCAAGTAGTGACACGTGCTACGGGCTGCGATGATGGAAAAAACGGAACTCAGCAGTGAGTTAGTTTACGACCCAAACCGACTTTAAAAAAAAACAAAAAAACTTAGAGAGTTAAGCTAGAGAGAAAATCACCTTTGAGGAAATAAGGAGGTTTCATGCAACATTTCATATAATTTTGGGCACAAATATCCGGTTTATGGCCCTTCAAAAGTCAAGCCCGTTGCCACCTCCATAATTTCTGTCTTTCTCTCTCTGTCCATCTCTGTGTTGTTTTCATACAAACAACCACACGCCTCGGTAGTCGAGTGTGTCAACAAATCACCCCCCATCTCCCCACTCCCCAGCGAATCAATAGGAGTAGCCCCATCTCTTAATCCCCTAGCGCCCCCTGTAGTACAAGGACCAAGCATCCGGCTACTGGCTTACCGCTCTTCTTTAAATGACCATCTATTCTCCAAAACACACGGATAGGGACAGCCTAGACCTGGTGCTACTATGCAATGACAAAACGCAGAATGAGTCCGGAACCAGAGTTTCATCAAAATTGTAAAAAAAAAAAAATCAAAAAATGTGTTAGCGTGTTATAATATGTGTGAAATTATAATCACGACTGTTCAGGAGCCATTAGACAGGGGCGAAGTCAGAGATGAGAACCCATTGCTTTAATTAACAGGTGGAATGAGCACGCCCGGGGCTCGCCCGCCCACACACACACACACACACACACACACACACACACACACACACACACACACACGAATAAATGCTCGGAAGATAGCCTCTTCTCCTCACCCGCCCTCAATCCCATTTGCTATTTCTGAATGCTCTATCTGTACAAGATCGTATGAGTACCTACTCACTACCAGCTTCAAGTTGATCCACTTTGCACCTAGATATAAGTATATAATGAAAACCGAAGAATGAAAATGATCAAAAAAACATAATGTTAACTTTACAAAGAACTTTCCTGGAACGACTCCTAAAGATGGAATCAGATTCTGCCTCTATACCGTGTTCTGTCATAGCATGGCGGTGGTGCTGGTCTTTGCACATTGTAAGGGGGGAGGGGGGAGGGAGGGGGAGGTGTGAAGAGAACCGGACAGACTGTTGTGGTCCAGCGCTGACCGATGGGATGGGATGGGATAGGGGCAGTGTTGGAATCGATTGATCGGAATCTTGTAGTGGGTTCAGTGGAGGAAAACAGATAGTCTAGATTGATGGGGAGAAGGTAAACAGGACAAACAGGGAAGAAGATGGAACAGTGGAGAGAGAAAGGACAAAAGTAAGAAGGTTGGAAAGAAAGAAATAATGTAAGTGAATGAATCAAATAGGACAGAGAGAAGTGGAGAGCGGAACGAAAGAAAGACAGAAAGAGAGAGAGAGGAAGAAAGAAAGAAAGAAAGAAAGAAAGAAAGAAAGAAAGAAAGAAAGAAAGAAAAACGAACGGAAGATATTAAAGTTAGACAACAATGAAAAAAATGTAACGAAGTTAATGAAATAAATGGTCTATTGTAAACAAAGAAAAAAAACAGGAGGGAGAAACGTGGAGAGAAGAAAGAATGAGAAGAAAGATAGAAAGAACAAACAAACAAAAAAAAAAGAGAAAGATAAGAAAGAGATCTCAGCAAATTGGGGTCTAGAGTGCGGTGGCCTCGAAATGGAAATGCATTGGATTTGGTGGGAAACAAGCAGTGAAATCAGGTTAGGGGGCTCAGCTAAATATTGTAGGAGACACGGAGAGAAAAGTAGAACGAAATTTATGTGTAGGACGTAAACCTTGATCCCCTCACTCATTCTTTTCATTCTTCTGTCTTTCTGTCGGTCATCGAACGATTGTATTGAAAAGTTTAGCATTTCGAAATTATTTGATAGCTGCTAGAGCAGAATGGGCAATCTTTATTCATTAATAACGATAAGATTATTGTATAAAAATAAAAAGGGCTGGTTTAAAAAAAGTGATATGACCGTATGTAAATTAGTCAGACTTATACCAGTTTTATTCCATGATTTAATATGCGTTGCATTCGAAGTTTTTGGTCGTCTGTGACCGTATGCATAATTCTTACGTTAGTTAACATTGCGGTAACCACGGGAATCTCCCAAAACAATAGTAGTGCTCACTAGAATTAACGTAGTGTATTATCTAACGTAAAGATTGCGCATACGGACCGCTTGCATGGCTGTAAGCTGATAAGTTAGAATTATTTATTCGCTGCAATTTATAAAACTTGCTCTTTTAGGAGGTGCCTTGCCACTAGATGATTAGTTACTGTATGTTTTCAAAACAATTATACTGGTTTCTTCTAGTTGTCATTGACCCTTAACTGACCAGTTTCCCCTCATAACATGACATGATACCACAGCAACCTTGTACAACAAGTTGCTTTGGTTTTGTAGCTCTAGAAAATAATATAAACTGTCCGCAGGTCATATTATTATGGGATCCTGCACTTTACAGCATCACTTCCTAACTGGCAATGCCCCCAAAAAGTCTAGGTTTCAAAGGAAGCAATTTTCAAGTGAGTTGAAGACAGCCCTTGTTGTTCCTTGTGTCACTCCGCGAACTGCCGTTGCACACATTTCCGGGCATGTCAAGCTAGTCTGTGGCCCCAACAAAAGAAAGCGATAAAATCGAGTGCCGATTTTTTAAGCTCCAGTGATCTCGCAAGTGGCTAACTGATAGCTCCGCTTGCTGTTTATTCGTTTGCGATCGAAATTTCGTCCATAATTTTATTTTCTCCTCGCATTTTATAGTCGTGGGTTATTTGAGTCGTAGTTTTGGTATGTCTCGGTATCTTGTTGTTATGGTCACTTCTTCCTTCTCTGTTGAGTAGGACGTCACCAACTCATAATGAGAAGACCGTCCTAGAAACTTGAAGGTGTGAGGCATAGATCTAATTACTGTAAGATAAGATACAGAAAGTTGATAATGGCAGATACTCATACATTCACACCACATACACATGCTCTCTCTCTCTCTCTCTCTCTCTCTCTCTCTCTCTCTCNAAGTCTAGGTTTCAAAGGAAGCAATTTTCAAGTGAGTTGAAGACAGCCCTTGTTGATCCTTGTGTCACTCCGCGAACTGCCGTTGCACACATTTCCGGGCATGTCAAGCTAGTCTGTGGCCCCAACAAAAGAAAGCGATAAAATCGAGTGCCGATTTTTTAAGCTCCAGTGATCTCGCAAGTGGCTAACTGATAGCTCCGCTTGCTGTTTATTCGTTTGAGATCGAAATTTCGTCCATAATTTTATTTTCTCCTCGCATTTCATAGTCGTGGGTTATTTGAGTCGTAGTTTTGGTATGTCTCGGTATCTTGTTGTTATGGTCACTTCTTTCTTCTCTGTTGAGTTGGACGTCACCAACTCATAATGAGAAGACCGCCCTAGAAATTTGAAGATGTGAGGCATAGATCTAATTACTGTAAGATAAGTTACAGAAAGTTGATAATGACAGATGCTCATCCATTCACACCACATACACATGCTTTCTCTCTCTCTCTCTCTCTCTCTCTCTCTCTCTCTCTCTCTCTCTCTCTTTCTCTTTCTTTCTCGCTCTCGCTCTCTCTCTCTCTCACACACACACACACACACACATCTTATATAGAGATCCATAGGGAGGAGTAGTTTCAGGTCAGGGGGAATAAGAGCTCCAGCCTCCGATACTAGACTATACAGAGACTGTGCTCCCAAGCCCGGAGTGGAGACACCACATTCGCCCACCCACGCAGGCACGCGCTCGCACGCACACACACACACACACACACACACTAATAGTCAATATAAAGCAAGGTATCAGGGCTTTGGAAAAAGTTAGGGAGGAATTGAGCTAAATAACTTTCGCAGCTGCAGTAATATTTCCTTCGGTGTTATGTTAATTAATATTTTGCGGTATATTTATTATTGTTGATGGTGTCGTTGTTACGGTTATTACTGGTGCTATTTGTATTGCGACTGTCTTTTACATCCACGGCCCTGTCGCTGATCTAGTTTTGGACCGACTTTGATCAGACGACCCATTAAAACCAGGCACCTTTTATCATTAGTTCAAAACTACTTTTCAAAGAACTCGACGTGGGCAAAAATTACAGCGATTATTAAAAGGCTCTTTTGCTCCAAGCCAGACTAATGGCGTTACTTTGATGTAAGTATCGATGTGTCGCTGCTGTACAAGGGGATCGAGACATCGAGTGACTGTTCGTGATTACCAGCGAGCGAATTAATAGAATAATTATACAAAAGGGTGTTTCTTAAATGCGACCGAATGAAATGTTGAAAGCAAGTTGTGAACAAAACAACGAGGAGATGGATGGATGGATGGATGGATGGATGGATGGATGGATGGATGGATGGAATCATACGTCATTCCATGCAACAGTATTGCCACTTTTAAAGAGTATCATTGAGGGTTGGGTGAGGACAGACGCTTAAAGAGAGTTAAAAAACCAATTCAACCAATAGGAATAATATAGATCACGCACGCTGAATTTAAAAAAAAAACGGCAATAGGCCTACTGTGCAATGTTGGAAAACTGCAGCATTAATACTGAACTAAAGTACGTCATCATCGTGGGTCGTCATGAAGTCACAGTCTTTTTGTGGTTTCTCCGTTACTGTCAACAATGACCATCGACTTAACTTTCCACGACTTGTCCATTACTTATCATCATTATTAAATGACAGGCGGTGTGACAACATCAGTTTAAGCTCATCTCGAATCTTCTGAAAAAAAAAACCATTCGTGGGGAAACATAATTTCGTATTCAGCATGAACAAACTTAGGGAAAAAGGCGGGCGCTGTAGGCAAAGAGCTCAATGGGATAAACGACCAAACTTCTTCTAAAAGTGTCATTCTGTTTAAGTCTTAGGGGTATAAATGCAAGGCAATGCTGTCATCAGACCTGGGGTAAAATTCTGAACACAGGGATAACGAATGTTTGCGTCTGGTCTAATTTGTAACATACGAAGTGATACTCTATGCGGATGTTTTAAAAAGTCGGAACGGCGATATTCCTGGGATGACAGTCCAAGGGCTGGCATTGACACATTGACATCTCGTAGGAGTTTCTACCTTTTATTTCTCTATGTGGCATTGATTCTTGCCTAGCTTGATCTAAGACAGGTGAGATAAGTAAATAAAAACCCCAGAGCAGATGATGTGGGTGGCACAGGATACATGGTGGTGAGTTACCGCCGGGGGCGTAATGTTCCGATTCGTTAAGGAGATGCCTGCGTTTATCGACAGATGAAGGTAGTTGTATTGTGAGAGAACTGAGGTAATGTTGTCTTATGGCAAATGATGAAGCCTACGCCACCCACGCCCTGGGTGAAGAGCAGCGTCGTGCAGCTGAATAATGTCGTATCTCAGTTGTGGCAGATAATGCGATATAAGAGTAGTGCGTGACATTTTCAAGGATGTTGACATTCTATTCATGAGGACATTAGATACCGTTGCTATTGTTGTCATCGCCATCATTATTATCATATCATCATCATGGCGATACAGTGGAATGATAATCATGGTGCTCAAAACTGAATACTACACACAGTCTACAGCCAAAGATTCCACCAGATTCTTTGGAAAAAACAAATGCCAGAGTTTTGCGCAGGATTTTTTGGTTGGGAGGATGAGTCCCGAGTGCAGGGAAGCTATTTTGCCACCTAAGTAATCTATTTAACCTTTCGTTAGAATATCTTTGGGAATCAGCAGTATCATCTCCTTTTTCGTTTTAGTTGTATTTTTATCAACTGTAAGTTTTTCTCGTGTCCTTGCCTCCCTCTTTTCTTTACAAGCTACTGTTTTCCTGACACCTCTAGCTCATGACAGTGGCACCATTCAGTGCTTTCTTCCGAGGCGAAACATACAAAGGGCGCAAAGGCATCGCCTTCACAAACCTTATTTCTGTAACTATAATCCAACAAATGGGGATCACCCTGCTAAACTGCATTCTCGTTGGTAGTTAAGTATTGAAAAGAATGTTGTGATGAAGAATATTGTCTCTAGCTTTATGTTTACACCTTCGAAGAGACATGGATCGATATGGGCAGTTAATGAGATGGTGTTGTTGTTGTTATTGTTGTTGTTAGGAGGAAGAATGAATGAAGTGAAACAATGATGATAGAAGTCCTTTTCATACAGAAGGCGTTTGTGAGACTACAGTAAGAAAAAAACATGGCCAAATCGTTATCGATGCAAACTAGAGAAGTTTTTGGTATACTGCGTTTTGCCATGGATTTGTACATTAGCAGTGTTTGGTCTCCTTCAGCAGATGAAGTAGATCTATCTGGTTCTACCGTTTAGTTGATCTTCTTGTTGCATATACGTGAAAGGTCGCATTAATGAGCGCAGACCCTGTCTCCCATAAATGCTTCTCCGCGTAATGATTATTGAATGTTTATAAATGGGAACGCAGTACAATTACGTCGCATTGAGTTTCAGAGTGAAAACATCCTAAATAGACTGATCAGTCCTAGTTAAAACAACGCTTTATGAAATCAGTTTCGGGATTAAAAAAAAGTTAGTTTTTCACCACTTTATAGCTGGGTACTGTAATAAATTACACAGCTGACATTTATGGCTTGCGTATGAGGGTGCCACTGAAAACTTTGCCACATGTATTAAAGAGGCAAAATGATTTCTATGTTTGATATTTCTAATTTGTGAATTTTCTGCACCCGTGCAGACCGAGTCTTCAAATCTGAATTCCAGAGTTTAGAGATTCGTACATGGATAGCATAGAAATAGCGATACACAACTCTGTGATTTATGTTAAACATGATCGTTTTTTTGACTGTTTTCACCTAAAAACAGATTTTGAAGGCAGACTTCCATTGTGAATGTTTAGGCAGCACCGCTTAGTGTCAGTAGTGAATTAACGTGAAATCACTGTTATTATCGAGAAATAGGTAGTAAGGACAAAATACGTCAGTCATCGTTAGTTGCACAATTTTTTTTCTGGAATTCATTGTGAAAAAAAAACTAGTTTTATTTTTTGAAATAGCTAGAGTACATGGTCAAGGATGATCTCTCTTTGTTACCCTAATACAGGTAATAAATCTTATAGCATTTCAGTATTCTCAGTCTCGTCCAACAGATCCCACGTCCGTATTAATGCCGTATTTCTTCACAGCTTGAGATTACCTTAATGGTTACGGAATGCTCACTAGTTGACTCACAGGGCAAGGAACGGTAACCGAATTAGCTTCCAATTAAGGGAGCCCATTATGTCAAACCGGAAGTTAGAGGAGGGCGGCACAATATCGTCCTGTGGCTATTGAAAAGACGGTCGTAAAACTATGGAGAATAACGAGAATAACGTCTAGAATTTCTTTGGCACTGTTCTCGAATTACCGACTCGGGAAAAAGCTTTCCAGTAATGTTGTTTTGTTGTAAAATTTTACAGGCATTTTAACCACGTCTAGTCGGAGTAATTTGATAAACTCTTTAAGATGTGACGTTGGCCCACTTTCATAAAATTCTTTAAGAAAGTCAGTGTGACATTTGTTTTTACGAGAGCAGCCATTTTACCCTATCGAACTAAGGTGCAGTCTATTGTCTGGTCTCTAAATCATTACTGATAAAATAATATTGAATTGACTGGCGTTCGGCCCGGTCAAAAAATAAGAACGACGATCTAGGGCTTAAATTCAACTCCTTTCAGAGTATAACGGCTACTGTAATCTTGAAATAATCCCCTGTGATGCATTACAGTCGCAACATGTGTTTTTAGGTCTTTTCAGCAGTTCTCCTTGGGTACATATGCCTTTACATGCCAAGTTGCAAGTTGTATTCTACATAATATAATGTATTTTGGTCGTCCAAGAACCATTTGGGAGTGTCTGAGATGACTGATTTATGCGAATGGACGTTCACATTGTGACTTTTGATTCGTTCAAATCAAGACATTACCGGGATTAATAATGGCACCAAGAGCAAGATATCACAGGTATGTCATCCAGCAATAAATTAGTGATAAGAACATACGGAGTCACCTAATCAAAAGCCAAAGTTTCATACTCAGCAGCCAATCAGGTGCCTCCACAAGTGGCTTTGGTCGCCATTTTGCTTTTGAGTGTCTCACAAAAACTCCCTTCCTGTTTTCATGCCTATTTATGAGTTGGCTGGAATATGTTTACATGTGTGTAACACATTTTCAGCGACTCGAATCGGACAAACAGTCACGGGAATTTTTCTTCGCCTTGTCATGCGTTAATGGGCGCAATAGATTCAAGGAAATATAATGTGCAGGCAGCCCCCCACACGTGCTGATTCCATCACGCACGTAACTATAAGCAACACCTTTGTGACGCTGTTTTTTCCATCCAGTGAAAATTCTGTTTTGTCTTTTTCATTCTTAAGCCTGCTAGCGATGCGCGTCCTACCTGACACACTGACAAATTTACGCCAGACTCAGTGTCACACTCTGTCAGTGTATTGATTCTGCAAATCCTTCTGATATCTTCAGCCTCATGGTTATCTTATGTAGCTCTTTGTGTTTTGGGTCATTCCATGGGAAGCATGCTATTAATTTTACCACTGAACTGAAGCTACGATTTCATCACACGTGCGTTAGGTTTAGTTTCTGTGATTTCATATTGCGGTGTTAAAGAGCGAAGATGACTTGACTGCCATAAAACGGAATGGAGAAGTCGAACATTTAATTTCAAATCAAACGGATGGAATGCGTTCCATGGAACGGCCCATTCCTGTTTCTCCCGTCTGTCCCGGCCCATGTGGGCGAAGAGACTGTGATCCGGTCTAATCCTATAATTGATGCCGGTGACTTGACCGGAGAGCCGGCGACCATCCATCATATGACGGGATGATTTTTGTTTGGGTTTTGTATCCCGGTTGTCTGTCATATATTTTCATTTCCTCGCGCGCTGCTCCGTTTTGTGCCTTATAACGTTTTTTGTTTTTTTTTTAGCTTTTCTTTCCTGCCATTCTCTTTTCTCTCAGAATTCCAGTCTTTACTTAGTCTTCGTATTTTGTCTCATCCCTTTGCTTTGGCTACTCAAACCTTCAAAACTCCAGAATTTGATTTTTTAGAACGCAGGTAAAATACTTTGTACACAATCTCACCACAGTATCCATTATTATCTCATCGCTTAACCTCTTTGTTGTGGAATCGTTCTCTCTTTCATTCTTTCCTTCTCTCTCTTAACTTTAACTTTCAGTAGTGTAAACGTAAATCTAAGTAAAGAGGGGAGAGCGAAGTCAATAAAGCTTTTTTTTGAAAAAAAAATGTAATGCTATATCAAGTAGCCAACAGCTTCATAGGCCTTCAGAATATCTTGACATGTATTCTTTAACTTCTAATAAATTCCATTGGAAATGTCAAAGTTTAAAAGTTTAATATTTGTTTTTGTTCTTTTAAATCCAAGACTATGAGATCTAATGCATGCACACATTTATAAACGACAAATTATGGGTCAGATCACATCCTTGCCAATTTCGTTTAACGCTATCTACCATTTCCGTCCACGCTCCTTCATTACGACAAGATGAGTTGATAATTAATTATATAATATTTTTTAAAAATATATTTCATATCATTTCATCTTATCTGACATCTTCATTGACCACGCTCTGGTTTTCATATCTTGTGACTGCTTTTTGTTATTTATCTCCACGTCCTCCTCCTCGTATTCTTTCTCCTCCATTGTTTATTTTCCCTTCCTGCTTTCCCATTTCGTCAACATCAACTTTGAAGTGGATAATACGTTTATGATATTCAGTTAACTCGGTGTCACATTTTTTACTTTCCTCTCTCTACCCTCTCCCTCTCCTCCCACTCTCCTCGTTACACGCCTTCTTAAAGAATGATACAGCTTATCTCTTTATATCTATCATCCTTCTATCTTGTCCTCCTCCTCCTCTTCCTCCGGCATATTCTCACTCTCAAAATATTTTAACCCTCTCGCGACAAGATCGATGGGATGCGCTCTTCACCTAATCATCAGAGTTAATGAGGTCGGCTTTCTGTGCTAACCCCAAAATCACAAAACTGTTGCCTCCAAAAATTGAGCACTGAGCGGCCAGCTCATCCATTCTGACTAGGGCCATAATAATGATGACAATCTATTTTTTTTTTCCTCCTCCTCCTTCTTTTCGTCACTTCTCTTATCATAATATAGAATCTCCATCATTTTGAAGGTATCATGGTGAAGGTTTCTTTGATATCAAGGCTGTTTTTAGGAGATTTCATTTCCGTATTTAGACGTTTCCGTCTTTTTTTCGGTTTTGGGAAGGGGGGGGNGGGGGGGGGGGGGGGGGGGGGTAAGAAAGGAGAGGAGAGGAATGGATGTTCTGTTTTTTGTTATTGTTTTGTATTTATTTTTGATGCCGAAGAGATAATAGCTATGAGTCTGAATTTTATATTATTATTATATAATTCTACGATACGTTGAACACGTTCAAAGAAACGACGTCTGACTGTGCATTATTTGCCTTTCTATCTGCTTAAAACTGTTGTTTTTTTTTTTTTAATTGAAAGATTTGATATGAAATTAGTATTGACTAAATATATGATAGGACGTTATCAAAAATATTAAGGAGGAACTATGCATCATTTCCTACATCTTTGACATATTACATCCTAATATATGGTCCCACCACTATTTTTCATTCCCTTGCCAAAGCAGAGAATACAGAAATGATGGAAAATGGGTAGTCAGACTAAGAAAAGAGGGAAGAGGTGTGTGGAAACATTGCCCCTATCTGCACACAAGCATGCCCCCGATCCGTCATTTTATGAAACTTGCCCAATCCACCTCAAACAAGGTTGACCCAGTTTATGTTGCGAGAAATCGGTTAGCTGGCATTTTACAGGAGTCTTGGTATGAAAAGATATTTGGTGATAGTAAAAAGCGGCTTACAAGAAGTCCCTCGTTCAAACAAAATGCCCCGGCTGAATTGGGCTACGAGGTTCTCTCGGGAAATCTCGTCATAACGAGATCGTAAGATCGTAATGGCGTTTCTCGCGAGATCAAAGGCCAGAGGTGCATTTGCCGTTGGTCATAAATCACTACTTAGGGTGCCTTGCATACTGTCAATCAGGCAAAAATATACGTTTTCTTTGTTGTTGCATTTTGTAAATGAGAGGTTTTATCATTCTTTTACTAATAGGTGAAAGGAAATTGAATTGAGAGTACAGTATAGGGCAACATCTATGCGGTCTGATTTTTCGTCTTGCAATATTTGACATTTATGGCATATTGTAGATAGATAATTGAAGTAGTCAATGAAATTGAATGCCACCCGCCGACCTTGAACAATCCTGCAACGTTGCATGCAAAATTGAAGCTTCATTCCACAAGAATGGTTGTGATGATATATAATGGAATTACTTTTTGGGAAGGTAAATAAATGAATTGAATGAGAAATTATTGTGGAGGAAAATGAATAAATGAATTATGAATACGGCAGGATGGATTCGTAACTGGCTCTTTTTGTAGCGTGCATTAACCGAATTTTACGTCATCAAAGTACTTTCTAACTATGTAGGTTTGCTATGACAACCGCAAACGAAACGAAGAGGATATACAGTAGATAAAATGTCCGTTATTTCCTCAAGGTTAATGATAATGTTAGTCCTGTGGGTATTCTTAGCAGTTTTTGATTTATTATATAAAGCTTTTAGTATTCTTTCTCATGCCCATTGCAGTTAACTGGCAAAATTGCTTTTTTATCTTCTAGGTGGGCTTAAAATGGTGTCCCTATTCTTTTGCATGGACCCTTTTCCGTCCCACACGTTGATGCAACCATCTTTTAGCAAGGAGGTCGTGAAGGAAGAGGAAAAGGGGGGGNGGGGGGGGGGGGGGGGGGAGAGAAAGAATAATAACAGACTAGATGTTCAAAGTTGTCGATACTGGCTGCTAAACTTTATCATAGTGTGTTTGGTATGAGCACTGATAAATTTGAACGAACTTGCGGATGAGTTCTTTGAACTCGAGCCAGTGTGCTTGGCGCAGGCGACAGGCAAACGTGATCATGCAAGTTGGTCAGAGATTTTGGAATAGCAGTTTTCTCTCTTCGTCTGTTTCCAGTGTCTCGTTTCGAAATCCCCAGGATGATTGAGTGATGTTCAAACAGCGATAATTCCATGGAGTTGGTTCCTTGGTCGTACGTGGTAAAAGAGACTTCACCAAAAATCTGGGTCAATTAATTTATTAATTACAGAATGTAATACTGTCTTGGTCTTCTTTGCAATCTCACTTAAGCAAACGTAATTTGCATTTTTGATATAAAATATTACTTTAGCTGGTAAGTATAGCCACACATTCATCTGATGATATTAGTCGCAAAATTCGCGTTTGAGGAATCGCGCTGTTTTAGCACTTTACTTTATTGCCTTCCATATGAAAAAGATTAATTATGGCTCATACTGACCCAAGCTTTCGCACATATCCAACATCAGATTGTGCGGAGAGAGAAATAGAGAAGGAGCGGGT